>VWPU01015643.1:0-82264 GCA_013398955.1 Callaeas wilsoni | reverse complement strand
CGGGGCCGCTGGAGACGGGGCAGCGAGTGAGGCCCAGGGCCGGGTCAGCAGCACCGCGGGTGGGAGTGTCGCGCAGGAGGCAGCGCTGAGCAGGGCTGCGGGCACGGCTGTGGGTGGGACGCTGTGCTTCCCCTGCCCAGCGAGGGGGTTCAGGGGACGCGGCTGGCAGGGCCAGCCCGCAGCAGAGCCCTGCAGGGCGCGAGGTCCCGGGCCCAGGCACAGGGGTGGCCCACAGGGACAGGGACAGGGCCAGGGCCTGGGTGGGACGCTGTGCTTCCCCTGCCCAGCGAGGGGGTTCAGGGGACGCGGCTGGCAGGGCCAGCCCGCAGCAGCGCCCTGCAGGGCGCGAGGTCCCGGGCGCAGGCACAGGGGGGGCCCACAGGGACAGGGGCAGGGCCAGGGCCAGGGCCAGGCTGCTCGGCGCACCCGGGGGGTCTTGGTGCACCCTTCGGGCTCGGAGCAGAATTTCTGCCGGTTTCACAATGTGGATGTAAACAACCCATTTGACGGCTGTGTTCAGCTTTTATAGCCAGAATGCATTTCTTAGAACGATATCAATACATGCTGTTTTCTTCAAGTGTTTATTCAGATAGTCATAGGATTTTAGAATAGGCTGTAGAAAGAGCTAAATATTTGTGCAGTTCTTTATTTGTATGTTTGTATCGATATGGCAGTGTGATAGTTTTGTAGGTCTCTTGTATAATTACCATTTTCTTTTGTATTGTATGATGATACCTGTGCCTGATGTGAGAACTCTCAATGTCACCTGAACTACAGGCTTATGTAAGTGTTTAATTTACAACTTCAGCACAGATTTTTTTTGTTTTAATTTTTTTTTTTTTAGTATTCCCCCTCCAGCTTTCAACCTCAAGTGGTGAAGTGTCACTGAGTGTAGTACGCCACGAAATTCATTTCAGCACTGGAAGCAGGTCTGTCCCTCGGGTGGATCGAAGGGCTATAGCACCACCTACCGAGACCCAAAAGTTTTTCTGAGAAACCGAAAACCTCCCTGACTAAAACACTACACAGTGATGACACAGTGATGCCGTTCTGACAATTTGGTTGGTGCTCTCACTGGAAATTTGAAGTTTCACTTCCACCTGTGCTTCATCCATTTAAGCTAAATCTCCCCATTTAAAAATGATCTAATTTGAGTTGGGATTGTTATTTCAATGAGATTGTTTTTTAGTTGTTTTTAACATCACCTGTAAATCTTTAACACATTGGGCAACTGTCCACATACAGTTTTGTATGAGTAATAAAATATGGGAGTGATGGAACACCAGGTTCAGCATCTCTTTTCTCACAGCCTTAGCAAATTCTTTGGCATTTCATCTGCTATTGTGAACTTTCCAAAGGTGGCATCTGCTTTGTAGGCCCCGTTGCCTTGGTTTAACCCCAGCTGGCAACTAAGCCCCATGCAGTTCACTCGCCCCAGTGGGATGGAGGAGGGGAGTCTGAAGGGTAAAAGTGAGAAAACTCATGGGCTGAGGTAAATACAGTTGAATAGGTAAAGCAAAACAAGGAATTCATTCACTGGTTCCAATGGGCAGGCAGGTGTCCAGCCACCTCTAGGAAAGCTGGGCTCCATCACTTGTAAGGGTGACTTGGGAAGACAAATGCTGTATCTCTGAATGTCCTCTCCTTCCTTCTTCACTCCCAGCTCTGTAGGGGTGATGCCATGATGCCATGATGCCACATGTTGTGGGTTATTCCTGTGGTCAGCTGGGGTCAGCTGTCCTGGCTGTGTCCTCTCCCAGCTCCTTGTGCACCCCCAGCCCTCTCGCTGCTGGGTTGGGGTGAGGGGCAGAAAAGGCCTTGACTGTGCAAATGCTGCTCAGCAATAGGGAAGATGTATCTGCATTATCAGCCTTGTTTCCAGCACAAATCCAAAACACAGCCCCATACTAGCTGCTGTGAAGAGAACTGACTCTGCCCCAGCCAAAGCCAGCATACCATCAAGGAAGAGAACTTCAGAGCCATTAGAAGGCAGCCAGAGGCTTGGGAAGTTCCCAAACTCTGTGAAACCACCACAGGTAGTCCAGAAGGACATCCTTCTGCCTGTACTGTCAGGTTTCAGAAGGTGACATAACAATATTGTAGGCTAGAAGACATTTAAAAATACCACTGGGTGCCTCATTAGAGACAGGAAAAGTTCTGTGACAGAAAAACAAACCAGCCCAAATAAGGAGATTTACAAATTGTTGTTTAGGAGTCTGCAAGGAATGGGCCTATGTAAGCTGGATTTTGAGAACAGTTTTTGTATTGCATCCTGCGTCTATTCTTGTTGCCCAGAGCATCAATCTTCACTCAGATTTGGCAACAAATATTCTGAAAGGAATTGGCTTACGTTTCTGATCCACAAGATAGATCCTTTCCCTTACCAGCTCCACAGGCAGGAAATTTCAGAAGGAAAGGGAAAGCTGTTTAAGTTGATGGTGAGGAGGGTGGGGGCAGAGAATAGATTCATATTTTGCATTCCTGACTTGCATACTGCTATGCTTGTTTTAATGCCTATAGGAAAGGAATATGAACAGAGCAGTCAGGAGCTTGGGACATGAAAATTAAGTAGGTTAGCACATATTTTTCCTCAATTGTCAAAGAAGGATGGAAACACTGAAGAAATTAGTAATGCATTACTGACGTGATTGATTTTGTTTAAATGTTTTTGCAGATAATTCATTGGCTCGAAACTAAAAAAGTGAGAAAAATACACGTTTTGGGTTTTTTAAGAAACCTTTAAAAAACTCAGACCAAAACAGATGCCACAAAACTGCAACAAAAAACCCCAAGAGCCTTCTATTGGTTCATCTAAGAGGTCAAAGATAATAACTTCAGAGTCCTATTTTCTGTTCCCCTTTTGCCACTGCTCTGACGGAAGAATTAGTTTTCTACTTTATGGTTATGACCTTCTTGGAAATAAATTCAGCCACTGAAAGCAGCAATTTATTAAAATATGTTTGTTTTCCACATATTGCAGAACTCTTAAATTCCAGTAAGATACTTTTCCATACAGCATTTTTTCCATCCTTGAATGTATTTGGATTATAAGTGAGGAATATTTTTCTGCTGTGTAGTCTCATGGAGGTGCTAGTTGAGCATATTTTGTCCAACCCTTTCTTTCTTTTTTTAAAGAATGTAGTTTTGCAGAGCTACACTTCCGGCTGGGTAGCAGAGATAAACAAAACCAAATATTTGTAAAAATCTTTACTGTCCTCCATGTAGCCAGTGAGGTGGTTTCCCATGGAGAATTTGCTTTTGAATGTAATTGCTTTTTGTCTCTTGCAAGTGTAAAAACAGTAAAAGATACCTTTACTATGACAAGACAAAAAAGGTGGCATATTCTTTATAAAAGGGGAAAAAAACCTACCACATCTCAAGCATTGAAATTTTTTCTATTTTTGTGGCTTTTCTGAATTTCCTTTTAAATATGCACTTGTCCTAAGAAAGCCTTTTCTCAGAATCTGTGAGTAAAACCTAGTCTTGCTTAGTCTGAAAGCAGATCTAGTCAAATTTTTGCTTGGCTTTGGGTTTATTACACTTGAGCCTATGGCCCAGTTCTGCAAGCTTCTGGGTGTGTAACTTCCACCCTATTTATGATTCCTCAAGGTAGGAAAGATTAACATATGGAAACAAAGTAGAAAGATCATGCAAATAATAAAAAAAAATTGTAGTAACTCATCAAATGATCACAAGGAATGGATGTAGGAAATGGCTATTGTGGGCACTCAGAAAAGCTTTGCAATTTTAGCTATTCCTTCATCCTTGGGGTTTGCTGACCTCGTCCCAACTGAGTGAGTAACACAGTCCAGTTGGTAACTCGGCATGGGAGCTTGAGTGAGGACCCTGGACTCTGAACAGCAGTGGCTGAGGTGCTTGCACAAATTCTCTTCTTCTGACTTCCGTGAAGCACGAAGAAAGACCAAGAGGAGTGACAATGCCTGAGGCTGTCACAAATCTCTGCTGAGGGAATGTGAGCCAAAGCACCAAGACAGGCAGTGGAAACATCTCCATAATCCAAAGTACTGAGGATTATATTTCTGCATTCTACAAAGCAGTTGGGATTCACTGGTTGCTATTGTGACCACGTTCTTAGATCTCTGTGACAGAAGGACCTAAGAACATAGTTTCTACTGTCTTTCTTAATTTCTCCAAAGAAAGTCTGTTCAATTAAATGTCAGGAAAATGACAGTAATCATTAACAAAAGCCACTCATTTGCAGAGTAGAGGGATGCTGAAACCATGACAAGTAAGCTTCCTAGGCTGGGGGTCATTTTATTTGTTTCTGTACACAACGCTTTGTGCAAAAGGGTTTCTGCACAGAAAATCCATCAGCACTAGAGTAATTAAGTAGATTCTGGTCTTTATTTGAAGGTCTGACACAAACGCAGTTGAAACTGAAAGTATTCTCTCTGCAGATCCTCCTGGACATAGGCAAAATTGTTTGAAATGCAAGTATATAAAAATTTTGAATGTATATATATCTTTTCATATATAATTTTAAATTTTATATGGGTTATGTGTGAATAAAAAAAATTAAGCTATAACCATTCGGAAATAGCTTTTGTAATGAATATTATGTCTTCAGCCAGGGAAACAAATGCAAATGCATCTCATCTCCAGCTGCAGATGAGTTGAAATGTGGAATCCTTAACCCTACATGCACACGTGGAACACTTTTTTTTCTTTCTGTTGACAGCCTTTTAGCAGCATCCCCCCAGGAGGCTTATATTATTAAGTGTAATCTATCATCTGTTTGATGAATTCTAGGATATTTAAAGAAAAAGTGCTGAAAGAAGCGGACTTGCTGCTGAACCCCTTGTCCTGAATCAATTTCCCAGTCCAGTGTGCCTGTTAACTGCTGAAGCCCTGCTTATCCTTATGTTAGGATTAAGTATCCCATATGCTAGAATGCAGATATTTCCTTTGTCTAGTGCCTCCTTGCTCTGACTCCCCCTTTTCCTGCCTACACCCTGTAGCCCTGAGCGACCCTTCTGTCCCCACTTTGTCACAGAATGAACCCATCCAAATCAGCCCCCTCTGGAGCAGTTCCCCACTGAAATGTCCACCTGATTCCCTTCTTTCCCAGCTCCACAGCATACCTGGCTACATGAAAGCACTTGGGTTTTTGAACACCGATCACTTTTTTGTTCTTATATTCTTTCTGCTAACTTGGAAGGGTCAGCTGGGTGAGCTGTTGTTTAAGAAAATACAGCTTAGCAAGTGGTGACTCAGTAATCTGTATTGTCTGGTATCTTCTGACTTGCATCAGAAATGGAAGAACAATAGCAGAGTCTGACTCCCTGGAGACTGTGAGTTTGGTTTTTTGTGTTTGGGTTTGGTTTTTTTTAATAAAAGCAAGAACATTTGTTGGTGACTGGAATGTCTTGGGATATTACACTGAGACTATATATTTTAGTTGAGCTTTAGTAGGCCTTCTAACTGGAAAAACTGCACAAAAAAAGAATTGTTCAGTGAAAAAAAAGAGCAATGTTTTTTATTGTCTGCAAAAGGCATTGCTTTTTGTATGTGATTTCTTCTTCTGAAGTGCATTGTGAATGTAACTGAAAATATACTGCAAAGGACTGTGTAGAAAGATATACGCTCAAATAAACCATGTAAGAGAGCTTTCTTAAGGAGCAAAATATTATGAAAGTGAAAATAAAATACCTCCAGGCCTCTATTTTAGAAACAATGCAAATGTTAGACTACATTTCATTTTTGAATGCTAGCCATCCCTTTCACTAAAAAGAAAAACTGATCCCAACCTTTTCTGCAGTTAAAAACATTTCAAACATGTAATAGGTACCCTTCTCACTTCAGCCCATCACCACAGTCTTTATTCTGATGTGCCATAGAAGGGAATTAATCTCCTTACAGTTTTTTTTCTTTTTCCTTCCTACATTCATACAATGTTTCCTGTGAGACTGTGAGCCCTCCTGTCTGTGTGTGTCATAAAACAAATATTTGAATTGTATGTCATTTTAAAATAGGCCTTTCAAAGAAAAGTGCTTTAATTAACATTTACTTTTATTTGCAAAGGAACACTGAAGATCCTTTATATCCGAATATAGGTTGTGGCTCCCAAAGAATACCAAGGATGTACTGTAAACTCTGCTATTGATGTATTAGTGTCACACTCACAGCCTTATTAATTCTGCATGGTTTTGAAGCACTAATGATTTCTATTAATTTCGATTACGGTAACGTGTGGTGACTGCAGCGGAGGTGGAAGCCTGTGGTAGAAGGTGAGTGCCACATGGAACAGCCGGTTCTTGTGGCTAACAAGCGGGAGCCGGCCTTTGCTGCCCTGGCTGTGGAGGGGGAGCAAAGCACAGGCTCTGTGCCTGGCACAAGGTCACTCTGAAGCCTTTTGCAAGGCTCTGCCTGAAAACCCAGGGGTCTCCAGCCAGTGTGATGGTAGGGAAAAAATGCAAGTGTCTCCACGGCTTTTGTAGCGATGATATTTGGCAGATCATAAGAAGCAGTGTGGAAGGGATGGGGCAGGGCTGAACAAAAATCAGATGTGTCCCCGTGGTCCCTCGGCCAGGCTGTGCTGGGAGCAGGCTCTGCTGGGGCATCACTCACACACACCCACGGGGTGTGGGACGTGGGGGAGCCCATAGAGCGAGCCCTGGATTCCTCCCCTGTTGCCTGCAAGGAGTACAGACACTGTGGGGATTTCTTCCCATGTTTGCATTGAAAAGCTGAAGCTGTGGGGATTTATTTCCTCAGGTGTTGGAGATAGAAAGGGTAAAAGTAATGAAAATCTGCTAAAGACTGAAAATAATAAATTCCTCATATTCTCCCCATCTTCTCCAACCCCCTGGAGCATATGAATTCATTGGCCAGATAAGCAGGATACTTTATGCACTTGGCCGTGCAATCTTGGTTTGTATCCAGGGGACTTTACAGGTGTAAAATTAACCACAGGAGAGCTCTTCCACTGCTCACTGGCTGCAGTGCAAACATATGGAGGACTACGAGTGAAAAATAATTAAAACAATATTTGAGTACATGCCTGTTCTCTCATCTTACATGTACAACACATGTAAATCCATCCTTTTTTTGTTCAATATCTTAAGACAGAAAAGTGTTTAAAACATAGTTTTCTCTGTGAAATAGCACCTTTTAGAGATAATTTGCCTGTGCTGAGAGCACAGTAGTGTCCAGAAATTCACCCAAAACCAAAGGGGCTGTTGCTTGGCATGAACAACAGAATACCTTGGAATGATCCTCTGAAAATACTGTGGCAGACTTCTCTAACTTGGCTGCCAGTGCCTTTCAATAGCATACCTCTTAAAAAATTAAATCTGGCTTTAACTGATACTAAAAGGTCATGGTCCATCAGCTACACTAAAATGTTTTTAAACCTGTCCCAATACACACCCATCCAATAAACCAGGGAGGCTCCTTCTGAAATTTTCTTCTATCCAGTACAGAAAATGTATTTTGAAGTTCACCTAGACACACGCTTACTCAGCAGACCAGAGTGGTTCCAAATTAAGTGGGTTTTTTAATGAAAAAACCCCTCAAACCTTCCTAATTATATCTTTTTACTCAAGAGACAGGAACAGCTGCAAAGGTGCCATTCTGATTTCTCTGGTAAGTGGCTTGCATTTTATTTACTTATTAAGACCATTTAACACTCCTGAAATGTGCCAGTCTGAGAGCTGACATACAATTCTTCTTTTTTTTTCCTCTTTTTATTTTTTATTGAAGTGGCCAGAGCTACTGTGGCAGGCAGCTGTGTCATTAGCTTTCCTGCTGTGCCTTGCAAACTCAAAAATAGAGGGATTCAATCAAATTTCTCCCTCAAGTGGGAAGTGTTGCAGAGTTACTGAAACTGGGGTGGGACCAAGGGGAGAAGAAAACAAGGAATACAAATATCAAGGACAGCAAAGTGCAGGGGAGGAGAGCGTGGGTGGACAGAGATGAAGTGCAGCACTGCCAAGGAAGGCAAAGATGTGCCTCTGAAGAGGGAACAGACCCCACAGCAGCTTCATGCAGCAATGGCATGGCAGATATACTCCCACCTCAGATGCTGATCTGTTGTCTCGGTTTTACCCCACCTGAATAAAAGCAAATTGTGCTTTCCTTCTGACTGTGCACTTGACTGAGGATCTAGAATATCATGCTGCTCTTAAAATAGATTAATATGCATATATATAATTGTATTTGTGTGCATAGTGACTGAGGATTTCTGCCCCAGTGTTTGCCATCATAAATTACAATGCAACTGCTCCAAACTATTAGTAATCTACTACTGGCAATTGCTTTGGGGGCAGGGGGCATATAATGGCAATTACATCTGCAAATATGGTATGGGTTATGTTCTAGTAGCTCATTTTTTCTAAAGCAGCAAACAAAAAGAAACTCACAATACAAACCACTGCCTAGTTACAAATATGAAATCCATTAGATCAATTAATGGCAGAAGAAGGGACATTTGGATCCATATTTGGGGTCATTATCAAATCTGCTTCTTACGTTTATTGCGGGCAGCTTAATCTAATGCCCCTCACCCAGTCTGCGTGTGTGACTGCAGGTGTGTATGTGCATAGGCACAGAAAACATATATCCATTATTTGCATGTAGAAACACAGCTGGTTAACATTATTTCAATAGCATGCAGGCGTGTGTAAAATTTCATGTAGAAAAGTTCTTTTTAAACACTGGCTTTGGAGATTGACCTCTCAGAACTATTCCCGTGGCCCGACTTCCTACCATGAGCATCAGCAGGAGCGGGTTTACAGCTCAGCTGTAGCTGAATGCAGGTTTGCAGAATCTTACAGCTCTCCTTTAACCTGGGTTTAATTTGCACTGCCAGTCCTGGTGGAATGGGGCTCAGCTAAGTGAGCTGAAGCCCAAGAAGGGGTCTGGCTGGTAGAGCTGCAGGAGCCTGAGCCACTGTCAGGACACTGCCCTGCCAAAGGCCACGTAGGTTAAGGACTGTGCCGGTCCGCAGCACCATTACAGCTGTACCCCCAGAGTGTGTTACAGCCAGCACAGACCTGGGGCCAAATTGTCCAGGGTCAGCTGCATCAAGTCTGATTGTCTGACCTTTGCTCAGGGAATGAAACCCCCATTCTTTTCAAGCCCCTTGGTTTGGATGGGGACAGGACTTCATAGGTTTCTCTTGCAGGCCCCTGTGCCTGTGCCCCTTTCCTCTGCTTATGGTGACTTCTGGAGGGAATCACTGCGAATTGCTTCATTTTCCTCCTCCATTGTCTGTGGTGAGGGAAGATAGCAAAATATCTTAGAGACAGTAGAGATGATCTCAGAGTGCAAGTGGAAAAAAGGCAGCAGCAGCAGGCAGTTGGAAGAGGAGAATCAAGCAGCCCTGTCCCACATCCAGAGCAGGGGCAGAGCATGAAGCTGGCAAAAAAGTCAGTCTTGCACTGTCTCTCCTTGGTTTTAAGGGCTTGGTGTAGAGCTCAAGACTTCTTCACAATGAAGCAGCTGGGCAACACCTGAAGGCAGTTTACTTAAATACTAACCGGATTATTTTGGGAATCTGACTGAATGCCAGGCTGGCTGCTTATGAGGAAGTAAATACTTAAAAACAAAATGTTCAAGTGTTTTGCCCAAGCTGTGTGTGCTGGCAAGAGGAAAAAATTAAACAGAGCAAAGCGTATGGGCTAACAGCAACCCAGCTGACTGGAATGTGGAAGTCACTCAAAGGAGAGACACACAAAATGTGGATGAGGCATAGCACTGTGGAGCAGCCTCTGCCTGGGCATCCCTGCTGGGCCTGCCCACCACTTGTATGACTGCCCCCTTACTTCCAGCTCAGTCATCCTCCCACCTTGGAATAGCACTGGTGGGTGACAGGCAGGCACGAAAACATCAAGCTCGTGTTCTTCATGAAATCCAGCTAGTGATTTTAGTGGATGGAAAAAATGGGGGTGATGGAGAGCCACCTCCAAATGGCTTTTAGTGTCTGGGTAGCACACTCTGATGGTACCAGAGCAGCCCTATGGATACTACCAAGCTAGGAGGAATGATGGGGCCACGGGTGCCAGGTCACACCAGCCAGAATTAAAGCTTCTCATATTATCAGGGCAAGACAGTAGTGAGCAGGGCTGGTCAGGCTTCAGTAGGCCATTTGGCCATACTTCTTGAAAGGCGTCTTGGATATGGAACGCACAATTTTAACAATGTTATGCTAACATTAATGTTAAGTGCAAAGAGAAGCATTTATTGCCCTCATGGGAGGTGGGTTTGAAGCAATCAAACAAGGGCAAGGACAAGGATCTGGGTGCAGACAGCTGGGCAGGGAAAGATGCACCAGTAACAGACTGACAGCAATGCTCTGCACCCAGTCTTAAGGACAGAGTAACAGCTGGTTAAAAATGATCCTTCCAGTTCTGAGTCTGCTTTGCCTGAGAGGAGAACAGCAGACCATTGCTGGCAAAGGCAAGTTCAGTGCTTCTGGCCATCATCTGGGAGGGAATGATACAGACGGTAAAGAGAAACCATATGGAGTCAGAGCAGGTGTTGCATGAGGCACTGAAGAGCTCTTAGCATCAGGGCATCTATAAGCATGGGAGGAAAGACATTTGGAGGAACCACTGCCTGCCTCCCACCTCCCTTTGGAGGGCAAAAAAGACAGGTTTTATCTGAGTATTTTACACATGGCTTTGCTTTTTATGCTTTTCTTGGACCTTATGAAATCCAAACAAGTACAAGTTCGGTGATGTGGTCACATAGGGAAAGTCCCCACACAAATTCGTTGTCTCTTTGTGAATCCTGACATCAGCTGAAGCTCTGCAGGAGAATGAAGAGTTCAGAGTCAGGCTGGGATGCACCCGTGTGCATATTCCCTTTGTGTATTCCTTCTAAAGTGTCCTGAAATGAGGGGGGGGTGGGTGTGTGTGTGTTGTGCTGGTGTTAAATGAATGCTTTGAGGAGGAAAAACATTTGTCAATTTTAATGCCTCCCTGACCTTCTGTGGTGAAAAATACTGCAACTACTGGGCTGGAGCTCTGTTGGTCTCTGCACTTCATGCTAAGCCAACACCTTACAGGCCCGTTGACTGCTATCGCCAACCATAAAAGCAGTGCTGCAGAAGGCAGCAACCTTCTCTTCTGGGATTTAAATCCCTCGCCTTTGAGAGCCAAAGCCCAGTGGCAGCACATAAAGCTCTCAGCCTGAAGACTTTTGTTGTGATAACCCAACACCCAACCCATAAATAAGTCTCTAAGTCATCTGCTGGTGGATGGCAGTGGGCATGCTAAACTCAGCTGGGAAGCTCTTCAGGGGCCAGGGAAGACATGGAGCTTGCCCATGGCCTCATGGCAAGTCAGCAGAGGAGGATGTGACCACACACACACAGGGAGAGATGTCCCAGTGCCAACAGGGACATGTGGATGTCTCACAGGGAGAAGCCCACTGCCACCATGGCACCACCACTATGCATCACAGACTTTTCAATGACCTTCCCCTTCCCATGCCATGCTTATAAATGTTGCCATCCAGGGCTGCAGTGGAGGCAGGCTTGCCCCGTTGAGCTGAAAGCACTGCTAAAATAGAAGCCTGACTGCTTCAAAATCCTGCCTTCCAGCAAGTTTTGCTCTCTGCTTCTTCTGGTAGCCATGCAGCTTGTGCCTGACTCAGGCAGATTCTCCATCCCCTGAAAACAGCTTTTGAGCCAGGAGCTGATGCATGCTCCATCCTTGCTCGCACTTGCATGCTCGTGACAGGCTCTCCCAGAGCTTGTGATCACACCAGCCCCCCCAGCCCTGCAGTTCCTATCTGCTCAATAACATGTGTCCATGGAGGAATACTAATAAGCTGATTCCTTATCACCCCTAGATCTGTGGATAGGAAGGGTTTCCTCTTTCTCTCCTGCTGACCCTCAGATTGCTGTTTTTTCACGGCACTGCTGGTGTGCACTGATTTGAAATGGAAAAGGGAGGTCCCTCATTGCCATTTTTTTATTGGTTTCTAAGCCATTTGTACTTTATTTCAGCTCAAGACCACTACAGCATTTTCTCATCTGTTATGCCTCTCTTCAGCAATGAAATTTGGACAGAAAATATCTCCTGTTAAAGTGAAGGGCAAAGCTGGGAAAGAATGCAGGGTGTTAAACACAGTGTCGTGAGTTTGAGAGCCTCACCATGTGTTCCTCAAGCTGGGCTGCCTGCAGTAATACTGCCTGAAACAAAGCTTTCCCTTCAGGCCCACCAGCAAAGTTAGGGTCCTTCTTCCTTATTACAAGTGGCATCATCTGGGAATGTCATAGCCAAGAAGTACAAGCCCCACAGCATGGAAAAGTTTTGTTGTTGCTCTCACAGACAGAGACACAGAAATCCATCAGAATATTTTTCATCATCTTTCTTTTCTGTTACCAAGCCCTGCTAATGTAATGAACAACTGCTGTCTTTGCAGTGAGCTCCTTTGGTATTCATTCAGGGAATTTAAATGGATTTTCTCATGGCAGCACAGGCAGGACTACATGTGCACTGGTCTTGGGGAAAAGAGGGCGCTCCCAGCAGTGGGGTAGGACACATGACAATAACAGGGCCAGAAATGGATGTGCCAGAGACACCTCTGTCACTGCACTGCCAGAGAACATGGTTTAGGCAAGAGCAAGCTTCTGACCAGCACTAGAGATTCAAGATGTCTGATCTCTTCAAGGCATATATTTCAAACTTGATCCCAGGCCTTTGAACAAATGAGACTTTTCTCTCAGGCCCTGGCTTGGGCTTTCAGGGGGCAAAATGCCAGGGGACCTGCCTCCCCTCCTGCTCAATCCCTGTGAAAGCGAAAAGTCTCATTCTCCATGCTCTTGAAAATGTGGTCCCTGGGTGCTGCCATAGTAAATCACCTGAGATGTGCTTGAATCAGATGCAGGATATGCAGTCACCTTTCTTGATGAAAGGAAGGGTTCCCATAAGCTTGTTCTTGAAAATTCCAATTATGAGCCTACTTCAGCCACCCATGCACTCTGCAAGTCAGCAAAATGTGTTCGGAGTTAATGTCAACAGCTCCTGGTGCAACATTCCTTTGGGGCAGAGCTGAGCAAAGGGAAGAGGCAAAATCTGCTCAGTCGTGATGACTCTTCCGTCCTTCAGCAGGTCATGAGAGCATAAAATACCCATCTCTTCAATGAGGGAAGGGGGTAATGAAGCAGCTGCAGAAGGAGGAAACCAAGCTGGAATGGGGATGTCAGATCAGATGTTAGTGCACTTTGAAAATAAATCAATGCACCAGTAAGTCATTCCCACCATCATGCCCTACCCATCCTAATTCTGCCTAGACTTAAAATTTAAGCCATGTCTCTCCCCTCCAAAATTAGTGCACTGTTACCGGGGCAAGAGTTTAACTCCTGATTTCACAATAATGTTTTCCTATTTCAGATCTGTGTTTCTTGGTTGCACTGGCCCAAATAGTTGGGTTGCTCTTGCTGCTGCAACTTTAAAAAGATGCGCCTCTGTGCCCACTGAAATACTGTGCTTTGGAGGCAATAAAAAAAACCACTGGCAGATGGTGGTTTTTCTGAGAAAAAAGAGTGGAAAGCATCTACAATGATAAATTCCTTCTAAGACCCAACTGTGTGTGAAAAGGTATGCAGAAGACCTGTTGTGTCCGCTGTGGACTGACACTTGGACCCTCTGTCAGTGCCACCATCTTCCCTGTTCAAGTCACCATAGTTAGTGACTACAACATGCCAATTTAGTTGCTCTTGGTCTGTGTAAACTCAGTTGCTCTTGGTCTGTGTAAACTCAGTTTTTCCACCAAACCAGCAATGAGTTGGCACGCCTTGCCTTTTTCCTCCATCTTAAGTCACCACAATGAAGCCACAGAGCATACAATAGTGTTTTTTTCCTGTAGGGAGATGTTGCCTGAGGAAACAGTTCTTTGTTTAAGAGTAGCTTTATTAAAGGAGAGAGGATTGTGGGAATTAACCCCACCTCTTGCCATTTCTTGGGGCAGTTTACCAGGGTTTCACAATGGGGGAGTGCAGGTGGGATCCATTTTCACTTAAGAGGTGCATGAGAACATAAGTCCCTGAAATACTCTATCGGCCAAAGACCAAAGGGTTGTGTGCCGGTTCGGACAATCACCCCAAGACGGGTTGTCAAGTTCAAGAACTGCCAGAAGCAGACACCTACAAAGAGTATGCAAAAAAAGGCTGGTGCAGCATCACCCTTGTCCTCACCCACATTTTCTGTCTCCACCTACTGCAAGACTTGCCAAGCCATGGGCTGTGTTTGTGATTCAATTTCATATATCACCGATAAGCCCTCCCTCAGGAACTTTTCTAGTCCCCTTTTTAGTTGCTTTGAGCCATTTATGGCAAAGAGTTGCACAGCTGTAATTAAGCACAGTGTGAAACCAGCTTCTTCTCTCTGTTAGTTTTCAAATCAGCTGCCTGTTTTTTCCATGGGGTGTCTCTGAACTCTTGTGGTAAGAGAACAAAATTTGCTCCCAGGCCACCTTCCCCACGCCAGCTGTGATTAGATTGCAGTCAGTCACAAATTGCCTCTATCATCTCTGCTACTGCTGTAAGGGAACAGGGTCTTGGTTTCTTTATTCTTTTTTCACATGTTAGAGGTCCTGTGCTTCTCATCAACCCCTTCATCCTTCTCTCTACCCTGTCTACTTCCTCTATATCCCTTTTGGTAGAGCGTGACCAGAACTGCATACGGTAACCATGGTGTTTGTGCTCTATTGGTTTCTGCACAAGCATTGCCTACATTTTGCCTCCTGCATGTACAGCACACGAGCAATGCTAATTATTCTGCCCTGCCTGCTGAAAACTAATGAGAAGATAAGTGCATAGCCTGTCCTCCCTTTCACTCACTGAGATTGTTCATGAAAGTTGGTCCTGGAAGAGGAAGATGGAAGTTTGTGATGTTGGTACGCACTCCCTGGACGCTTAATTCATTCTGGTAAGACACTGAGGAGATGATTCCATGTGCCCCAATGCAGGCTGGCCTCAAAAGCATTATCAAAACCCAGTGAAACAGTTTGGTCTTCAGCCACAGTCCAGAGTATCTCCAGGATTTACAGTGTTTTCAAAAAAAAAAAAGCTCTGACTTTCCTCAGGAAGGTGCTTGAAATTACCTGAAGAAATTTTAAATCTTTCTGTTAATAAATTTAGCCTAGATCCAGCTCAGTAAAACATTAAGCATTAAACATCTGCTGAACAGGAAGAACTACTAAAAGTGCTAAAAATGTGTAATCCCATTCCTATTTAGGTCTTTATTCATCATGGCAATTAAATATGTGCATTAGTGCTCTGCTGCATTAGGATCTAAGTACCTACATACAATTAAACACTGTGCTGAACTGGATCCAAAGCCAGATTTTAACCTATATTTCTATCTACTGTGTACCTCAGTTTTGTGCACTGAATATTTATTACTTGAAAGGATATTTTTCCATGAAGAGAGATTTACTTTAAAATATGTCACATGCACTCTTTTAATGATTCCAGCTTGCAGAATTATTTTGTGATGAAATAATTAATAAGGGTTTATGTATAAATATTTTAAAAATAGGTTTGTCTCTCGCTTAACCACTTCAAGACCATTCTAGGCAGCAGTGTGTTTACAGGTTTGGCTATATATACATCAAAACATCCTGGGGCTATACGTGAAGTAAACAAATAAGAGTTTCATATTGTTTTACCTACATACATATTGGATTTATTATAAAGATTACCTGAAAAACAGGATAGAAACAGTTTTAAATCATATCTAATCCAATCCACTGCACTTTGAGCTATAAGCTTGAGTGACCATTAAGATCTACGGCAGCACAAAGGCTTCAAGAGAAGACACAAATGCTGCTTTGCACTGCTGCCTGCAGCTATCTCTGGTTTCTTGGGTTTGCATTGTGAGCTTATTTAGCCAGGAATGCTTCTTTTAGCAGCAGCATCCGCAGCATATTGAATATTGGAGCATGCTGCCATCCATTCTGCTTTCATCCAGTTGAATTGCTGGAGTGAATGAGATGCAAAGAAGTCCTAAGACTTGCCGACACAATGAGTCAGTGGCCCAGATGTTTTAAAAAAGATAATAAATTTTCTTTCTCTTTGTTTTAACAACTTTATTGCAAGGCACCCTTTATACACTTTAGACTATTTCTCTTTTTCAGAAGGGATCGGTATTCGTGAATACCATTTATGCTTCCACTTGCATATTTGATCATCACCTTTCCTGATGGAAAAAATCTTCCCTAGGAATTACTAGTTAAATGTGTTCTCTTTCTTCTATGAAGACAGTGGAGAGAATAAACTAAATAAGTGAATTTTCCTTGGTACAAACAAAAATATACAAATTGTTGTTGACATTGTCTATTATACAGTCCCATCTTTCCTCTCACCAGACATGGTGTTGCTGTCTTTAGGAGCTTCTTTGGTCCAAGACCTGCCAGTTTTTCAGATCAGCCTATGTAATATTTTCATTGAATGACCACATGGCATCTGCTCATGCCCTGTAACTACCCAGCCATTTACTGCTAAAATTTACTGCCTCATGATTTTTCTCTATTTCTTATGTGATTTTTAGATGATGATGATGATGATGATGATGATTTCTAAATGGAAACCAGAATGTTGTTCCATTCACTGGTCTTGTGTCTTTGTCTTTTAAATTCAAATTTTTTTAATGAGGCTGGAATTCCGGAGAGGTGATGGACTCACACCAATGGATGGCAGTGTCTGCATCCTTGGAAATACAGCAGCAGCAGTACGTAACACCGTGTACTGGCATACCAAAGTGCTCAGATTTAACTTGATAACCTCATAATGCCTCAAGAGACCTGAGGGTACCCACATACACATTACGTGCAAATATGCTTTTTCCCCCAAACCCTCTTACAGTTATTTTTTTTATCTCTCCAGAATAGATTTTAACAACATTCATCACACACCATCAGGAGTTGAGTTCAGCTGCAGTATATGTCTGTGAACTTGTGGGCTGACCCACCCTGGGTTTCTGCTTTGCAGGACCAGCCCTGCTTATCATCTCCACTCAGTGGTAATGTCATCTTTGCTCTGTTCTTGGTTGTGACCTAACCAAATTACTCCCCAAAACAGTAAGAAACAGCTGAGATTTCAACTGGAATTTTCACTTAAAAGAATCCAGTGAAGAGGTCTCAAGTTATTCTGAGCTGCTTGGTCATTGCTATTTTGGGTTACAGTGAGTGAACTCTCTACTTGTTAATACTAATAGTGCTGCTTGCCACAAGCTGGAAGAAATGGGCTCACACAATGTACTTTTTTTCACATGGCATCCCACACTTTCAGGCTTCCATGGGAATACATGAATAAATCCAATGAAAACATTTTTTTAATTCCTTTTTTACTCCCACTCTGTTCACCAGATGTGCCAACTCATCCTGGGCTTTGATTGCCAGCCTGGGCTTCCTTTTTTTATTTATTGAGTTACCCTCAGTAATGTGTGTTCCCTCAGGGCAAGATCCTGGATTCACTTAGAGTCCTACAGCCATGGTCCTCAGTGGGTGATGGTATTCATGTGGTAAGTGGGTATGGAGCTGGGAATACATCCCTGCCTGTGGGGATTGGTCAGCGTGTCCACGGTGATGCATGAAGTGGATCAGAGCCAGTCACCCTTGAAGGCTGTTGGGAGTACCTGCCATAGCTAGCAAAAATTAGCACAACTGAGATCATATACATTTTCATTAATCTTTGTGAGCCTTAAATAAAAGGAGCACTGCTGGCAGCTCTGATTAAGAGCTTTCTATTGATCATAAAAGCCTAACACTAAAATGAATTGTTTAATGTTGAAGGATTGAGATAACAGCCAAATAATTTGATTTATCGCAAAACCAAGACATAAGAAGAAAGAAAATACTTCAAATAAGAATGCTACAGTCTCCGTGGTAGGCCCTGAGTTAATTTCAGGCAGATCAGGATAATAGCCCAGCCTCCATGGCCAAGTCTGCACAGCACATACTGGTCACAGCCTCTCGATGCCTGATGAGTGCCTTGGCCAGCACTGTGTGGAGGAAGGAGGCTTGAGATGCTTTAGGCTTGCACAATAAATCCAGTCCTCTTCTCTCTGTGTGTGTGTGCTTTCACATGCCCCCACTATAATAGATACACATTTTTATGCAAAGCAAGAAAATGAATATACAAATATTATATATTGTGTGTGGAATTCACCCTGTTTGACCATTTCAGCTATCTGAAAGCTGGGCACTTGAGCTGGTTATTTATATTTAATAGTCTCTGTTGTTACTGGAAGAAAGGAAGCAGCTCCTTGGTGAATACTCCTTTGAGGGGATCTGACTTACCTTCTGTTCACTGTTTACGGAGAGAACCAAGACTCTTACTAGATGCCTAGTTGTTAGATTAAGCTAGATACTGGTACTCCTCAGTGTGTGTGTGTGTGGGATGATAGAAGGTGTGAGAAGTAACGCGGTGATGAGCCTGCAGAACTCCCTCACAGCAAGCAATCTGCCATTGCGGTGTGTACTGAAGGCTGACACAGAGCTTGCCACCCCAGGCAGAAAATGCACTTGCAAATCCCCTGCCATATTCTTGATAATGAGTAAAAAAAACCAGAGCCCCTCTTCTAACCCCCACTCTGACTGCATTCATGATTCTCAGCAACATGATTTTCTTTCAGCATGGTGGAGTTCTTGGAAGGGTTTTGGCCATTCATCAGCAGCCCTGTAGTCTCTGGGAATAAGGGAATAGGGAGGTGGTAGACAAGTCATTTGGGAGAAATGAGAAATATTCCAAATTTCTCCATGCCTACTTAGCTCCCAAAATGTCTGCTCTGGCTCTGTTAGCAGTTAAGCATCTGTCAAGTTGCTCTGCTCTAGCCAAAGCTTACACTGGCCAGCCAACTGCAGGCTGGGCAGTGAAGCTCTACCAGGGAGTAAGGCAGACCTTGCCCACAAGCTGTGTGAGCTGTGCAGAAAAAGCTGGGAGAAGCCCAAAGACTGAGGGCTCCTTCATTTGTTGACCAGAAGACAGTACTTGTCTCTGAGTGGACAGAAGCTTGCAAAGGAAGCATGGTGTCTAGAGGTGTGTGCCAAGCATGGAGAGGTATTTGCTGATCATGACAGACATTTAGGAAGTGTGTGTCCACCTCAGCAGGGCTTAAAGTACAGGAAACTCTCCCCTGGGAGGAAGAGGGGGTGGGGTGTGTGAGTGGCAAATCCTCCTAACCTTCATTAGTCTATGTGTAAAGTTTTTTCATGGTGCCTTTTTCATAAATGTGTTTGTATGTCTCTCTGCTTTTGAGCATATGCCTTAAAAACAAGTGCATATGCTACTTTAGTCTGCCACCCAAATTCTCCTCCCAGTCTCTCACCTGGTTTATTCAGGACTTGTCCTGCTTTGGTTCCCTCTTTATTGGTTGCGCTGCTTTTGCTTTTTGCATATACATGAGCTTGTATAGATGCCAGATAGCATCAAAGATCCCCACAATAATTTCATCCTGGAGATCTGCCAGCAAAGAATAGGGCAGATAAGACCCTGTCCATGCACTGTTGTGGTGGAATTAATCTGTTTCTTGTTTTTAAGCGGGGGCTCTAGTGTAAAATCAGCCTGGCTCTGCTCTCCTCCACAGGAGGAAGAACCTTCCCAGTTTTCACTATTCCCTGGCTGCTTGTTGAATCTCTCTTCAAGTCACAACTTTCAACTACTGACCCTTTAAATTTCCTGGCATGGACTCATGTAATCTCTTTCTGCTCCTTATTGCCCAGTAGAGATTGACTCTGACAGCACTGCAATGGTTACGGCTTTGCTTTTGGTTATGGTTCTTTTTAGATTTTAGCTGGGCTTAGTCAGAGGCAAACAAGGGTAGGGGAAATTCTTATTTAGTGTTAGTGCCCTTGGTTTGGTAGCTGTGCCTTCTCAGGACATCTCACTGTGGAAGCATTTGCATTTGTCAATAAAGAAGTGAATGTTAAAGCACAAAAGGAGTGTTCTTTCTCCTCTGTTGTTTCTTTATGTATTTTGAAGTTCTGAATTCTAACATGTTATGCCCATGTGAATAGGAACATTTCAAGCGCTATCTGCTTGCTGTGATCCCAATAAGCAGTGGATGCCACTAATGGAGTCCCTAGCACGTTTTTGGAAGAGGAATATAGATGGCATATGGCACAGAAGAATAATTTCATAGTAATAAGCAAAAGCCAGTTATTAGCAAGACACTGCTTTGTAGCTAATGGGATAAGGATAATGAGGCGAAGGAGAACCTGTTCTGAGTTCTGGGAAATAGCTGATTGCTCTCCTCAGCAGAGGCAATACCAAGCCTAAAACACCCTTGATCCTTTGATAGATTTTGGGGGAAGTTGTCACAGTGCTCAAAGATGAGCTGCAGCACAGCTTTGGGAGTGAGCTGTGCTGCAGCTGGCAGGAGAGCTGCTGGCAGCTTTACTGCAAAGCTAGGCCAACCTGAGCAGCAGAACAGAAAACCCTGCAGGTGGCATGGCCATGCAGCCATTGCCACTGTGCTGCTGTCCCCACACATCCATAAGTAGCAAATGTTTGTGCTTCTGTGCACAGCAGCGATAGCATGTCAGAAGTAAGAGGCTGAATTATTGTCAGGTTGGTTTGGGAGAGGGTTGTTGGTTTATCAAAAAGCACTATTTATCTGAAGGATTTTTTTGCAGCCGTTGAAAGAAGATCAGCAATGATACAAGTGTTCACAGGCAACTTTGTGAATCACACTTCTGGCTTGCTAATAGATTTGCAGTTCTGTACAATCTCCGAAGGAAATCCTACTTATTTTGAACAAAAAAAAAGGAAAAGAAATAAAGATGGGGAGAGAAGGAGAGAAATCAAGGAAGAGAGAGACATAAAAGAGAGAGGAAAGGAGGAAAAGAACAAAGAACAGAAAGGAGGGAGGGAGGAAGGGAGGAAGGGGGGAAGGGAGGAAGGGAGGAAGGGAGGAAGGGAGGAAGGGAGGAGGGAAGGAAGGGAGGAAGGAAGGAAGGAAGGAAGGAAGGAAGGAAGGAAGGAAGGAAGGAAGGNAAGGAAGGAAGGAAGGAAGGAAGGAAGGAAGGAAGGAAGGAAGGAAGGAAGGAAGGAAGGAAGGAAGGAAGGAAGGAAGGAAGGAAGGAAGGAAGGAAGGAAGGAAGGAAGGAAGGAAGGAAGGAAGGAAGGAAGGAAGGAAGGAAGGAAGGAAGGAAGGAAGGAAGGAAGGAAGGAAGGAAGGAAGGAAGGAAGGAAGGAAGGAAGGAAGGAAGGAAGGAAGGAAGGAAGGAAGGAAGGAAGGAAGGAAGGAAGGAAGGAAGGAAGGAAGGAAGGAAGGAAGGAAGGAAGGAAGGAAGGAAGGAAGGAAGGAAGGAAGGAAGGACCAGGTAAAACAACCTGAAAAACCCAGCTATTGGTGACCTAGCTCTTAACAAAAGGGCTGGCACTTGAGGATATGCTGATCTGTGACCAAGTATGATAGTCAAACTCCTTAAAAGTGACTAATGATTTCTTGTGCCTCAGTTCCCAGTGACAGAAGTGAGCCAGGCTTGCAGAGAACTGCATGCCCAGGATGCCCTGACACACCACAGGTACTGTACACTCAGCCATACTCCTCCCTGGACAACCTCAGTCCACCAACAGGCTGAGTCGACGACTCCTACAGTCATGTCATTCCTGCCCCTTTGCACACCAAACTGGCCTTGGTCTGGACCTCTGGCCCTCTGAAACACCCTGGCCCTCTCTGTGGGAGGAGACGGGGTCCAGCGCACACCCATCCAACCTGGTGGTTCTCCCCAAGAGCCCACCCAGCCTCCCCCTTCAGCACTGAACCTCCCCCGTCAGAAATTGGGGATTTGGGGTTTTGTTTAAAAACAAAGCCAGCAGGACATTCCTATGGCCCTGCTCTCCTCAGATGCCCTGTCTTGCCAGTTGCCATGCAAGGGGGTCTGCAGGGCCAGCCTCCCCCTATCCCCCAGCCACCAACATCTCCCCACATCCTGCTAATGGCAGTGCCTCCCCCTGGTCACCAAAGGCCACATTAAATTATTATTAATTACAACTGGAGCAACAGTGGTGCCACTGGGCCCTGGTATAGGGCCAGCCACCCTCGGTGGCCACAGGAGCTGCCCGGCTGCCCACCCCGAAGGGCTTCCCCAAGGCTTCACACCACACACCCCTACAGAGATATGGTTCCCACACAAAATACAGCCGCCTCTAGAGCAGCTGTCCTGCAGCTGCTGTCACCCAGAAATTTCCACAAAAAACTCTTTCCAGCAGCACTTGCCTGGGGTATGGAGCCACGGCAGGGTGGTGCCTGCACCACCTTCCTTGCTTCAAGCCACACTCAGCAGGAAAGCTGAAATGTCGTGATCAGAGCTCACAGGACGGGGCGGTGGAGAATTTCATTCCCCCTCTCCGGAAAGCCCAGGCCAGCCGGTGAACGTGAGCCAACACCACTCAGCAAAAGCCACCCCTGGCTCCTCGCCATCTACCCCTGATGAATGAGCTGCAACACACTCAAAAGGTGAGAAGGCCCAGCCAGACCCATATCTCGCAAACCTTGGCAAAACTCTGGTAAAAACCTGTGAAATAGGCTTTTAATTTTTTTTCTCCCTTCTGTTTTCCTTTTTTGTTCATGTTTTGGTCTCTGTGCCCCGTGCAGCATGCCTGAGCAGATCAGGGCTGAGGGGACAGGCCATGGCAGAACTCTGAGCCTGGTGGGGTGGGAAGAAGGGCGGGCGTCAGTCTTGAAGCATTCAAACGAATACTGCACTGCTCCTAGAGTGATGTCAGGCCACCTTTTCTGCTCAAATTGTAGTAAAAATAAATACAGCTAGAATGTGTGGGCATGGTTTGGAAGAGGATAAAGGGGACATTTCAACATTGGTCTCACTGAAGTGGAAATGATTTCTGATAGCCAGCTGGAAGCTGGCACAGGCACTAGGCTGAAGTTGAGAGTTCACGCAGCTGGAGTTTCATAATACCAAATTGCTAGTCTTTCATTTATTACTTGAGTCGAATCCTAAAATCTTATTTATATGATTAGTCCCTCTGGGCCATATCCTTATTTCTCTTACACCAGACTGACTCAGAGGAGGGGGACATCTGTGAGGCAAAGCCTTCTCATTAAAAGGTCCCTCTAGAATGGAAAAATAAAAGCCAGCTATGGTAATGTCCTCTAGCCTGCGGCAAGGAGGCTCAGACCAACACAGAAATGAGCTACACACCAGGCAGCTCTCTTCAGCAGAACTAGCACAGCCCTCCAGAGTCCTCCACGCCTTCCTTCTTCAGATGAAGGTTCAGTTCAAGTACCTGGTACTAATCATCCAGGTCATTAATTTTTTTTGGTCCAATTTATGTCAAAACCTGCTCTCCCCCTGCACACTGAGCAACATGGCAGCCATTACTAGGGAAGTATTTGGAGCAGAGATGGCTGGCTCAATAGCCTGGCTCCTTCATTTGAACCCATAGCCAGCTGCCCAGGACATTGTGATGAACAGCTCAGTGTATCACACTGTGTGGATTCAGTCATTTTGCTGTAGACAGGTCCAGCCCAGAGCACTGGGGGCAGAAGATATTGCATCGTGCTTGGCCTGGAGGCCAGGGGCTGCTGGCAGAGCAGGTGCCCTTAGCAGTGCAGTATCGTCCTCCTTATGGATTTGGAGAAAGGCTGTACCAGGTGGGATACCAGGAATTGAAGATCCCTACAGCAGAATGATGGGCAGAAGGTGGGGAGCCACATCTACTCTGACTGTTAGTCTGGCAGAGAGATGTCTGAGATCATGGAGGTCTGAGCTTGTCCATCCGTGTGATGAAGCAAATATTTATTATTTATCATAGAATCAGGTTGAAAAAGACCTCTAGGATCATCAAGTCCAACCATTAACCCAGCACTGTCAAGTCCATCATTAAACCATGTCCCCAAATGCCATATCCACATGCCTTTTGAACACTTCCAGGAATGGTAACCACTTTTGTGGACAGCCTATTCCAATTCCTGTCCACTCTTTCAGTGAAGAAATGTTCCCTAATATCTAACTTATACTTCTCCATGTACACCTTGAGGCCATTTCGTCTTTCCCTGTCACTTGTTACATCAAAGAAGAGACTTGCCACAACCTCCTTTCAGGTAGTTGTAGAGAATAATGTCTGCCCTGAGCCTCTTTTTCTCCAGCCCAAACAACCCCAGTTCCCTCAGCTGCTCCATGTAAGACTTGTTCTCTGGACACGCTCCAGCACTTCCGTGTCTTTCTTGAACCAAGGGAACCAAAACCAAACACAGTATTTGAGATGCAGCCTCACCAGTGCCACCTCAGACCCACATACTGCCCAGGCAGCTGAGCCCAGTAGGCAGAATTTTTTAATATGGGGTCAGTGGAAAACAAATTCCTTCAGGCTTGATTCTGGGCCTGGCAGGAGTCCAGCACAAGTGTCCCTGCATGCACTTGTCCTGCATATCTAATCCTGTGTCTATCTATCTCCAACACAGTTCAGGGCTCCTTGCACCTGGTGGAGTAGACTACCATATTTTGATTTCTGAGCCTTCATCTTAATCAGCAGCCCCCTGCAATAATAGTTGTGGAATGAAAAGGCAGAAAAGAAAAAGCAGGAGAAAGAGGATGAAGAGGAAGGAAGTTGCCGAGCTCACTGGCACACAATATGAACTCAAATGAAGGCAGCCTGGTTTCTGTGTTCATTCTGTATAAATATCCCCAACAATTTACAGAGATGGGGAGAAGGCTCTGGAGCAAAAGCCTGCAGAATCAAGGCTGCAGTGCACTTATTCAGGGATGTGAGAGGCTTTAGGATCTGGGGCAGAAATTCCCCAGCAGAAACGTTATGCTGGGGGGAATCACCAATTACTCCTGTTAGCACCTGCAAGCAGGCGTTTTAACAAAGCAGCATTCTCTCATCCTGTTGAAATGCACAGCATATCCCGCCAGGCTAATTAAATAGCAACCCCTCCCTTACAAATAAGGGCACTGCAGAGGGTGTGCTTGAGCTCAGCCTCTGCACACAAAGGGTGATCGTTCCCAGGTTGGATTCCAACAGGGAAATAAAGACTTCAGCAACAGGGATCTGCTCTGTGCCTGATGCCACCGCTCACCTCGCTCGGCAAAGCAAGCCCCCCACCAACCTCCTTCCCACCCAGCCCCACCGAGACGGCATCTGCCTGCCCAGACTTAATGGGAGCAGGCAAGTTCCGCTGGCTTCACTTCCCAGGCACTGCCTAATTGCTCCATGTGCCACGGAGCAGTTTTGTTTGTCAACCTGAAGGGTTTTGTGAAGGTTCTATAAAACATAAGCAAAGTGTGTCCAGCACAGCGTGGTACGGTGTGCAGCACAGTGGTGTCGCCTGCACCTGGACACCTCTGGGACCCGTTACCCTTGCTCAGGGTGGGATAAAAAGTACTTTGTTTTGTGCCTGCATTTTTGAAAACTGAGAAGAGTGCTCAGGGATTTCTGAAGCTTGAGTTGATTAGCAGTTAATGATGTGTGTCCTGAGGAAAAAGTAAGATTAAATATTCTGCGCATATTGAGCAGGGCATTTTAAGCTTGAGATTTATAGCTATTTTGTTAGTATTTCATGAAGTGTTTAGGTCTGTTCAACTCTTGGTTACACAGCCACTCAGTATTTTGAACACTCATTTTATGCAGATATAACTTAAACAACTGATGCTGTATGAAAGTGTTGTAACTGCACGTTAACTCTTGGGGAATGATACTGAAAAACAGACACATAGGAGTAACTTCTTCAGCAACCCATAGATCTGTGCTGAAGTGCTGCTGCCTCATCCCAGGGCCATCCCAGACCCAGCACCAGCTGCTTTGAGCACTGCACCTTCCAGTCTGGGAAGAATGCTGTGGCAAAGCTTGTCCTCTTTGCTTATTTCCTGAGCCCTCACCACTCTCTCTAGACTCGTCTCAGCTGGAGCTGCCTTACACTCAGTTTTGAGCACAGTTCTGCCCTTTCCCAAGTGTTGTATTTCTGAGTTATGTTACCCATTTGTGGCCTCTACCCTGCAGGTACATCCCAATTCAGTTGCCTTGGTGTCACCCCACAGCGTTTCTGTCCTTGGCCTTTGGAATGTGGTGCAACTTTCCTGCAGGTGGCTACCATGCTCTTAATACTTACTTGTTTTGATGCTTTCCTTCCTGAAGACATGCTTCTGTCACATTTCCTCCAGGAAATACCATCCATCCATCCATCCATCCATCCATCCATCCATCCATCCATCCATCCATCCATCCATCCCTCCATCCATTTAAAATAAAGGCAAGAAGAAGGCGGTGGTGTTTTCAAATCTCTTAGGAGAGAAACAAATTTCCTAGAAACTCTCAGTTTCTTGGAGCTTTTCTCCATAATAAGATGAAAGTGTGCTTATAAAAATGTACAAGATCAGCAGAGATGCAGTGCAGAGGCTTCAGGCCTCACTGAGTCTTGGAAGGGCACTTGTGTTGCTGAGCTGTTGTGATTCCTGTACACCATCCTTTCACTTCTGTTACCTAGGCTAAGCAGATTCAGTGAGGCATACGTAGGACAAGACACACTACATCCGTAACTTCATTTTGCTGTGGAGATGTACTGCATGATCAACACCTAACGCGTCATGCTTAGCAAATGTTGGCAATACAGTGCATAGAATGAAGGCACTGACTTTTTTCCCTTCAGTTGGGGAAATTTCCCTCACACAGTACCAGGTGTGCAAAAGAGTAATTGTTTGCTAGAATATGAAGTGTGGCCAAACAGGCTAAGCTGAACAAAAGTTTCAGGTCTTACATGGCTATTAAGAGTTTCCAGTTAATTGAGCACTCGAGTGACAAACGTACACAGCCACATTTGGACAGATAATCTGCTTAAAATCAACCCTTCTACCCCAGGGAAACCTTAGGGAAATAATTTATAGTGCAAGTCTGTGGTGTATTTCACAATATGTAAAATCTATATCTTATGCTAAAAAAGGCTAAAACTAGAACTGGCTGAAAGAAATGAAGCAACACATCTCTCAAAAGTTATTAATTTGAATGTACAAAGTCGTAAGTCTGTAGTGCATATGCACTGTTAAAACTTGTATTTGTATGTTACACATACAGACAGAAAAAGCAGAGTAACTATTATTGCTCAGTAGATGTTCTGTGTTATTACTGCAATTTCCAGCATGGAGCTCATATAGATTTTGTTACCAGGATAGCTGTGAAAACCTTCCAACATTTTCTCCCCCTTCTCACCTTTTCCAAATGTGAAGCTGAATTTCTATCTTGCAAGAGGTACTATAGATCTGGTTATAAATTTGCTCCTCAGCCTGACTGAGCCCACTCTGTGTGGCCAGGGGGATTAGCAGAAGTCAGCTTAAGTGATTTTTTTTTTTTTAGAAGAAACAGGATGCATTGTATGTATGTGAGCCTTCCGAGGCAGCTTATCAGAAGCACAGCAGCGCTGCTGACAGGGATAATAGCACTGCTAATAGGTATGGCATGTATTCCAAAGGCATTCAAAATACTGATGGCTGCATCACTGCTTTTCTTATTTTTCTGAGGGACAGACACCAATGAAGACCTATAAAATAATAGCTTATTTTCATTAACATCCTCTTGAAGGAAATGAGACTTAGTCTAGAGTTATCTGCTAATTTGGAAGAGAAAGGGTTTTTTAATGCGTTGTAAAACAATCATTCGAATTGCATTTTAGCATTGGTTTTCTGTAAAAGTCTAAAGGTCGTGTTCCTGCTTTACTGTAGGACTGTATCTGGTGTATATCCAGATTCACAAATAGCTAAAGAATAAAAATTCTTTCTTTGGCAGCTGGAACAAAGTGTCTTAAGCAAAATCATGTGTTTGAATCTACATCCAGACATGGTCTTACTAGTTCAGGTCTGGAATTTTCTTCTACAGTCAGACGTACATTGCAAGCCATATATTTTAAACAGAGCACTGGGCTTAATTTGGATTGCTTTATCCATACAAAAAAAAAGTTATACATATTCATAAAAATGATCCTTAGATCATTCCAACAATAAAGTTTGAATCTAGAAGAATAAACTTTCATGGCTAAATTGATTTGGCTTTTTAGGAGCTCCCTTCTTTAGGCAGACCTTTCAACCTCTAGAGATGGGGATGGAACACTTCTTCAAACAGAAAACTATCGTACATGTCAGAGCTTGAAAAGCATTTTTAAAGCAGAAGAAAGTGAAATAACCTCAGATGTTATCACAAACTCCCGTCCTTTTGAATTAAAAGAATGGTTCATGACTTACTATGGATTTCCTGTGAACATATTTATTGAGTGAGAGTTTTACCCAATATCTTGATGGAATATCAAAATTGTGGGTTCTT
Organism: Callaeas wilsoni; assembly: GCA_013398955.1. Taxonomy (NCBI): domain Eukaryota; kingdom Metazoa; phylum Chordata; class Aves; order Passeriformes; family Callaeidae; genus Callaeas; species Callaeas wilsoni. The sequence continues at coordinate 54,018 of VWPU01015643.1, read as the reverse complement.
CTACCTGATGACTCTTTGAGATGCACAAATTTCAGGGGTCATATGGTAAGACTTTTTTCTTTAATTGAATGAATAAAACATCTTATATAAGTAAAAAACAAACACCACTAGTGAATGAGGTGCTTCTGGCACAAACACTTGGAAGAATACTCGTTCATTCTTAAAATTCATGCCACTTTCCCACACAAGGGTTGTCACATAGTTGGCAGTGGTCCAAACAGCATAAACCATAATCTAGGCATAAAAGCAAATGAATGCAGGTCTCTTAGCTGCAAAAGATCAGATTCTGAAAAAAATAAATTTTCAGCCATTTCTATTAACAGTGTTTGCCATAAAACAAAGCCTACTTACACAGATGGCTGCATGTTAGTTCTTCTGGGATTTTTTTTTTAACCCTTAACTCCTGCATTTTATCTTCTTTTGTGAGTTTGAGTCAGACCATCAGTGTTATTTTCGTAGAACTGTTTGTGTTCTAATTAAGCAATAAAGAGCAGAGCCTGTCCTGGGGATTAAGAGTAACTTGGAGTGTTGACGCAAAGCTGAGAGCCATTAGTGACACCTGGCCATTAATTTCCCAGGAGATGCTAGTGCCAAACTCATCAGGGCTGTTTCTAACAATCCTTGCTGGGTTTTTAATGGGGAAAAGCATATTTTTGACTTTTGGAAAGTACCTGAGGGCAGGCAAAATTACTACAGTTTACCATGGAGGAGATGACACGAATAAAGGGAATATGGATGACTACAGCAATATCTGTAGAAAAATATTTTCTTATTTGTTAACCCACACACACATTCCCACAGAAAGTAGATATTCAAAATAAATACAAATCGGAGAGAAGAGGTGGGAGATATTTTCAGAGCTACCAACTTCCAGTACACCAAATTTCATTAAATGAACCAAGCTGACTTCCAAACACCACAACACTTGCTTTTTATTGCTTTTAAAACAACTTTCATTGCTGTTGCTTGATAACCATATAGAATAATGATATGAAAAGCTTATCCAATTAACATATTTATGCTTTACTTGGCAGAGAAGGAATGGTGGTTATACCCTTCTAAGTATTTTTGCATTCCTTCTGGAAATACATTAACCATTCCTATCCCTTCCCCCACCTCCTCCATGCTATTACAGCACCTTCATCAGAGACAGCCTTGCATTGCTTCTGGGAGAACACTTTCACTAAATTCTTACAGGATATTAATGGACGTTCCTGTATAGTATTGCCATATGAATGTTTCAATGACCTAGATAAATGTGCATAATTTCCTTTGTGTGTAATGGGCATGAGTGTTTAATTATGACAAGTTGTGACTTTTGTAGTTTATCTCAGCCCCCCCCAGGGAGCCCTTGAAAATGAAATTTCCTATTCCCTGGCATGCAGCGAGTGCAATTTTACAATAACCCTACACTAGGATATCATAATCCATGTTGCTTCCTCCTTTTTTCCTCCACTTAGTGTATACAGAGGAGTCCAAACATCGAAACTGGAGTTATATGAGATGGTGAATTTTTACAGAAAGCAGAAGGTTACAAATTAAAAGAAAGATTTAATGGAAAATGGGCTGCAAGACAGCAATCAGGATGACTTTTTTTACAAGTCACTTAAATTACTGACCACACATTAATTCTGAGGTTAAGTCCGTTGGTTAAACTAATCACTATTAATCAATGAAGCTGTTAATCAAATTGCTGAGAGCACAGGACCGAGCAAATTGGACAGTCAGATAATCTCTTGGGCTGACCAAAGATGCAAAAAAGTTTGTGTCTCTCTCAGAAAAATTAGCAATGAGCTAACTAGTTTGCATGCTATTTGCAGATGACATCTGCAACAACACGAATCCCTGCTATGCCTTATTTTTGGGGAGTGTTTTTAACCATCTCCTGCCCTTCTGCCATATGCATGCTTTTACCCCACACTTGCACCCACTCTCTCTCACACATACATGTGCAAGCGAGGATGGAAAAGACTTGCAATGGAGAGGTTTCAAGTGGAGGATTGATGGCCAGTGATTGTGAAGCCAAATCACTCGCTATGCTTGCTTTGCACTACACGATTTCCTGCTGTTGTTTCTAGTTACAGTAGATAATAAAAAATGTTACAAAACCCACTTAACAAGAAAACAAAACACAGATGGCATGTTGAATGTAAAGCATCTGGGGATAGTAATCGACTCTGGCCTCAAAAGCTATTTTGTTCCATCCTAATTTTCTTGAGAAAGTGGGAAAGGGACAGCAGGAAATGCTGCACAAGTTGCTGGAGTGAACTTTGCCAGCTACCAAAAAAGAAGTCTATGCTGGGAAGTAGCTGGATCTGTTGAGGGAGAACATTAAGGGCCAATGCATAGTGCTATTATCGTCTTATCTCTTGAGGCCTTGGTTGGGAGAGCCATCTATATGGTATTTTTTGGTCAAACTGATAGTCAACTATTTGAAGACCTGCACAGATACTTCTAAAAGAAAGAAAACGTGGTTATTATTTGCGGTATATATTCTGAAAATGAAGCATTATTCAAGGCTTAAAGAGCAGATGATGCCTAATAGAAAACTTTTTAAAACATCCTACTGAGAAATGCTTTTATCATGCATCATATTTTAAGTTTTTCTCCTCCTTTGTTCTTTGGTGATATAGATAGTGAACCAGATCTGGAAAACAACTGCACAGTGTATGTTTGGCATAGCTTCACTGCCTTCTTTGCTGTTTGTTTGCCTGCCTTTGCAGCCCAGTGCCACAGAGATCCGCTGGGTTCAGTCTCAATGCAAAGGTCCCTGCAATGAATGAATTCATCTGTTCCCAGGGCCAGCCTTGCAGAGTGCTACCTGCTGAGGGAATATTATCCATTTGCTTGTGAGAACATGAAAACAGATAATGACAGATAACAAAACAGTTATGTCCTAGTCCTTGTTGCCGAGCAAAAAGCAATGGAGCGTATCTTGGGGAAGATTCATGCCAAGATGCTTTGGTCTTATTCCCTGGTGTAAACTGATGCAGGCCGTGAGGGCTGCTGCAATTTATGCTGGCTGTTTGAGGCCTCCTTTTCCAGCAGCCATGCATTTCACTGAGCAAGACAGCAGCTTCCACATACGCTGTGTTGTGCGTCTTCAGGCCTCCGGGGTCTGGATGGAAATGATTTACTGATGATGGATGTCAGCATCTGCATTTGGGCACATATTTAGGGGTATCTTTCTGTCTCTTTTCCTCTGTAGGGGCTGCCAGTATTGCCCTCAGGTGGTCCAGACTGCTCAGCAAAAGCAGTAGGAAGCAGAATGGACTGAAATTATCTCAGTTGGTCAGAGCACGGGGCAAATAGCACCAAGGTCATGGGTTTGATTCTCATATGGGCCATTCAGTTTAGAGTTGGACTTGATGACCTTGTGGGTCCTTTCCAACTCAGAATATTCTGTGATTCTGTGAAGTTGGAGGAACAAACAAGAGATTCAACATATTTCTTTGTTCCTACTGACAGAGGCTATTCCTTTCTTACCAGACATATCCTGAAAACACTGCCATGTCTATGAGTGGCTTGCCAGGGGACAACTTGTTGACAAATTGATTGAATGCAAGTCACAAGGGTGTCTTTGAAGTCTCTTTGAAGCTGGCATGGATTTTGCCTTACTAGTTTGGGTATGGAAAATTAATGTCAGGTATATGGCAAAGCACTGGACATAGCAGAAGAGTGAGTGTCTTTCACATTTTGCTGAGGACAGATGACATTTCACTGGCTCTGTGTGGCTGCAACAGCATCAGCCTAGAATCCACAGTTGTTTTGATGATGTGGGTGTTAGTTTAATCTTCTACCTTACTACTCTGGCGTTACTACTTCCCGGTGACTCCAAAATATCAGAGTTCAACACACATGTTCTGGCTATGTGGCATATTTTAGGCCTTGTTGTTTGAGCATTATATGTCATTTTTGAGAAGCAGAAGAGATCTGAGTATGGAAAACACTCACTCACGTTCTGTTGCACTTGCCCGAAGGTGGCACTTACCAAATTTTTCAATGGTAATGGTATTTCTGACAGTCACAGTAGACTCCTATTCACCATGAGGCCAAGTAAGAGCCTTATCTGCCAGAGGGAACCTGTCAGGGGCTGCGCAGAAGGTGATTACAGCAGAGGCTGAGCACTGCAATGAAATCTGCCAAGAGCCCGTGACTCCTCTTAATCATGTCCTGTGGAGCCCTATTTCACTGAAGTACCTAACTCAGATGGACAAGTAGATTGGGATTCAGAAATTTTTCTCCTGTCAGTTTGTAGCAGGACCCACTTGCAGCTCTTTGAACCCTGTCCAGGATGCCACAGAAACTAACCACAGAAAAGGTGGTTGGAAGGGAAATGGCCTCAGTACATTCAGCAAGGGCTGTTACACACACATCCAACACAATTTGTTAGTATCTTTCAGCTTCTTTGCTGAGATAGGGATCTGTTGCGAGGTGATGTTTCTGTATGAGTTGTGAAGGGTGTAGAGCTTTGTGATGATCAGTCTGTGGTGTTAAGCTGTTGGAGCAGCTGTGGGAGAGTCCTGTAGTGGTGCTGCAGAGAGCCACAGATGCAAGCTAGTGGCAGCATGAACAAGGCTGGCTCCATTTGTCCACCGTGGACTGTGAATTCCCCCATGAACTGGCATGTGCCATCCAGGGACCACCGCAAGAGCGCTGATCCCCTGCCCCTGAAAGGAACATTAGTTATGGACAAGTCTCACATCAGGCCCTCTCTGATGCCCCAGCACTGTCCACAGAGTGATGCCAGAAATGCCTTTTCATATTTATTGTCAGACAAAACACTTGTGAGCCTGGAGTCACAGAAGGAAGCCTGGAAACAGAGAATGTGAGCACATGGGATCTTAGATGGCATATGAAGCCAAGGTTTGGAGGTGGAGTGATCACAGCTCTGTTGATGCTGAGCTAGGAAATAGGAGAGGGAGGCTTTGCTCTTTCTTCAGTAAGGCAAATCTGGGTAAGAAATGGTCATCAGAGAGTCCAGAGCCTGTCCCTGCAGGCACCAGCTGTGTACTTGCACAGGGCTTTCTTACAAGCAGTGGAGGCTCCCAGGTACTGCTGCAAAGCACAGACCAGCCTTCCCTTGGACACGGGGTGAGTCCACTCCTCTTGTGCCTTTGGTATAAAGTCTTTCTGTGTGCTTCCACATCAGCTATGTGAGGCTGCACAGGCAGTGAGGTGCGTTAGACCTGCTGCATTGTGGTAGAAGGCCTTTACAACATGGGGGTCCAAGGACCTGGACCTCTGGGCATAGCTCTCTTACACTCTGTAACACCAGTGCAGCAGGGCTTTGTCACCACCGGATATGGCCAAATGCCTTTGTGGGGGTTAGCAATGAAGGCAGGAGGTGCATTTGGTGCATTTGAAGGGGAAGATGACTGCAGACCTGTCACCTCATTCATATGGCGGGCAAGGGTTTGAACCTCAGTCTCTGATATGCTATTACCTCATCCTTACCCTTCAGATTCCTTTTCTTTATCTCCTCTGTCATTTTGGATCTGTTCTCTCTGCCACTGCTGCCCTGACTCTGAAAAACCTTTCAGACACAGCCTCACTGAAGCTGTATGAGCAGTTTGCTGTGCTCTGGTTGTTCTGATTGAAAAGGTGGAGGTTGTTGGAGAATTCAGAAACATTACAAGGAAGCATGGACTCGTGGCATTTGTTCATGAGGCCAGACAGCAGGTTAAAGCCTCACACCCATCCCCCAGGAGCCAGATACTACTTTCTCCTCCTCCTCGTCTGCTCCTCCAGTCTGCCAAGCACCTGGCCTCTTCCTGGGAATTATCCAGTGCCATTAGACTTATCGCCAGCTCTGCTCTCCTATGTACAGATCTCATGGGTCCAGATCATAAAATTATAGTACTTACATGAAAAATACAAAGGTTGGCATGACTACGAAGCACTACATTTAGTACTATAGACTAGACATATATATTCATGTATATATGTAAACAAAAACAGACCTAGAGTTTTGTGGTGTGTATTTTCAGCGGTCTGCACACAAAATCAGAGATGGTTAGTCTCTCAGCACGTTAAGAATTAGGATTATTTGGGTACCTTAGTTGTTCCTTGATGCATATGCAGTTCAGTTTAATAATCATTTTGATAGTTTTTTAAACCAGAGGTCTTTTATATTCTTTGACACAAGTGCAGGGCTCATTCTTGACTTTGCTTTTAAAAGCTTCGCATATGTGTGTGTGTGTGCTTGTGTGTTTGATGAGGATAGCAGTACAGGCAAAGGAAGAAAATGATAGTGTGTGAACATGCATTACCTTCCCAGCAGGGAAGGGACTTGCCCCTGAGGGTCATGTCGACCTCAGGCATTTAGAGAGTGAGGTACCTGGAAATTTCATGTTGAACAGCTACAGAGACCAGGAGGGATAACTGGAAGGGGCTGGTTGCCCAGACGTGGGCTAGGAAGCAGACGGTTGAGGAGCAGCACCAGGAAGCCCTGTCTGCTGCAGAGGGAGGTGAAGCCGTGCATGCACACCCCTCCTCCCCTATCTGAGAAGGCTGTGATTGCCTCTGTAAGGAGTTATCAGGCCAAACACTCTGAATATTTTGCTGGGGAATACGTTTTACTTAATTGAGCGGAAAATAAAAATTACATGGACATGGACGGCTTATAACAATACAGAGATGGGGGAACATGTGCTTCTTAAAAAATAAAAGCCAGAAGTCCCACTGCTACATGCACTACTCAGGGTATAAAATATTTGCATGCATTGCAGTGGCTGGAGCTTGACATGTCTACATAACTTTGAAGGTCTATTTGATTCCCTTATAAAGAATTTAAGACCAATCTGGTTTGAAGCTAATTCCTTTTCGCTTAATTCCTGCTCAGCTAATAGGAAGACAAAAAATAAAGACAGCACAACAGGTTCTGTGGTAGAGATACACCACATTTTCCCCAGAAATGACTGGACTAGGTTTCTGATGTGCTTTGATGACATAGAAATAGCAGTATTTGGATAACAAAGCTGTTGGACAAAGCCTATTTGACAGCAAGACTGTGCACTTCTTCACAGAATCATGGGATAGCCGAGGTTTCACAGTACCTCTTTATCAATTGCCTCTTTAGATACTAAGTGTGTCTTTCTCACCTTGCAGGGCTTTAAGCTCTAGCAATAAATGAGCTGAGAGGGAGAAAAGAAAAACACTCCCCACCAATTTGCAAAATACATTAATTTTTCTCTTTCTACCAGAAGGATGAGAAGCAGACAGAGCCCATTTTGTAATCTGAAAAACTTATTATGTCCTAAGGATTCATTTGAGGGTGGAATTCTAGCCATTCCTTAAAATACTGTAAGGCATACATATTCCTAGTGAAGTGTGTGCAGCGAATGGTATTCCCCGAATGAAAGCAGGGCAGCGCCGGCTCTGGACAGGGGGCAGTACTGTCCCTCTGCTCCAGAGCCTTTCCTAAAGACACGGCCTCGTTTTTTCCGATTCTTTCCTGCATAATAATACTCTACGTAAGCAGCTCCTTAAAGTGCTCCTACATCTATTCTCAAGTAATATCCGTGCACTGTGTGTTGCCTGTCTGAAAGCTGGCACTGGGGAGAGACCGCTCTGGCCATTCGTGGTGTGGCTCTGCGAGGACGCGGCATTAACCTTGCTGGGGGGCTCAGAGGGCTTGAGTGCCCCTCTGCTGTGATCTTCAACTAAACACGCTGGTGCTGCATTAGCAGGGCTCTGGGTTCTTTACATTTCATCTACTTTATCTGTTTGAACGCAGATACACCTTTCATCACATCCTCTCACACTCAGACTGTCATGATCCATTTTCTGCTGTGTGCATCCAGATGGCTTTTACAGGTTAGATTTCTCCTGCTGATTTTTTTCAGTACAAAGATGTCACTGTTTACTTTAGGCACTAAGAGCGCTTAACTAGGATATTATTTTCTGCTGAAAGCTTTACTTTCCTAATCATGGCTGACTGACTTTCACAGACACATCCTTGGCCACTGAATAGTGGCTCAGCAGCTTGGCAGTTGCCTCCTTTCCTCCAAAATATGCAGCCTGCTGTGGCTGCTCGTGGAGACTTCAGGGACTCCAGTCCTGTCATCTGCAGCATCGGAGCAGGAGAGGGACAACCTCTCTTGGCACACAGCTGGAGCTCCCAGAGCACATTCTCAGTGTCACTGGGCCATCGATTACTACCAGGTCGTGTCTCCTGCTGGTGGCGTGGGAAGCTTGGCAGCTCTGCCTCCCCGCCAGAAGGCCCGTCAGCTGAAACCCAGCATGGAGTATGTCTGAGGACAGGGTGTTTGTTTTAGTTGTGTCCTCCATTAAGTAGTTAGTGAAATGTATGATGCATTCAGCTTTTTTCATATTACACACCATAATTGTATTAATAAAAGGTATTTACCCTTCATTATTTTCATTCTCCAGAGGATTACTGAAGACAGGATATAATTAATTCAGATGCTCATGTGAATCCAGGGAGGTTGTGTGCAACAGCCACTGTCTTCACTAAAAGTAATTGCACACATTCACCACAGTCCAACCTTTATGGCATTTTAAGAGGAGCATGTCTAATTCATGAAAGGGAAGAATTGGTTATTATCAGTATTATCTGTAGCACTCTGGCTTAATTAAGAGTGTTAAAGAAAGATAAAAGGTAGGACAGAAATGCAGGAAGATGAAATGATTTGCCCAAGGTCACAGAATGGAGATTAGCACCTGGGTCTTCACTGTCCCAGGCTTGTGCCTAGTCCATTAGATCAGGCCTCCCAAATCACCCGTCTTGATGATCAAATATCTTGAACACCCATGTAAACCTCTCAAGGAGAAAAACAAAAATGCCTCCGTGTAGCCTGATAAAATTTTAGCAATGCACAAGACATCAGCGGAATTCATTAAAAGGAATATTTATTGAGAAGCAATGTTAAAAAGGAAACACTCATGCTTTAAAGCAGTCAAGGCAATGAAACCTTGCTTCAATTTGGAACTCATATTTTTGTAAAACTAATCAATTAGATCACGCTCCTAATTTAGGGTACTTATGCTTTCAACTACATTTCTGAGCTAGGGACAGGCTTTCTAGGATTCACAGCTTCTGAAATAAAAATAATTGGTTTCCAAGGAATGTAAAGTGCTAAGGAAGTAACCACTTACCAACCTATTCATCTGGGAGCAGTTCAAGGAGCAGCTTTACATATCTGGGCATCTGCAAGATTAAAAAAGATACAGTTCATTAGCAGGCAACAACGTTAACACTCGGGTTACAGCCGAAAGGACAATGCAAACTCCTTGCGTGTTTCAGTAAGGATGCCAGCATGAGCATCATTCCTTCTGAGCATCTCTCGTTCCAACATGTCCCTTGGCTGTGTGCTCTGCTCAATCCTCCCTCCCACTTCTCCAGGAGGCCCCTGTCCACTGAAGCAGCCAGTGTCTCTGCTTTCTCTCCCCACCCTACCCTACCCTACCCCACAGGAGATGCCAAGGGACTGCGGAAAAGACTAAACCTTGGGCCTGTAGCCAGATCCTGTGTCCTTCCAAAACAACATGGTGAAGGGAGCAACTGAGGATGGAGGTCTGGTCCTGACAGCAATCTCAACATGGGCAGTAATGTCTAAAAAATCAGTGCCGTTCTCAAGGATCTTCAGGGAAATCCAAATGGTAGTTTTCCAACGTGTTGCTTTGTTGAAACAAAAGCTTTAGAGGTGAAACCTGTCACTGCTGAGGTAGAATTTCTGTCCAAACTGTGGAGGGGCTTCAGAATAGCCAAAGGCTCGTTCAGGGCAATGGCCTGGGAGCCTGAGATAATTTCTTTCTGATATGATGGAGTGAGCTACAGAGTGTACCAAAGCCAGCCTAAAGGGGCTAATCCAGAGTACCTATGGAGACAGTGGGTGTGATTTTTTGAAATTGTCACACAGGTCTAAGTGAGCTGGGTAGTTAAGTTACCATTTGCAATCAATGAGGGCTTGGTACAGTTGCTTAACCATGAGTGTCTAAAGAAGTTTCATCCACATGAAACTGGCAGATGTGGCAACACATCTGTGGGTGACCTGTGCTCTTCTGGGCCACCAGCTGAGGTCCTACTGTCCCTATGGCATCTCAGCTGATAATAAATACTAATGTTTAGAAGAGTGGAGCTTCTTGCTGCCTTTTAGACAATTTGATGAGGATAAGTTAGACCATGTCAGTCTGAAACGCCGCCATGGGCACACCTTTCTCTCAAATACAAGCTCGTTTGATGTGCCTATCTTGGCAAGGCCTGCTGCCCAGCAGGGCCAGCAGTTTGGGTGCAGCTTTCTATTGACACAGCTGTGAAACCCGCCCTTTCTGGCAGTGAGGTAGATCCTGTTGGGCAGGGGCTCTCCACAGCACAGCATAGATGCATCCTTTGTTTCAAGCCTCTTGTTTGAACCAAGTGAAGCAAGGCCCTGAACTTTGGGCTCCCATATCCCAGGCACTGCCCACACTGTCACATCTTTGCTTCTGCAGGCTCTCTGGAGAGGCAAAACCTCTAGCACTCAAGAGGTACGGTCCTAAACCCCACTGGCCATTCTACAGAGAACAACCGTCTGGTGGCTCCAGCCCAAGGTGTTGTGTGCCATCTGAGTAGGATGGGTTGGTCTGTCTTGAGTCTATGGAGTCAGTGGAAAAGATCCATTAAAATTTATCAGGCTGTGGAATCCCATCAGGTTTTTAATTGGAAATGGCAAAGAAAGCACAAAAAGTAGGATTCACATTGCCTGTCTTTAGTGGGTATTTAGTCTAAGTGACTGCCAAGGCACTTTATACCATATGGGAAGGTAAGTGCCTCCAGGGGTTAAATCATAATGTTTCTCTCTCCCTTACATTATTTTTTATGCTTAAATGGCTATCTACTTCAGGGGAGGGGAAGAAGGCAGTTGATGGGAAAGTTCATTTGAAATATACATCTCCTATCTAATGGGCTGGTAGGCTAATTCCCTGCTCTCCTAGAGCAGCAAGCCCCCAGCTCTTCCATCTAATGCCTCACCACCACAGTGCAAGCAAACACTGCCCTTGAGCCTGCTAAAGCCAAGCTGCTTGACAACACTGAAAAGCCCACAATTCACAGTCTTTTATTTTGTATGATCAGAATTCAATTCTTGCTTGAATTTAATGGAAAACAGATTTGAGTCCTATAAGACTGCAATACAAAGCTATACTTCAGTGCTTGCCTCTGGTTTTGAGTACTTGGTGAATGTTTTTTTCCTCAAAGAGTGGATTTTAAAATCCAAAACAAAGAAAACTTAATTTGAAATGTAATGGGTTAAGCTGGAAACTCTGGGGATTACACTGACCTTGAGAAGGTGATAAAGGAATTAGTTTTCCTTAGACACTTGAGCTAAAGACTTGTTTTGTCATTTCTGCCCCTCCCAAAAGATGTAAAACTGCTTCCTGATATTCATTATAGCTGCCATCTCAGATACACATACACCCAAATTTTGATATTCTTACAAGGTCCAAGGCTTCAAAACTCAGCAGAAAGAGGCATAGATAACCCAGAAGACTCTACTCAGGAATTGCTTTTTAAAGCCTTATCTTTTGCAAAAGTCCACCTGAGTCAAAACATTGTAAACCATTAGAAATTGCAGTAGGTATACAACGTGCAAGTATTAATCTCGCTTAGGACTTTGCTTTCCCCAGATGTGCTTGTGTGATTCTTTGCCAAAGCATCATTGTATTCCCATGCTTCTGGATTAAGTTTTTTACACTTTTTTAATTCCAGAATTAATTTTTTCAAGGCACTTGAAGTGGGTCTCACAAGATTTTCAAACAAGTGTTTGTGTTATGCAGAGTCCTGTAGTATTATAAAGTACCTCAGGCATCTAGATACTAAGCAGTGGGGACCTTCAGCCGCAAAGCAGGAACCAGACTGTTCCTGCAAGGTAAATGGTGAACAAAGGATTTATAAGGGAAACACTAGAGATGCAGGATGGGCAGCCAGACATGCACAGAACAGAAAGAAAAAGGATGGAGGTACAGGTTTCTTCCAGCTGGCGCACAGGGAAGATGGCTGACCTCACCCAGTCCTGACCCTTCTGTTACCATGGAGTTAGGAGTGCGCGATGGACGGTCTCTGAAGGAAAACAACAGTCAGTCTCCCCTCCAAAACAGCCAAGAGCCTCAACGTGATGGTGTCTCTCTTGGGTGTAGAAAAACAGCATTAAGATCCTCAACCTTGCTGACTGAGAGCAAGGGCTTAACAAACCCAGCTCTTCATCATTGTTCATGAGTGCCCTTAAAGCCAACACATCGTTTTCCTTTGGAGCACTTCATGATGCTAGAATGGAGGAAAAGTAGGGGATTAATGGCAAGCCATCCTACCTTTCTTCAAAATGAACCACATGAAAGCCACCTGATGGCTTTCTTTGGCAGGGTGGCTGGCAAAGCAAATGAACAATAGCTGTACTAGATGTCAAATTTACAGTTTTTCCTGTATTTCCACATGCTACACTCACAAGAGTACTAGGGAGACATGAGCTAAATGGTGCCCTTGAAAAGGAGATACATATCTGGTTAACAAACTTACTTTAAATCAATAGATAGCACTGAACAAAGACAATGAAAAATATCACACCTGAAGGAGAAACCTGCAGTTTCTATATCAAATGAAAACATTGAATTATTGATAAGTGATCTAAGCAAGTGATGCTCCTTAGCTGCAATAGTTCCTGTCCTGTGTCTTGTTAACACATGACAGAAGAGACCATTACAGCTTTCTACCTGACTGTGGCAAGACCCCAGCTGTTTCCAGGCCTGGGAGATTCAGGTAAAGAAAGACAGATACATTACAGAGAAAACAAAGATCAGAAAAGAAAGTTGTGAGACATCTGGGAAATTCAGCATGGGTGGGTGGGTGGATATGTGGATGTATGAAAGGGAGGGATGGATGAAAGGCAAGGAGGGAAGGACTGAGTAATTTGTTTCCTGAAAATGAATACTAAAGAAAAGACAGGAATCTTGAATGTCTTAAAATGTGTATAAACTTGCTGTAAGTAGCATGTTGCTCATTTCTTCATCATGACCAAAGGCAAGACAAGAAATTATCAGCTTAAGTTGCAACATGAGAGATTTAGGTTAAATGTAATGATTGTTAAGAATTGGCAGGGGCTGCTGAGACTGACTGAGTGGTTTAGGGCTGCACAAGACACATATCTCTCAGTAATGGATATTCGCTCCAGCCTGAGGACAGGAGGATGGATTAAAATTAGCTGACCTCTGGAGACTTAAGCTAAGCCTACCTTTGTATGATTCTACGAAATGAAAAACAGGCCGTTTGCAAAAGAGATGTCATCTCAAACCAGTATCTCTGAGGAATCCTGCTCTTCCACTGTTGCTATTGGTTGGTAGTGTTTTAGGCCAATTAGTTGCATCTGCAATTATTTACACAAGTTAAGCAGACATACAAAGCAGCACGTGATAGGGATTTTTTTCAGAGTAGTCTTTGTTTTAAGCCAATCAATTAATTTGGTATCTAATCTCTGTTCCCCTTCTTCCCTGGGATTAGTTTAAATATTTGAACATGTTAATAAAGAATTTTAAATAAAAGCTAGAACACATTTCATTGTAAATCTCTTTGTTTTGCAGAAATGTACTTTGACATTTTGTCAGTAATTAAACAGCTTTTCCCAGGTACTTTATCTAGTGCAGTATTAGAGGTGAGGTCTTGTTGAAATAAGAAAAATGTACACAAAAGTATGGAAATCCCCTGCTGCATTTCAGGATAGAGCTCCTGTCTCTGAATGGAACTTGGAATTTTATTTTAGAAAAATAAAGCTGTTTTTTTCTTGAACAATAAAATTTATTCTTTTTGTAGCACAGGAGATGTGCAAGGGATTTCTTTCAGAAGGGCTTATAGAAATACTTAGAGAGGATAGTATTTTTTAATACTGAGTCTTTGAAGGAGTAGGTTTCTCAGGTTAGAGAACTCTGCAGGTCAGATAATGAAAAGTAATTAAATCATAACCCATGATTTGATAACCATAATCCGATACTCTCTAGGAAATGCAAAAATGCATTCAATATGTGTTCTCACATGGCTCTTCCTGGAGTGTTACAGATACAGGTGCAGCATTTCTTCCTTAAAAAAAAAAAATCAACAATTCCTACAAGGTGCAGTGAGATACTGTTTGAATTAAATTCACTGGAAAATATATAATGATAGGCTGCTTTCTACTAGATTTGAATGCACTGCTTGCAAACCCAGCAGTATTTTTGGCAATTTCTGTTCCACCCTGTCTCATCGGTGTAGGCACCAAGTGTGCGTCAGACCATTTTGATTACCTACTTGCAGCTTGAGCTGTCAAGCACACATGAGCATTTGAAGTTTGGATGTTCCTCGCCCTTTCCTGCTGACAGGGCCTTTCACATACGGTGCTCTGAGGTCCTTCTGTTTCTGGCTGTGGCAGCTCTGAGGGGCAGAAGGCAGTCTGAGCCAAAGGCAGTGAACTGTAGGTGTGCACACCTTGGTATCTGTGTAGGCAGGAGGCTTCGGCACTCCCGTTGCAGGTGAGAGGGAATTTGGTAAATAGGGCTGTCCCATGTCCCCTGAGATGCATGAGGTCTAAACCTCGCCTCCAGCTGCCACTCCAAAAGGGCACCCTTGGCCATGTCTCCTATGTCAGCCTCATCTGGACACTCTGGACATCCCGGGGAGTCCAAACTGGCACAAGGTATCCAAGTTTAAACTCTAGTGCATAATCTGGAGAGGAATTCATCTGAGCTGCCCATGCTGTCTCCTTTATGATGAGGCACACTGCTCTGCACCCCCGCTGACTGGATCTTCACTAATGAAAATTTAGGCACCCAGCTCTGATGTGGAGACCTACCATCAGAGACCTTAACCTGGACTCAGTCCCTGTTGTGCCTTTGAGACTTCCCTGTTACTGTGTGAGCACTCAAAGATAATTGCTATGGCTTCCGAAATTACCCCAGCAACCCTCTTCTGTACCTCTGTCAGACCCTGCCTGTTCTGCTGACTGGAGGACATCTAAGTGATCTAAATGTTCTTCAACATTCGGATTATTTTCAATAAAGGCAGAAATTGGATCGCTGATTGTCTTCCAAAGAAACAGGAGCGTGATTATGATTGGCAGACAAATAACAAAAGGAACCCTTTTGAAATGAAAATTAAAGCCTAGACAGCAGCTTCTTTTTTTTTTTTTTAATTAATAGTAGCTAAGTTTCCAGGATGTCTTTGTACACTCCTCTAGCCATTTGTTTTTGCTTCCTAAAAAGCTCTGTGTTGTTTCTCTCCATTATTTAGCAGTTGCTATTTTCCCGAACAGAATGGCTGTGCTTCAGCTTTTGGCAGGAACAATCTCTTTTTCTATGCTTCATGCTGTTTGTGAAATGCTTTGGGAAACTTTCCACTGAAAAGCATTGTGAAAATGCAAGCTTATTATTACTGCAGTGGGGAATAACAGGTTCAGCTGCCGACTCACTCTGCGAGCAGGTGCCAAAATCCTGCTGGGAAATACTGATGGATTTTGCTGATTCACTGCTGCAGATGGGATGTGTTAGTTGGGCTCTGTGTACCAGGGGGCTGCAGGGACCTGCTTCAGCTCTGCTCAGGGGTCTGGAAGTGGGAAAGTGGGCAAGTCTAAGATTTATACTACAGTAGTGCATAAAGCACAGGGTTTAAGAGCCCAGCCCTCAAGAAAGTGGATGGGTTTTGGCCTTCCTTCGTGCCTTGGAGCTCTGTTTCGAAGCAAGCTGAGAGAGCCATCTGCTTGCTGACTGCTACAGAGCCGAGAAGTGCTTGTCTCTCCTCCACCTTCCTGTAATTGTTTGCAGCATGCTGAGCTTATCCCACATCTCTGCATGGACCCAGGGCCAAGGTTTAATAGATCTGCAGGTGCTGCACTTTGCAAAGCCTGAGTGCCTCACTGCCCGCCATCCTTGGCACAGGGTTCTGGGCTGTCTTGAGAGGGCAGAGGATGCTGCAGGAGGAGGCAGGCTGAGATGGTTGGAGTCTTGAACATGGCAGGGTTTACAAACAAACGTGACCTCTGTGCAGCAAATGTGAGGAAGCAAGGGTGCCTTTGGTGTGTAACAAGTAGCACATCGGAACTGAGCGCCACTGGCAGAGCCCAGTGCAAGGCTCTGCTCTCTCTGTGAAGTCAGGACCCATGGAAATTGTTGGCAGAACTGGGTGTTTGCTCACAGATCTTGCTGGACACCCTCTCACCCACTTCTGTGGGACTGGATGGGACACAGTCAGCTCTGGAAGTGTGAGCCACAGGCAAAAGCAGCAGTGAACTGTTGTACCCTGCTCTTTAGGCAGCCCACACTGCTAATTCGCAGGGACTGAGTGTAAGGAACGGAGGGCACTATAAACACATGCAGGAATGTCATATCCCTGATTCCTGGATATGTGTAGAAAATGAGATTTGGTATAGAAACATGGCTTCCATAGTATCCTGGGCCACACACAGAACTACAGTCCCAGCTGGGGTGTTGTGCAGGGCTGAACGTCTGTGCTAGCACTCCTGTTACTTAAATAATTCCTATAATGGATGGAAATAGTGAACATTTTGGAGGGAGAGGCTGGTCAGCCTTGCCAGTGAAGCTGCAGCTGTCTCTAGGAGATGTGCACATGAGTTGAGAGCTCTGTGGGTATGTCAGGTGCCCTTCTGCTGCTGGATGCTGCTGGCTCCTGCATCCTGGGGCTGGCACTGCCATGGATAGTGTCCGACACTACAGGACACACCAGCATATGTACACTTACTTGGTGTCACTGACCCCAGAAAGTGCCTGCGTGCTCAGGGCAGCTGTGTCACCTTGTCTGTCATTTTTTGACTTGAGCATGGTCACTTTTGTCATGCAGTGCATCCCTGGAGCCCCGGCAGGCCCCACTCCTGTCCCTCTGGCAGGCTGAGCCAGAGGGCACTGGGGCATGTGGCTGGGGGCAGCTGAACTGGGGTGCTCAGAGAACGGGGATGGTTGTGGTGGGGAGCAGCATCAGGGACCTGCCTGGGTGGTCTTGACTGGTTCTGCTTTTGCTTTTTTTCTTACTTTCATAAAAGTCACTGATCCCTCCTTTTCTCCCATGAACAGCCCTCCAGCCATGGGCACATGGCCCTGTCATGACTGTCACGGGATGTGCTGTGCTTCCTGGGCACTGTGCAGCTCCCCGTGTTTGACTGGGCCACTGAGGAAGGCTTTGGGCTGGGAAAATGCCCTGGAAAGTGGCAGGCACCTCTGCTATGGATATACAGCTCAGACCCAATAGCAATGCTCAGCAGAAGCACCTGGTACCCTATGGAAACGGCTCAGGTGACAATTGAATAGCGGATCTGGAAATGTCAATGTGTCTCCAGAGTGCTGTGAAACGCTGTCAGTATCTTTCCTAACGTGCAAGGAAGAGAACAGATGATGTTTCCTCCAACTGTGTGTTGTTGAACTGCCAGTGGGACTGCTGATGTGCCCCTAGGTCATGTTGCTTCTTCTGTTGCCCTCCCAGATGGACATCCAGGGGACCCAGACAGCCTGGGTACTCCCTGCTGGCACCCAAATTGTCCCAGGAGTGCAGTGCTCTGCCCTTGGCTCCTGTGGCAGCCAGCCTTGGCTTGCCCATGCCCCTCTTTGCATGGGGAGTGAGTTGTAAGGGCAGCTTCGGGAGAGTGGATAAGGCTCAGAGGTGCTTCATGCAGCCTTTCTGCTGAACAGGTTTGCAGATAGCAGGGACAGCACGAGAAGAGGTTGTCAGGCAAATAAGAATCAACAGCTGTGTAGATGAGTGCTGTGTCAACACAGGAACTGCATCCTCAGTTATTAGTCAGCATTGTTGAATGTACTTTAAAAAGAATTTAAAAGGGAGGAGGAAAACTGGAGAAATCAGTTTAAAGGATCTCCCTTAGTGTGATATTTCTGGACTTAAGGTACTCTTTCCAAAGAAAGCTGTGACAGTATTAAAAAAGAAAAAATCCTTTGCTTTTAGCAGCAAGATTGTTACCTTTGTCTCTTAATTGATTCTGAAGACACAATCTGCATTACTAACATTAATGTAATCAGACAGAAATCGACCTAGAAAAGGTAATAAGCATTCATTGGCAAGAGAAAATCCTACAAAAATGGAGTTTCCTTATATTAATTAAGTTTGTCACTTTTCAAAGGAAAAATTGTAATGCAGAAACATCCTGTAATCCCCTCAAAGTGTCATTACATGTGTCAGCCATGCCCTTCCTCTTCAAGTCTCCTTTGCCTGGCAGTTCACTCTCCCCTGACTCTCCTTCACATTTCTTCACATGGATGGAGGAGCCAGCCACATTTTCACATCCTTGAGTATTCCACTTTTAGCAGCCATTTCCTCGTTTTTCTTCATAAGGAAGCACTTTTCTTGCTCTGTACTTCCATTAAGAAAATGTACAAGCCTAATAGTTACTAAAAGAAAGTGACTAAAGCTATCCTAATGTTTTTATGGACTCATTAAAGGTCTTATTAATATTTCTCCATATTGGAAAAAATCTAATTTTTTACTTGTGACATAATCAGGAGCTGTACCTGAGTTTTCAGGGGTGAAGCATTTGCACGTTAACCCTTCCTTCTGCTTTGAACAATCATTCTTATGAACTTGCTGAACTACAAATCAACCCAGGGCTTTTAAAGGAGGCTCGTTTTCTCCCAGTGTCTGCTGAACCCTCTCTTCATGCTTTGAACTGTTTTTCTGCATAGGTGAGCTGGAACCAAGGGGCCTTGTGGAAATGTGCCAGGCTAAAGGCACCTTAGTCCTTCCATCTCCAAGCTTCCCGTGTCCTGGGGCGCTCCTGTGCCATGATGGGACTTTGCAGTCGGGGCCACAACTCTGCTCACTGGGGGTCTTTGGGGCTGATTTCCAGCTGCTGCTCCTTATTTGCTTGCTGCTCTTTGCTTCCTGCTTGCTTCAGGTACTGATCTCCTCTCTGGTGACAAGTGATAGGACCCGAGGGAACAGCATGAAACTGTATCAGGGGAGGTTTAGGTCAGATATCAGGAAAAGGTTTTTCACCCAAAGGGCAGCTGGGCACTGGAACAGGCTCCCCAGGTGGGTGGTCACAGCACCAAGCCTGGAAGAGTTCAAGAAGCTTTTGGACAATGCTCTCAGGAGCATGGTGTGACTCTTAGGGGCAAGCTATGCAGGGCCAGGACTTTGGTGATCCTTTCGGGTCCCTTCCAACTCAGGATATTCTATAATTCTATGCTCATGGTGGCAAGAGCTAGAAAGGAGCTCTGGGAATAATTTGGATTCTGGAGTAGCCCCAGGACACCCACATGTCATCCCAGCAGCCAGCACGCATCAGTGGGAGAGCCACAGGGGAAGAGGCTGTAAGCTCTACTGCTGGGATGGGGCTGGGCATGGTCCCTACAGCCTACCCCACATCCTAGCATTGGGAAGGGAGGTGAGTACCCACATGTTCCCTACCCAGGGGTGATAAGTAAACTTTTAATTGATTTGATGACAACATCTAGCAGCTAAAGAAAGCGATAAAACTACAGGAGCATAAAAGCAAGGATATGGTGAGTGATTTACGGCACTCTGGATCTGCTCACCACTTACTGGGGCTCCAGCATGAGCGGGTGATATTAATGTGTGAATGTTAGCCATGGTGTTGCACAGAGCGCCCCAGCACTCCTGACAGCCACGCGTGAGTTATTTCACAAACGCATGGCATGTCTCTCCCATCCTGATGCATCTCTTAACAATGATACTTCATAAATCCCTGGTTTATAAATTCACTGCCAATGGAGAAAAAAAATGTCAGTCTGTAATCTGTTGTCATGGAAATAGTTGGGAAGTTCGATGTGCAGAGATGCATAACTGGGATGGGAAAATACAAGTGGGCCCGTCTTGATTTTTGCCTCTTGAATTCCTCTGCTCTGGAAATAAAGGTAGAGGTTACATCAAAGCCTCAGGGAGTTGCATTTACTTTCTGGATAGATGCATTTCAGTAGCCAAGAAAACTACAGCCAACTTAATGCTGGTGAATTTGCTGTAGTGCAGCACTGCATTTTCTCTTGGATGCTGCTTCTCACCTGCCTTATGCTTTCTGCCTTGGAACAAAATATCTTTTATAAAAGAATCCCACACCAGATGAAAAGTGAGACAAGGGCAAGCAAAGATAAAATGAAAAAGAAGTGTTAGAGGAGGTGAGTACAGCAAGGCTATATTCCATTTACACTATTATGGAGGTTTTAATTTCCTGAAAACATTTTATATGCCAGGCAGGGACATGAGTGAATGGCAATCACATTATCAGGCGTCTTATCAATCTTGATTTTGCTCAGCCTTACCTGAATGGATTATTTTTTCAATAGTTCAGTAACTAAATTAAAAAAGAAAAAAACCCCCACACTTTGATTCAGGATAACGTATGATTGTTTTTTCATTATTTCTCAATTCAGGTGAATTTTAGAATAAAAACATCCTCTCAAAATAATGCATTGAAACAATTTATTCTGAAACTGTCAAAGCAAAATATCAAGGAAGTATCAAAACTGTCTCACTACTACATTTTTCCCCCATTTATCCATAAAATCTAACACCAGTCAGTGCATAGTTCTCACTGGAAAGTGAATTTTTCATTTGTTCTACTTACTATTCATCAAAACAAATCCTGTCTCCTTCTATTGTAGTTATTTAATACTCACGGAGCTGCCATTCTGCCACTGCAGTGATAAATCCTTCATCCCCTTTTATGGTGGCTCCATAGGGAATAGCGAGATGGAAAAACATTTTCTTTTTGAGAAGCACTGTAGGTCAATTTCTTGAGGGGTGCCAGGACATGGAGGCTGAGGTCACGTAGGTGATGTCCACGTGGGAGTGCTGGTCAGTAGGGGACAGAGGGGACAGCACCATTGTCTGCCTGCCTCTCCTGGCACCCTCTAACAGCAGGGCTAGAGGACAGGATTTATGGCTCTGCGGAGGATTTTGCAGCATGGGACATGGGCAGAGGAGGTCCCAGGCACTCTTCTGACCGAGGCATTGTCCCTTAGCCCACCGGTGACAGCAGGGACCCAGAAGGAACATATTCCCAATGATTTCAAGTTGAACCTCAAGCCTGGACTTGTGCAAAGGTGAGTTCTCATTTAGCCACACAGCATGGGCTGGGTTTCATCCTTATTAGGGGGATAAGAATGCAGTGGGACCACCAGTCCCAAACATGGCATCAAAGCTAAGGGGCCCTGCTAGATGCGACCATCTGGGAAGGGGGCAGTGAGACTCACATTCCTCCAGCTCCCCTGATTGCCCATCTTTCCAGGAATGTCTGGCACTGATGCAAACCCAGGAGCACACCTTCCCTGCAGTTTCTGTTAAACACTTCAGCTTTTCCATGGAAAGCTTTTGTATTGTGCTGAATTGAAATTCATCTGGGTTTCTTTGCGGTCAGTACTTTAGTACAAGGCTTAAGTAATCAATATATAATTTTCACCAACATTTCTTTTTCACAGCTATTTTTCCCCCTTGCCCAGTCACTGTTGTGCCATCACCAGCTAACAGCCTGATTGTGTGATTGTGCTCCTTCCTGCCATGATTTATGTCTAGCAGCAAATAGGGAAAGAGAACTGCTTTGGAAAAGCTGTCCTTGAAGTCCCAGTCCACAATAGTTTTCTTTCTTTCTTTCTTTCTTTCTTTTTTTTTTTTTTTGAGGAGATCAGAAAAACATAAATTACAGTATATCTTCAAAGTGTTTGGCATTGTTTGCCACGTGACTCATAGCGACTTTAATGGGAGTCACATGCTAAACTCCCATGCAACACTTGGAAAGTTGTAAAGTGCCACTGCTTTGCACAAGAGCCCTGAATGAAAAGCTACTTGTTTTCCTGCTCCACAGCACTGGCATTGTCCAAGTCCCAGCCCTCCAGTAGTAAAGTGCTGAGACAGAGTGAGAAAAATCCAGCTGGGGAGGCAGCGCTTCTGCCAGGCTTCCAGGACTCCTGCCTGCCATCTCTCCCCACCTGCTAGCACAGCAGGCAGGTGAAATCAATGCCGCATCAATGCCTAGGAAACCCTGCCAGAGCCCCCTGAAGAACAGAGACAGGCTGATGATGGGTCTGTCACTGAGGTATTTACATTACCTCTCCTGTTACTAGTGCCTGCCAGTTAGCTGCCCTCTTTTTTTGCATGGTTACATGTATTTTCAGTGGTGCCTGTCTCTCCCCTGGTAGTTCCCAGTAAAGCTTCTTGTTGTGGAGCGTTGAAGTCATTGCCATTATCTTGCCATCTTGAAATACAGCAATATAGCTACCACTGGGAAACAAAGAGGGAATTATGTTTTTTCTTGAGAAAAGAGCTCGCCTGGCAAGATGCAGGGTTCTTCTGATTTGAACAAGAAAAGAGCAAAATCTCCTGCCCTTCCCCACCCTCCTTCCCTGGAACAGGTCATGTATTAGTCTGCTGTCAGGTCAAATGGCTGAGTGTGATTTAGAGGGATAAAAACCGTGTTAAAGCAAACTAAGAGCAGATTGTTCCAAGTGCACACATGGCTAATCCTTGCCTAGGACTAGGCAGCCTGGGCACTGCCGATATGAGAATCTCTCCGGGTTTCTTTGAAGTATGGGCAAGTATATTAAAGTGGGAGGAAAGCACCGACTCCTTCAGGTGGTGATTTGTGTTTATTGGCTGAGATTTTTATGAGTTGGGGAAAGAGGTAGAAATGCCAGCGTATGGTAATTGAAATGTACAGGGTTGGTGTAAGAGACCATTTCATGACCAAGGGAAGGTGACAAAGCCCTTTCAGAGGAATGTTTTTCAGCATTCACTAATGTTACTGCATGAAGGGTCCCGGTGCTAATGCTGCATTTAATGGTGTAAGTGCAAAGCCGTGAATCATCCCCCCGACGATTATGGCAATACATCCTCGGCCATTCAGAGCCAGGACCCTGCAGCATTTTAAAACACTTGCTTTAAAAAGCCTTTCAGTGCTGTGGTTGGAATGAGGGATCCATACAGACAACACCGTCTGCTATATCTCCCCTGGATTGCTTTTTTGGCTTCCTTACTTTTTGGGGTGTTGCCTCATCCTAATTAGGGAGGGAAGCAGAGGCCATGCCAAATAACAGCTGGCCCATAGCAGTTTCCTCTGTCTGCCATTGTCAAGCCACATTTGCTAGTGAGTTATGCGTGCCTTGAGCTGAGAAAGAAAAAACACATGGGGTGTAAATCTGGCAGTCATGGACCCCAGTGAGGTTCCTCAGTGGTTTCAGCAAGCCATTTATGCAAGCAGGAGCTGAGGAAGCAGGTCTCAGCAATACACCTTCAGTGTGACAGCGACAGCAGTGCTGCAGTGGCTTCCTGTGCATATGGCTATTTTTTCTGCCTGGAAATGTTGCATAGATAGGACTGAGGATTTTGGACAATTTTCCAGCAGCCCAGCTGGCATTATGTCTCTGCTGGATATTCAGAAATGCTGGACAGAGGGCCAGTGGCTTGCAAATAAATCATCTCTGTGGTGCACGTGCCATGAGGCCAGCGTGGCTGGGATGTTTATCACACAGGCTCTCTCCTACCCTGCAGATGGCCTGCACAGATGCAGTAAATCAGCCCCATCCTGACGTGCCCGCTGCAGCACATCTGGGAAGCGCATGCTGGGAAGACCAGCCCAGAAGTGGTCCTTCCCCAGAGGCTGCACACAGGCAGCCCTCCTCACGCTGTTGGCCTTCTTGGCCCAGCATTCAGAGTCTCACCCTGCAGGGAAGCTGAGAGGAGGCTGGAAATCTCTTCATCTGTTTT
The DNA here is from genome assembly GCA_013398955.1 of Callaeas wilsoni. Lineage (NCBI taxonomy): Eukaryota > Metazoa > Chordata > Aves > Passeriformes > Callaeidae > Callaeas > Callaeas wilsoni. Next base: position 30,323 of record VWPU01015643.1, on the reverse strand, counting down.
ATTTTTCAGCAAACGTTACTTCAGCCGTTTCTCTTCTCTTAACAAAGCAGGAAAATAAGCGAGGTGCTGGCAAAGTCTGGGAGCATCCCTGTGCTCTGCCCAGCCCCCACACTGCATCCCCCCAGCCAGCACTGAAGGACCACCCATCTCATCCCCTGCTTTCTCCTTCCTCATCCCCTAAAATTTGGAGAGACTGCCTGAAGAATAGAGTTTAAATGGCTCTGTGTGGAAGGAGGGCTGGCATGAAACCTGTCCCATCTGAAGGTGTGTGTCTCAAATCAAGATGGGGAGAGGCAGGGGGTGAGGAGGGAGCCAGCAGGGAGAAAGGGGGCAAGTTTGCAATTGTCCACAATGACAAGTGCCGGGGCAAGAGCAGTGCACCAAGGGGCAAATGCTGGAGGTCAGGTAGGTGCTCCCCTGGGGTCCCCTCTGCACAGGGACCTGAGGCAACCCCCTGAAGCCCTGCAAGGCAGCTTTCACCCCTGTGTGAAAGCACAAATTGCAGTAACCCCTTGAACTGGTGGGCCAGTGAGCCCTTTGCTGCACCAGAATCCCAGAGAGGACATGAGGATGTCTCTTCAGTCCTGTGGCCAAACCTTCAGAAGGTACAGCTCAATATGGGCAGCATTTTCTTGTATGATTGGTTTCTTTTTATTTCTTCCTTCACACACTTTTCTGGGAAATAGTCTGCCTGACCTTGACAGCTGGCTAAAAAATTTGGTTGCATGATTTCTTGGCACAACATGCAGAATTTGTCTGAAGCAGACTGTTTCATAGGAAACATTGACTATTGCCACCAAGTTTTTTGAGAGGGAAATGTTGAGACGTTTGGAAAAACTACAACTATTTGTGGTCAATTGTCAGTCCTCTTGCTGTGCTAAAGCCTCCCCCTACAAGGTGATTATTTTAAATACTAGAATATGTAAAATATTTGGATAGTCAAAACAAAATCATCAGTGGTCTCCAAGGAAAATGGTTTCAATGTTTCAAAAAATTTTATAAGCAATTCATAATATTCACTGGTTTATTAGTTTTTAGAATTAAAATATTATGTCAAAATTGTGCTCAAATAAAAAATATCAGCATAACAATCCAGGGATATCAAATGAAATCAGATGTTGGGGGCTTCTCTTTGTTCTTCACTATAGTTTTACAGCACTTGATTTCAGGGCATCCGGTGCATCTCTGTATACATGTGAGAGAAGTACGGTCATAGCCGTGTGTGTATATGTTATCTCATCAGATATATAGCCAGATTTAGGAAGTAAAAGATATGAAAGGGACCTCAACTCAAACAAGGGGAACACAGGCACACTGTGTTGCTCATTTTGTTGAAAAATTGAAAGACGTTAATGCATTGAGTAAGATACTGAAAGTCGTGTCAGCAACTAGATTATTATTAATGGACAACCTGCTGCATGGACAACCTACTAAGGTCTTCTCTTAGGAGGGCCTAGCCAATGAGTTAGGAAGTGCTTTATTTTCTGGATAAATGAATATTCACGTCACTAATGAAAGAAGGCTTTAGTAGAAAAGGCTGAGCTTATCCTGGAGTAGACAGTTCCCAGTGGTTGGACTGCGGTCCTAGGGGATGGGCTGAATCCTCTGAGGCAGACAGTGGATGTGAGGTTTGGTTTCCAATAAATACTGACTGCTCCCTGAGCTGAACTGAGCACAAGGAAATTTTGCAGGAAGTTTTGTGTATCCAGCTTTTACTCCCTCAGCTTTTGTGAAATGAACAAAAATCAGCATGTTATATTTTAAGTTGTCTTACTGAAATTGAAAATTATCTTTTCTTCTTTTTACTTTGGTGAGGGAAAACAAGTAAAAATTATTTTAGGTTGATCTGGCCCTATATTTGGATTCTTCTTCAGATCGTCTGATGAACCAAATGGCTGAATCAAAAAGTTAATCAAAAGTTACTCCTGTAGTGCTACCCTGAGCCCATGGTGCTTGTCAACACCTTTCCTGTTAAAGATGCTAGAGTTTCTTCTCCCATTTAAGTCTGTTTTGGTGTCCAGATACAAACTGGGAATCTGTCACATCCAAGCCTACAGTCTGAGGACCAGTTATTTCATTAACATGGAATAAATGGAGAAAAAAAGTCATTACTCTTCTGTTGGTCATACCTGGTATCCTCCAAGGAGGTATTTACATGTGAGAGAAGTTCATTGGCTTAGCTAGGATGTTTATTACTGTCCTTTGTATAATAAAGCCATCAGTCAGGATGGAAAGGGAAGAGGGAGAAGGGAGAGCCAAATCATTGTGAGAGAATTTATGCGTAGATAGTTTTATATTGCTTTCCTTTTATTTTTAAATGTTGATTGGAGTATGAGGTCCAATAAGATATACAGCCCTGTAGCCATACACATGTGTTGTTATAATGCAGGCTTTCATTCAAAAAGGCTGGCAATGCTTAGGGTGGCAGATTTATTGTGTGTACTGCAGGTTAAGGATCATAGGTCATTTTGCAAATATCCTTTTCAGGTGTCTGTAAATTCCTGTAAAAACACACACAAAGTGCAAGAACACTCAGAAGAGTTATTTTTTTATTAGCTTCCTGACTCAGAGCCCAAATGAAAACAAGATAAACATGTCCTTACTGGGAACACTGGGAGCGAGTTAGCTTCTCAAGGTGGGAGTCCTCTGCTGTCCTAGATGGCTGCAGCACCAGAAGTTCTCTCTTCCCTGCATGTAGGCATCCATTTCATTTCACAAGATGCCATAGCAGACCATAAATATCCTCACTCATGAGCAAAGTCTGCTTTTAACTCCTGCTCAGACTATGTACCTTCACCAAGAGGTAAAAACCAGCCCGACCACCTTTTAAAAGGCTGCCCTGACCCCACTTCCCACACATACATGGAGGCTTAATGGGAGTCTTAACTGTATCCAGCCTGAATTTTAAATTATTTTTGATTGCTTATGCAGATGATCAGGCAGTAGCTAATGTGGAGCCAGGCACGCAGGGCTGGCCATGAGCGTGGTTCTGAGGAGAGCTGCCAGCCCCCGTGCAGAGGGGTCCCCCACCTCCTCGGGGTGGCTTGGCCATGGGGCAGCCCTCCAGCATCTGCAGGGTTCCTGCTCAAAGAGCTTCCCTGGTGCTGGCCAAAGCCACCGTGCTGCCTTGCCAGCCCTGGCAACAATGGGGGCTCGTCGTGGTGCCAGCTGCCCTCCAGCTTCACCAGCTCGGGGCCAAAGGTGCTGCAATAAGTCATATGCTGCCCCCTTCCCTCAGAGATTTATGGGCTCCCCTGCTGCCGGTGGGCAGCTCCCACTGGAATTCCCATTGCAATTCCCTTTGCAATTCTCAGTGTGATTTCCAATGCAATTCCCAGTACATTTCCCAGTTCAATTTCCACTGTGATTGCAATTCACTTTGCAACTCCCAATGCACTTCCCACTGCGATTCCCATTGCAATTCCCAGTGCAATTTCCACTCTGATTCCCACTGTGATTCCCCTTGCATTTCCCAGTGCATGTCTCATTGTGCTTCCTTTTGCAATTCCCAGTGCAATTTCCACTCTGATTCCCACTGTGATTCCCCTTGCATTTCCCAGTGCATGTCTCATTGTGCTTCCTTTTGCAATTCCCAGTGCAATGCCCAGCAGGACCTCAGGGCTGGCCCTGCTGGTCCATCACTGAGCATGGGTTTTATCTCAAGGCTCGTGGCAGTGGCCAGTCCTGAGAGATGAAAAGGACCCGATGACTTTTTTTCCTGATGTAAGATTTGGCAGCCGAGCTAGCCAGGGGCATTAGTGGCATAACATGAATAATAGTTTCTGACAGAAGGAGGTCACACAGCCCATTTCAGTCTGTCCACCTACGTGAAGGAAAGAAGCATGACAAGGCAGGAACACTAAGTTCTTGTCTGAGTTTTCTGACTGTTCACTGTGCTGCTGTAGATCCTTTGGCATCCATCCAAGCTTCAGTGCATGTTAATTAGTGTAGCTGGTAAGACTTCCTTTTTTTAAATCAAAAAAAGGAGTATTTTTCTGACAAAATGCCTCAGTTCCCTTCCAATATAGGTTTTGGCTGTAATTATGGAAAGTCTCCTTTTTCCGTGGAAACAATGTCATCTTAACTAGTTTGGTTCTCCTCAGTGGTATGGCTCTATATTCACCAGAAGCTACGGCTTTGGTCAGTTAATTGCATTAACCATCAGTTTGATAAAGTAATTCACGCAAATAAAAAAAGTCAGGTTTTTTGAGCACTTCAACACCAGGTTATGCATTCTGAAAATATCTGGGGTTTTGTTTCTCAGACATTCCTTCTTATCAGTCAGTATGACATTCTTTTTCCTGGATGTTCATGTCTTAACTAGATCTCATCAAATTCAACAAGGAAGCCTTGCCTGGCCTGAGAAGGTACTTGTTTTGACCTGATGAGGATGATGGCAAGGTGCAGTCAGGTGGTATTCTCCGTATTCTCACCTGCAGATTTATCTCTCAGCACTGACACTGTGGTGAGTTGGAAAATAACATTTTGATTATCAGAATCAATATTTTGGCCAGATGGAGCCCTCTTGCCTTGACCCAGGGCCCTGGCAGATGCTGTGCCCTCCCTGAGGTGGCTCTTGGCTTGGTGCTGCAGCACAGCATTTCTGCCCCCTCCTTTCTACGCTGCACCTGGGAAAAGGACCCTTTTCTTGATCTTTCATGTGTGGCTTTCATTACTGCATTTGTTGTTTGTGTTCATTTGTGCCATGCTCCGTTTTGCGAGCCTGTTTTTCTTTTGCTCCAGGGTTATTTGGCTGTGTTTAACTGTACAACTCTCTTGTTACATCGTATTGGCTTGTCACTCTAATGGGATTTTATCACAATCAGTAACACCTCACAATATCCTACATTTTTATGTGACTTTGTTGAACACTTCCTTTCTAAGATGAAGAGCTGCAGACATGACTCAGGGCTCTTTATTTAAAGCATATATGAAGAGAGATGGAGATTTTTCTCCATATAGTATTTTTAAAAAATAAGCTAAAAATATCCAACATTAGTTTGAAGAAGGTGTTGCACACATTTTTCAGAACATCTCATCTACTTGGAAGGGGTTAAAACCCAAAAGATAAGCCTTCCCATACCTCTCAGGTCCTGTTGTTTGGGTTGCAGGAAAAGCTGTGCATATCTTTTGCCATCCTTCAGTCTTCTTCCCTGAACTCTGTGCTTGGACAGCAGAGGGCAAGGATGTGGCTGGCAGGCCACAAAGGGCAGTTTCATAACATGCACAGGCCCTGTGAGCACAAGCCCCCTTCCCTTTTGCTCTAAAACACTGTCTTTTTGCAGTGCTGCAAAGTAAGTTGGGGGCTCTTTTGGTACTATGGGGTATTAATGGCAGCACGATCTTCAGGAGAGTGGAAAAATGTCAGTGGAGAGACGCACTTCAATCCTCATCACTAATACTTTATATTTCAGAGTAGTCCTAAGTGTTCTGGTAATGCTAATACTAGAGTTATTACACTTCATTCAAAATGAATCTTTATTTTTAAAGGAAAATCCATGCTGAAGCCAAGTTTTGAGATGTCAAATTTTGTAGCTGTTCCCACTTCTACCACAGTTAGAGAAACACATTACAATGAAGTTTTTGAAATGACCTGCAGAGTTCAGGTTCCTGGAGTCTTGCTACGATTCCAAATCTCCAGACTCTTAGAAATCACCCTTTATTTGCTACCCCACTGTCTTCACTCAAGCAAAAATGTGCTTCATTCATTTCTTTGCAACTGATCCTTGTTTAATTTGGCAAAGAGGAAAGCACAAGTTGGTTCAACTTGTTTGAAAGTGATGCAGCATTTTCTCAGCGTTTGCGTTAAGCCGTGTCCTTGAATTCGCTTTGTCTGATCAGCAGCCATTTTTCAGCCCAACTGTACTTCTGGCACAGCCAAGTCGGGCTGGGAATGAGCAAAGCCAACGGAAGATCATGTCTCTATCGAGCAAAATGCCTGGTTCCCTAGCTACAGACAAGGACGTGCCAGAAACCCCAGCTTAAGTGAGAATTTTGTGCTAAGCATTAAGGTCACTGTGACCTTCACAAAGATTACTTCATGCATTTTTATTTCAGTAGGTGTCAACAACCGTGCTGAGATAGCTTGGTTTGTGCTGCAGCCTGAAAAGGGTAGGGGAAATTAGACACTTTGCATTGGCTGGGATTTTAAATGGAAAAGTCCTGCTCTCTTTTTGTTTGCTCAGCCTAATACAAACCTGCTTTTGCTTTTATCTTATCATGACATTCAAATCCAGAAGCAGAGCACAGGAGCTCAGCAGGGCAGTACTGACTCCAAGGCAGACCTCTATCTGCAACCTTTTGAGCCTGCCCTTTTATTGCTACCTCTTGGTTTTGTTTAATACAAACTAACCCCACCAAGGCACCTGCAGCAGCCCAACCAGACCACAGCTTTGTCCCTGAGCTGGGCAGCCCAGCTCATCCCACCTGGCTGAGCATTCCCTCCCCCCACCTTTCCTTGCCCCGGGGACTGGCACGCAGGTTCCTTCGCACTGATCTGAGTCCTCCGTGGGACAGAGTGGGCATGAAAATAAAATCATGAATAGGAAGAATAAGATTTCATCAAAAAGGTTGGTTGGCAAAAGGTTCAGCCTCCCAAATCAGCTTGAACCACTGGTCATGTGACTGAGCTGCACACAAATACCTGCCTCTACCTGGCCTGCAGGTGCAATAACCCAAAACGGTATTTGTGTGCTGTAATGGCTTCAGAAAGCAAGCAAGAAGCATTTCTATCAAGCACAATAGCAATAAATGAACGTTATTTGAAAGCATTAACTCTTTCCAAGCTGTTTGATTTCTCCTTGCTGTCCTGCCTTTCAAAATTATCTGTCCTCAGTGCATAAGCAGAACTACACAGCTGTAAAACAGGTAATAGTATAAAAAAACATAATCAAAATGTTTTAATGTTTTAATGTGAAATGTTATGAATTTGTAAAGAATATGTAAAGAATTTCTAGGAACAACACCTTGACTGCTTCAAACAGAACTGCATCAGTCATGGTTTCTCTTGTGTTTGCCCTGTTCCATATTTATACAGCACTTTTTTTGGCATGGACATTTATGGAAATTGATTTTCAAAAATGTGCCTGAGGACTAGGGAAAAGTTAATCTTACAGGAATGATAATTCCTGCTGAAATATCAGTGTGGCAAGAATCAGGAGATCAGAAATGGTGTCCTACAGTTTCTGGGTAATGATGACCACCTTGCAGCTTTCAAATGTTGAACACCCGTAGAACAGTGTATGGAATAAATTGAGCCTCTGAATTTAAGATTTCCAATGTCGTTCAGATAACTGAGTATGTCTGGAAGACCTGCAGCCCACTCTTTCACTATCCACGGGTAGCAACAGGTGACTCAGTCCATCAGACAATTTATTCATTGCCAGCCACCCACTCTTTCCAACTCCAAAGGGTCTGTTTCATCTGGAAGTAATTCTCTCTGATTGTATTCTCTTCTGATGTGCATCTGGATTTTCCCTTTATAAAATAATATTCTTCAGCACTAAACACACTATCATTGCACAGTATCTCTTGACTGACTTTTGGTACTGGAATTTAAACTAAGGGTATCATGCACAGACACTAGTAAAACAAATTCATATTCCCAAGTTTTTAAAAAAGAATAACAGCATAAATTCAAGTATTATAACATGCAGCAGAGAGGTGGATCTGGACATTGAAGTTGTAATATGACATTTTCCTGTTCTGCCATCATTACCACAAATTCAGCTTGCAGTTAGTTGAAAACTGGCTACTCTGTGAAATTGCTGCCTCCTATCAGCCCAGTTTTTCATAGGTTATTGAGCTCAGCCCTAGCTTTAGTTAGATGCAATTTGACTCCTTTAGAAGTAAGATTGTCCGGGCAGTCAGTTCTAGGTGAATTCAAAGGCTCTGTATTTCTGGGTAGGGCTCGCAGAAAAAACTGAGAGAATTTGTTTTTTCTACACCTCTGGTAAGAAATCAAAACAACTTTGGTCTACATTATCTATCAGTAATATTTTTTGAGACAAAATATACATAATGTTTTTCTCTCCTTCCTATTTCCTTGCCAATCTTAAATGAGCAGAGTAAAGCTGCTGCTTTGCAAACCCACAAGTGGAGTATTGCCTGCAAGCATTGGGCATGATGACTCTGGGGTCAGAGTGGAGGTTAGGGCAGGTTTAGGATATGTGCTGTGCCCCGAGGACATCCCAATATGTTTCTGTTCAGTTTTTCTTGCCTATTTCTTATTGTAGCATCTGTCTGCTGCCTCTTGGACATGAAGACTGACAGTAACTCCGATGGGTTAACATCACCCTCTGTGATGCAGGTAGCTCAGGTGAAGTTTTAGTGCTGGACTTGGCAGTGTTGGGTTAATGGTTGGACTTGATGATCTTAAAAGTCTTTTTCAACCTAATTAATTCTATGATTCTGTGTTCATCATGTGCACCAGCCCCATTCAGAGAGAAGGAAAAATGGTCTTTTATACTTTTTTTTTTATCCTGCACACACCAGCTCTATAGAAGTTGGTGCAACAGACTCATATATGCTTGAAAAATTGCACTCTTATCCAAATATCCCTATTTTCCTTTCCATCGTAGGTAAAGTGAGACTCCTTTTCTTAAAATTAAGCCCCGTGATTCTTTTTATTCACCTGGGCTTCCAGGAGGTTCCTCATACGTTTCCCCCAGTCTACTCATTCATCTGTTTCATAGCTCTTTCATCTCTTCATCTGTGCTTCCTTATGAACTTTTCATTTAAGACATTTGCCTGGGAAAAAGTTGAGGCTTTGACCCTCCATGTATTACTAATATTATTACTTAGTAGAAATAAAATATAATAATACCTTGCAATTATATGATAAGCCAAGGCCCCCTTTGCCTCTGAAGCATATTGTCCTCTGCTGTCTTCTTCTTTTTGGTCTTAACTCAGAAAGCTTCTGGGCTTTCTTTGGGCTAGCACACTAAGAACTAGCTGGAAGGAAGCTCCCTGTTTGTAGTTCCTCTTGATGCTCAGCAGCCCTAGACCTGTGAGGGGCCAAAGATGTGACCCTCTCCACTAGGATGTCCGCTAATGTCCTAATCCAGAGCTCTGTCTAAGCTCTCAGAAGAGACAGCCTAGGAGAAGCTGCCTCACACCCCCACCATCTCCTTTCAGACAGCCATGGAGGTCATCCTGTACTTACCCAGGTGCTAACATTTCTTTCCTGATATCACCTCTACTTGTTTTAAATTTGCTTCCAGACTGGGATATTGTGCCAGTTCCCCTCCCACGAGGAGTCCCTGGAGGCACTGGTCCACCTCCTCCCACCCATCTCCATCTTTACCTGCCTGCAGCCCAGAGAGGGGAAGCATGTGAGTTACACAGGGAGAAGCAGCACAGAAATTGCACAATTTCAAACTCCAGGAAAGACAAAATTAATGAACACACACACGCACATAAAACCTGCCAACAATGCATGGGCTGGTCCATGCTGCCTCCATCACCCCAGAAATTTCCCTTTGAAATTACACCCTTGCTCCCTTCAACCATTCACCCCACAGCACTCTCATTTCTATGACACTAGCACTGTATTGCTTTACATTTAGGACATTGAGGTCACAGAAAGTGCTTTGTACCATGAAGAAGTTATCTCCACTTGACTGAAAGCTTTCTGCAACTACATATTGCATCCAGTGTTCGCAGTCACTGATCCATTATTTGTAAGAGGGACAAATCCCATCCTTTGCTTTTCGGTTGGTTGAAGATTTAACCTCCCTTCATTGAAAGAAAGCATGACAGCATGAAAGATTTCCAACCATTTTCTGTTTTTATTTATTTTTATTTTTATTATTATTATTATTATTATTATTATTACTATCCTTATAATTGTATTTTTGTGTCTGCTCTAGCTGTGACATGCAGAGCTTGTGCAGCCAACACCACTCAGCATGTCTGAGTTATTTTTGCAGTGATGCTGCAAGAGCAGGGAAGCATCTATTCCCTCTATCCTATTTCATTAAAAGGCAGTGCATTTTATGACTTCTCCACTCCAGCTGCAATGATTCAGTGCCAGGTGCTGGAGCTTATTCCCCTCTCTCCTTTGCCTGCAGAAGCAAACTAGCGCAGATCTGCAGAAGTCACAGGTAGGATGTTAATCAAAACCACAGTGGGGAGCCAAAAGTAGTTCCTGGAGCAGGAAACTGTTTGAAGAATGTACAAGATCATTATTTTACCTATGCATTTAGTAAACCCACCTACAGCAGAGGATGTGGGAAAGAGGAAAAGAGCATTATGTAATCAAGCCTAATGTTAATGGCAGTTTTCCATAAAAACATAAGTTCTCTTGGGGTCAGTTGCTATCCCTTTCCCTGCAAAGGCGAGTTGCTAAGTGAATGAAAAATATTCATTTTTCATTATAGGTTAAAGCATACATGTGTGTGTACCTGTGCATTTAAATGTGTTGCATGTATGCACGTACAGAAAGCCATGATCTTTTTCAAACATTTCTTTCCTAAGACTACTAAATACCCTGGTGCGAGATGAAATATTTTCTTTAAATGATCATAAAAGGTGTTTCTAAAATGTCACCACTTATTTTATTTTCCCAGCTTGCCCCACAGTTCACTTCAGACTGAAACTAATTTAAATTACTTTGTAGCTCCCAGCAATAAAAGGAATTTAGTAATTTGCAGTTCATTTGCCCTTGCTATTCTTGGAATCGGTATTTGAGGTTGTCCAATCCTTTGCATTAGGAAATGTGTGGAGTGCGAGTAGCAGTCATGTCATGCCTGGCAGATTTTGCCAAGGAAACTATTGGGTTTTGCAGCTTTGAAATTCTGGGGATAATTGACATGTGCTCCATTCCCACAGAATAGCTGCGATCCTCGTCACTGCCTGGCTGTGGATGAGTTTAGCGAACATTGTATTTCCCAAGTGGTGGTTAAGCTAACTTAATTAGGGAAGTGCCTTTATCCCAGCCCAGACAAAGGCTCCCTTGATGGAGCACTGTTGAGAAAACAGCTCTGAGGCAAAGGCCTTATGAACCAGACATGCAGAGGTGTCTCCTCCCTGGCCTTGAGCCTCTAGTGGAGATGAAATCTTGGGGAGAGGAAATAAAAAGCAAAAGAATGACCTTTCTAGCCTTCCCAGATGCTAACCAAACATGACCCAAGCCTAAGCAGATATCTTCACCTGGGAGCACTGTGAGAGGGAAGTACAGGAGTCCCCTTGGGAGCTCCAGCACTCCCAGCCTGCAGGCTGGCAGGAAGGAAATGAGGAGCTAGGCAAGCCCCCCACAGCATCCCTGAGATGTGCCCATGGTCCCTCACTGAACCAGGCAGTTTGAGGCTGCTGAGTGCCCTTCCCGTGCTGACACCCCAGGGCAGATCCAGAGGAGTGCAAACAAACACTCCAGCCCAGCAGATTTAGGTGGCCTCTGGGGTAGAAGCGGTGTTGTCCAGGGCACCATCAGCTCTGCTCTGCTCTGCTCCTCAGGGAACCCACTCCACCACTGCTGGAGCCCTGAGCATCCTCCACCACATACATCATTATTATCATTGGGCCTTGCACAAATAACGAGAGAGGAGAGTGCTCTTACCTCAGAATCCAGCTTCAGTGCTAATAAAAGGGAGGAGATAAAGCAGTGTCATACAAATGAGATCTTACACTAATGGCTGCAAACAAACAACTGATGTACATAACAGCATTAGAGAGAAAGCACGGCTCTGGGTATATCAGCTACTTCTGCCTGTGCTGTAGGATTCTTTCCATTCTCTCTCTTACTTATTCAGTGTAAAATCATGGGAGGGTGTGTAAGAAACCTTTATCCTATTGGGGTTTGTTTTAAAAGTGAAGGCCTCTTACCCAGCCTGGAAAGAGCTTTGTACTCACAGAACTCCCTGATGTTATCAGAATATAAAAGTCTGGTTCTCACTGTCTCCATAAAACAAATAAACATGTTTTTTCTCCATTTGCCTTAAGCATATTTTGTTACACAAATTGCTCTCAAACCTTAACTCTCAGCAAAGAACTGAACATGCCAGCCCCCCTTGCCTGTGCCAAGCGCAGGATCAGGAGGTCAAGGCTGCAGGAGTCAGCAGTGCAGAGCACTTTGGGTGTCTCATCCACACCATTGCTCAGTCTGACAAACACCCCAGAGCTCTCCCACTTTCTCATTATCAAGAGAAACCAGTTCTTCCATGGGAATTCTGCTCTGTGCTTTCAACTCAATTGCTAATCTGACAGCTCTCTATGTCCTACAGCAGTGATAACCTGCACATTTGGGTTTCTGAGCATGAGGCTTAGTCCTGTGGATTGAATGTACCCCTATTTTGATAACGACACATGCAGAAGAATACTGGGAGTGGGAGGGAGGAAGCAAAAAAATCTGTGGAATGAAGTTAACCACTGCCTTAAGGATGTTTTCCTGGAGAAAGACATGTAATGCAATGCAAGGTCTTTTATACTCTGATTTTAAAGCAAGTAAAGTTGCTATTCTTCCTGAATTTTTCTGCCTTATTTCAGTTTCCCTCTCAAGAGCTCTCCCAGGGCTCAGAGTCTCTGTGATGCCCATCAGCAGCAGTTCCTGAGTGTCCAGCATGTCCCTCAAGTTGCTGGAAACCAAAAGCTTTACCTTCCCATTGTGTAAAGGTAATTTGGGACCAAGACTTTAAGCAAATAAGAAATGGCATTACAACAACTGTCGTGGATTGTTTTAATTTCATTTTCCCCAAAACAACCCAGCAGCAACATATGGCTCTCAGTGAGATCCTGCTATTACACAGTTTGGCAGCTGGGCTGACCGAGACATGAGAAGATCGGGCACTTTGCAAAAGCAGTGTGTGTCAGCATCTCAGATTGGGGAAGAAAAACCAAGCTCTGGGCCCAGTTTCTTCTCTGTATTGCTCTTGGCTCACAGGACTTAGCCCTTGGGAGAGATCCCAGCTACAGAAAATGCAAATAAGATCTTGCCACAGATAGAAGACAGCTTCAGGGACCAAAGATAGGGAGTTTTATCAGCACTGCCATTTCCATAATAAGTAATAAATGTACCAGCTCACGACAAGACTGTGATAAGGATTTTGTGGAATATTTTCCAGTCATGTGGAGTATAAGACTGTAAGTAATTATTGAATCATCCAGTCCAGCCTCCCAGAAGTCGTCAGCTACTGCACCCTGAAAATTTACATCAAACTGAAAATCCTGGTGAGGTCAGAGAGCTCAGACCTGAAGAACAAAACTTGTGTCATGGGCAGAGTGCACCCAGTGCTCCCCTGCTTCAAGTACCCTGGTACTACACACCCCAGGGATGCTCCCAGCTGAACCAGCCTCAGGCTTCAGGGTACAGCTGAGGGCTTGGCTTTAATTTGGTCTGCTGTTCTAGCTTTTGTTTTGTTTTTTCCCTGTCCTGAAAAAAATTTGTTCCCAGCTCATCATTTTCTCCCCGCTTGTGCTTACAGGTCTGGGCATAGCTGTGGTTACCTAAGCAAAGTCAGTGTTCAGTAAGAAACCTGAGAGGAAAACCCATTTTGGTGATGCACTCTGAATGTCAATGGAATTATATCCCAGCTAAGAGGAAACGTTTCTTTTATTATCTGACTCCAGCGCTTTCACACAAATGGAGCCAGATAAACAAGTACCATGTGGGGTCATCTGCTTGGATTACATGCTCAGCTTACCCTGGTAATGTGCCTTGGCAGATAAGTATCTGATCATCTTTAGCTGGACAGCTTCTAGTTGCACGGCAAGCTACCTTGCCAAGTGTGTTTTACATGCTACCGAGACGTCCTTTGCCAGAACACGTACTTTGTATTAAAGTTCCTCTTTGCTGCCTTGAGCGCATCCTGTTTGCCGACTCCCCCAGGAGTAAACCACTGAGCACCCATTCAACAAGGTACGCCTGAAAATCAGTGGGTAAGAGATTTGAGGGCAATGCTGCACAGAGGAGAAGGTAGGATGAAAAAAAGGGCCGAGGGCTCCTGACGCTGAGCCACACAAGTTGCCTTCCTGCCTCTGACTCACTGTGTGCCACTGCCTGGAAAAATCACTTAAAAATTTTTTTCTCTCTTAGGCGGATGTGCAGAGATGCAAGTGCTGTGGCCTCTTTCAGACAGGTGCTGGCTGGCGCCTTCTCTTTATTTATGGTGACTTACATGACACCTCACCCTGCACATCCCTGAGCTCTGTCGATCCAAAAGGCACACACGCCCTCATGCTTCCCTGCATTGCATATTAAAACATAAACACCTCACAGCAAATAGTATACCTCATCCTTTGACGCTGAATTGGTAGCTGTGGCAGGAAAAATATCTATTTCACTAATTCAGTGCCAGGTGCAAAGGTGCCAAGGAGCACAGGGGAAGATGAGATTGGGTTTCTGACAGAGAAAGCTGTCAGAAGCTGCTCACTGTATGACTATGAGTGATCCTGGAGGTTAAGGTCTCATGGCGGTCAGTGTACATCTAGTAAATACCACTGTGGAGTCCAGTGGTGTATTCAGCTGGTAAAATGTGGCTGTTTCTGCACAAGCTTCTAAGGTCAGTAGTGGTCTGTTGTCTTCTGCAGGCACCTGGAGCCATTAGAGATGCAGCAGGACATCCCAACAAGTATCCCTGGGCACTGCTTTTCTCTGACCCTGAGGCAGAGCAGCCAGCCCAACAGAGCCCAGTGAGAAGCCCCAGCAGCACCAAAGGAGCAGCCACTCCTCCACACATCTTGTGTCTCACACTGCCAGGACCTGGCCTCAAGTGTGCAAACATTGCCTCAGCCACCACACTTTGTTTTTCAGGAATGAGATTTCCTAGGGCTATCAAGCTTTTTCTCAGAGACTCCCACTTGACCTCTAAACAGTATTCTCATGTTGGCATGTTAAAAGCTACAGGGAAAAAAATATTCATGAAAGACCTTTCCTGGCAGATGGTTTCCTTATTCAGAAGTCTGCCTTGTAACTCAGAGCTTGAGTACTGCAAAGCTGAGGCTTACATTTGCACACCATGACTTCTCCTACATCACGGAATGCTGTGTGATTTTTTGTGTGAATTGTTAATAAAGCCCTACCACAGGAGAAGCAAATCTATTTGCTGTCTGCGTAATTTCTGCATTTACTTCAGCTTGGGTAGTAAGGACCAGTAAGAGCTGCTTGCTTTTCCTGCTCCTATTAACTTTCAGGTTTTAACGAGCTAGTTCTTGAGCTTGCTCAGTCATTGCAAGGTTATAAGGATTAAAAGAATTACAAGACATTTGTGGTCTCAATTGTTGATGCTGTTGTTTTAAAGCTTGCTTTAGTATCACCTCAGATAAACACTTGGGCTCTTTTTCAGGCTGGGAGAGGCTGGGGGAATTGTGCTGCTTTCAGATCTGGCAGCTGCCAGCGAGGCCTCCAGTGTCATCCCTTTACACTCTCACTTTCATGTGGTTTCCCCCTGCACAGTGCTGAAATAGAGCATTTTGTTACCTATTAAAGTGTCACTCTCAGCGATATTGTGAAGCTATTAAATTCTGCTGGATCATCCTTTGTGAACAAGAGGATGTTGACAGAGCGGAAGCCCCATCCTTCAGCTATTATCTGGTATTCAGTGTCCTCCAATTAGTATGCACAATAAATCTAGTCCAAGACCCCCCACTGCTTTATGTCATTTCTGTATTAACCTCACTGCTTCTCAACGTGTTCCTATTATTAAGCCATTTAAAGACTTCCCTTCATTCACTTACCAGAGCTATGTCTCATTTTCCTTTTTTCATCTATTTGCATACATTTCCAAAGGTTCACTTGACATGATGTCGGTTGTTGTTGGTTAATTTTTTAATTAAAGATTATTTCCAGCTTACTTTCTTTACTCCATCCTCCTCATCTCTGTCAGAATGCAATGGCTGGATTGAGAGCTGATTTATTGTCATTTCATGTGTTCAAAAAGCCAACCTTTTAAGGCTGCCTTGGTAATTCTCAGGCTAAAACGGAGTTTTGTGGCACTTCTGCTCAATTAAAAATGTAAAATTGTTCTGGTGTTGCACTGTATAATCTTCTCTGCTCTTCTTACTCCGCAAGGTCTGGCAGGAAATAAAGTCAGGAGTGTGGTCCTTTCACTACACAGCCTCAAAGGTTCTTTGAGGTTCTTAGCTCACTGGGAAAGTTGGGGATACGAATCCAAAGATGAAGCATAGGTTTTCAGGTCAAGGAAGGCTGAAAATTACTTGTTTAACTATGACTGAACTATACCTGTAACTGCAATGGTTTAGGAAAACACTGATGGAGGTGCCAGAGGTTAACCACTGGGTTTTTGTAGAGGCTGGATTTTTGTTTTGGTGGTATTTTGCATCCCTGAATTGTTTTAAGTGAAAACTGATAGAATTGGACTTGTACAGTCTGGAGAGGAGACAGCTTTGGGAGGACTCAACAGCTGCCCAGCGCCTACAGGATTGCCATCGGAGTGGAGCCAGGGTCTCTGTGGTGGGGCATGGTGGGAGAGCAGAGGTCGAAACAAGAGAGTCAGGCTGGTGTGAGGGGAAGTCAGGCAGTGGAGCAGGTTGGCCCACAAGGTTGTGCTGGCTCCATCAATGAAGGTTTTGAAAACCAAGTCCTGACCAGACTGGTGTGATCCCAGAGCTAGTTTGACTTTGGGGTAGACACTTCTGGAGATCTGTGCCAGACCGAGTTATTATCCCATGGCCTCATGAGAAATTAAACACTTGGTGTAAGTGGGATCCAGACACCAGGCAAGCCACATGCTGCAGTTTCAAGACGGTAGGGGCAGTGAGCAGCCAGGTGCCACTTGTCTCTCGGCATTGATTTGGTCCCTGGCTGCACCTACCCACGCTGGGGATGAGGAGGCAGCAGTGTGTTACCTACACCAAAAGATGCCTGGAGCTACATGAGCACACCTGCTGGGCTGGGTGGCTGAACCCCAATGGCTTCTTTATGATAGGGCATGAAAAAGATCTTCCCCAAGGAGGGCTGTCGAGGAAAAACAGGAGATAATGCTCTCCTGTCTCTCTTTTCTATAAGGAGTCAAAAATTGTTTCACCCCATAGTGGTAGCTTTTGGATAAGAGGGAATGTCTTTTTGCCTCTTCCTTTCTCAGCCACCTTTCTACAAGGCTGTGTACCTTTTCAATGTATTATACATTTTAAAAGCTGTGAAGAACCACAAAGAGGGAAAAATTACTGGAAAATAAACTCTGTCAAATTCCCCCCACATTCTGAGCACATTAATGTGAAAGCGTTCAAAAATATTAAAGTAAGGCAAACCCCAAGGAAACGTTTATAGGAAAGGTATATAAAAGATAAATTATAGATCTTCTTCCTTTTTGTGATTTCTGGCAGAGGAATGAGGAACCAGGAATATTTATAATATTCTCCACATATCTCTTTTCAGGGCAGGCTGGGTACTATGCCACTGCTGTATATCCAGTGTGTGAAACCCCTGAATTTTGCTGTCCAGAGCTCAGGAAGTACTCTTTATTCTCTTTATCAGTAAAAAAGCTGATTTTGATACAGAATAAACTATTCCTAGGGTAGGGAGTACAATGCAACACCAGTAGAAAGCCTTTTATGTGGACTTCTGCATCCTAATCTAAACTCTTACATCAGAAGTGATTTTGAAATCCCATGTTAGAAGGTAGAGAGCAGTGGATACAGCTGTTTCTGTGCTCCCAGTTTTCAAGCAAGGTTCTGGTTTGGTTTGGATTTGAGATATCCAGGGAAAGGGTTTCACAAATCTTGAATAGGAAACTAGCATCTTTCTTCCACCCAAGGATGCTCTGAAGACCTTGAAGCTATCCCAGAGCACAGGGCTGGGAGGTGCTTCTGCCACTTCTGCCCATCGTCACCCTCACTAGAGCACCTGGATGTGGGCTCTGGTTTTCATGAGCTTGTTTGGAAACAGCTGCAGAAACGCCAAAAAGTGTCATTTTTCATCCAGCCCCTCCTCGCACACAGCTCCACACTCACAGCCTGGAGGGCGCAAAGCGAACTGCCCTGATGGCATTAGCTTTGTTAGACTGGCCAACCCTCCCAGCCACAAAACAGGAAAGCAAATCAGCCTTGGTTTTCTGGTCACTTTGTGGCCTGAAAATTGGAAAGGTGATGCAGAAAGTCCTACATTCATGGTTGTATTGCCAGCTGGAACATCAGTGACCTCAGATTGCGGGACCCAAGGAGGTGCTGCTCAGTGTTAACCAGCTGCTGGTGGAAATTATCTGCTTCTCCAGGGAGGCTGGCTCCTGGCTCCTTCCCCCTCCACCAGCCTGCAGCACCGGCCTGATGCTCTCTGCAGCTATTAAAGGGCAATTCAAAAGTGGGAAATGTTTGACATGACAGAGACAGAAAAGGAGAAAATGGGTAATTGTAAGGGATTTAAATAACTCTCAATTTGAAAGTCTTTCCACTTCCAAGCGGCTTTGGCCACTGCTGGCTGACAGGTTAGCTTGTGCTGCAGCTGCATCCCTGCAGAGCAGATCTTGCTCCTCTAGGAAAGGCTGGTTGGCTTTTCACATCCAGCTCTTCCAGGAATTTCTGTGCTTCATGCAGATGAGGGGAAGAGCAACCATCATCCCTTCCTGAGCAGCTCATGTTCCCTTTTTTATTCTAGATTATTAAAATAAAAGAGCATTTCCATCAGCTATGGTAATCTGCTTGAGAAACAGATGTTTCTTGAAAAAGATGGAAGCAGCTTAAACATCTATGATGGGCTGATTCCTAATTCCCTGATCGAAAGCTGAAATTATCTTCATGTAACTTTGAAGAGGACATGGTATTTGTCTCCCTGGGCAGGCAGCACTCTGCAATAAGCCCCTGAGCAAGGCTGAGTCTTTAAAAGAATTTTTATCCCCTGAGGGAAAATGCCTCTGGTTTATCTACTATTAAAAAAAGAATAAAAAAATCACAGAATTAACTGATTATGGAAATTTTTAAAAGTATAGAAGATATTAGGTTTGGTGACCAACGAGAGCATACTGCCAATATTACAAGTCAACTTTCATGACCTGCTTTTCTTCATTTTTCGGCTGGCTTCTAAGAACATCTGACCAATGTTGGGATCTAACTACAAATGTTGTGAGTGATATGTTGCAATCTCATTACAAGAAAAATACATGTCAAGCTAACAACTCTACCAAAAAAAAGTCCTATATTTGTATGGTAGTTATAACTATCTTAGAAAAACATTTTTTGGACTTAGATGTTATAAATTTATTTTCTTTTGCAAAAGTTGTGTGTGTTGCCTCCATCAAACACTACCAAGCTTGTTCTCAGCATCTCTTTCTGGCAGCATAAATTCCTGTCTTGGAGGGCTGAATCCCATTTGATCCATCTCCATCACACACATGAAGGGGAATGATCTCTAGTTACAAAGCCAAACTTAAATAAAAAGAAAGAGCATTTGTTGCTTTGTAACTAGTTTAAATGCACACATGCATGTAGGAAAAAAGGTTCCTGTAAAAGAGGATGTGTAACAGCCACATAAACCTGATAGCACCTCCTTTTCCTGTCTGGATTTATCCCAGTACTGTTTGCATTATTGTAGTGAAGGTGGTGGAGTTGCCCAGCTTGGGGGCCCGGCCTGCTGTCTCGGGACCAGCAGAAGCATTATTCACCCCTTTAAAGTACTTAGGAGAGTCCTCTGTCCCCAGGAATCTTGGTGGCTGGCTGCCCTGCAGAGCAAGTCACTGTTGTTCCACTGTGTTGGAACACATCTCAGGAGTGCACTGTGTCATTAATAGCACCTAGAGATGCCTAGCAATTTTACAATTTGAAATGGGAAAAAATCTGCCTTTACTGCTACATTTTCTTTGTTTTATTGGTGGGACTGGTGCTTTTTGACTGGCTACCTGCTCCAGCTCTGGGCTCATTTGATGGTGCAGGGAGTGGTACCCATCTCTCTCCCCAGTACATCCCCCTCCCTGCGTCCCCCTGGGAGTGCCCTGCCACACTGCCTGCAGCACCCAGCCCGTGTGTGCTCAGCTGCTGCTACAAGAAAATGTTGGATTGCCGCAGTGTGGGAGCTCCTGGGCTCAGGGGCAGTCAGGCAGGGAGAGAACACAGGCAGGGAAAGCGCAGACAGGTGGCCAAGTGGCCCTGTGGGATGACAGGAGCTGGTCCAGGTTGCCCTGCCAGGGCTGAGTGACAGCAGTGCCCTTGGCTTGAGGGCACTGGGACGAGGGCACTGCATCCCCAGTGCTCTGCCAGCAACCCTCAGTGTCTGCCTCCAGAAGAGGTGGGGGAAAGCAATTTTATTTCACACTGGTTAACATTGGCTTGTGGTTTTTTCTACTTAAATGCCCACCCTGTACATGCAGCTTCCAGCTGGATGTGGCAATGGGTTGCAGGATGTTCGCTAGACGGAGGGCTGCAGCTTAGCATTTCCTCAGAAAACAGCCTGCTGCAAATATGTCAGATACCCTCCTCTGCCCTCTGTCCTGGTATCCCAAAGAATAAACAGAGTCTCAAGATGTACAGAATTATCTCTAAAGCCTTGGTCCAGTGTACCTAAAACACCACCATGGCTGTGTGGGAACAGCAGCAGTGGTGCTGCTCCCCTGATCTCCCCAAGCAGAGTTGCTGCTGCAGTGTAGTGGAGGCACCGGGGCTCTGCCATGCACCACTGAGTGCCCTCTGCGACCCTGGGCATATGTCTGGGAGGCACTGCTGTCACCCATCGTCTCAACCCACCCACAAAGCACAATGATAAGGACAGTTGCCAAACATGATGGTCTCTGCAAGTGCTTGCTCTGCACTGAGCAAGCTGTCTCTTCTAAACTCACCTGGACAAGAGAGAGACTTTCCTCAGTCCTTTTATGTCTGAGACTGCAGTACAAAATCCCATAGGGAACTAAGAAATCCTTTTTTTCTTCATGCATACAGTGTATTTCTTTGGCTAGAACTTTCCCCATTTAAATGCAGCCTGGTGAGTGCATTAAAAGAAAAAAAAGAAAGTCCATGCAAAATACTCCCCTGCACATGTACTCCTTCCCCAAAGAGCAGGTGACAGAGAGAGCAAACCACATGTGACAGATGTTAGTCACATCGCCAGACGCACTGCTGGCAGCAGCCAAGCCAAAAAGGCAGTCAGGGAACCCATACAGTATTGCTACCTTTGTAGTTTCAGCTTCCAGGCAAAGATGCTGCTCCATGTTGTGCTACATACACAACTTGCAATTGTTTTTTCTTCTGCTGTTCATGTCAAGGGAAATCAATTTTAGCGATTATTAAGATACTCTTTATTTGCAAACAGTGTATTTTTTAAATAGCAATTAATAATTTTACTGAGCAATCTATAGTCATTTATATTTTGGTTGTTTCTCTTGTGTGCCATACAGGGCTAGCAATTTCCTAACTTGCATGGTATTCTGTGCAAGGGTGTATTTTGGTTGCTGCTGCTGTGTCAGGCTAATGCCACTGTTGCTATGGCAATGGTGATGTTTGAGTCTGCTTTGTCACCTTTGTCCTGCTATTTTTTTCTTTAAAAACAAATTCATGCTGTGGAGGCCTAGAAAGCAGGCAGACGGTTTGCTGTGGGAGCTCAGCCCCTTCTCTTTTTTATTTATTTACAATAGGTTATAAAGCAGTGTGGCAATTTCATATATGAATAAAGCCTAAAGCCAGCAGAACTCATCAGATCTGCTGAAGCCAGCCTCCCATATAAATGTCACTGAGTTATCCCTGTATGGCAAACCAGACATCCTGGTTGGGAGTACTGCAAGGCATCCCATCTTAATTACAAGATGCCCATAACTATCAGTCCATCATCATCCTGTGCGGCTTCATCCACAGTTTTAAAAATTCTCCATGATTTAGGAAAGGTCTACCAAATGTTTATCAGCTTCACCATGACCTCCAGCATTTCTTCAAGGCTGACTCATTTCCTGTCATTTTCCCTTGTCCCCAGGTATCACTCTCAGGACCATGCTTTTACTTCCAATTAGCCCACAGTAAAACGCATTTTGCTTGTCCGGGTGCAGCAGGCTGTGTGATTCAGCCAGCCTTTCTGCTTTATTTACCCTCCTGCCTTTCTCTGGGTGTTTTATCAGCAGTGATTTCACATTTATTTCCACATCACTAACGAAGATGCTGGGAAGCGGCTGTGTGTGGCTCTCTGAAAAGCTCCAGAAGCAACTCCTGCACCTGAGGATACGTCTGTTTTCTTTTCCCAACATGTCACTCTACACCGGCATTTTCCCAGTGTGGCAAAGTGTACCAAACATGAAGCAAGGCACAGGCTCCTCAGCCAGCTCTGGCAGGATTGCTGACGTTAAGCTGTTTTAAAATATGGGTCTCTAGTGGAGTTACTGCAAACTGTCCTTGATGGCTGGTGGATGGACAACACCTACTCCAGCATTCCCAGCTTAGACTTGGACTTACCATATGTGCGAAGCAAATTGGGCCTGAGTCCTTGTTTATTCCTAGAAAAAAAAAGGAGGAATGGTGAAGGTCAGCTGGACTGCTCAGCTGCCCCAAGTGCCTGACACCCAGACCTCCCTTCAATGGGACTGGGGCAGCACATTTGGAGAGGGAAGCAAACCAGAGCTTGGCCTTTAATGAAGGAATACAGTCAATCCACCCTATGCTTTCCAAACACTGTGTGAGCCTGGGCTCTGAAAAAATTATGAGTTAGTCCCGTTCTGAGGAAAGGACAGACCCCAGTTCCCCTTGTGGGCAGGAAAAGAGGGAGTTTCAGCAGGGGCTTTGGGACTGGGTGGCTGTGCCAGCCTGCACACAGCTCCGGGATGGCGGCAGGCTGCAGTTAGCCTCCAGAGTCAGGAGCATGGATAGCTTGACAGGAGCAGCCAGCATTGCCCATACTCTCCCTGAGACAGGGTTAGAAGTCATGGAGGTCTAATTCACTTTAAGCTTTATTTTGTGCTAGGAATTGGCAGTGTTTTCTTCTGAACCATGTAGGCTTCCCAGCCACAAGACCTTCCTGTTGGTATCACTTCTTGCTCCGGCTCTCTGTGTCGTGCTCCGGTAGCAGGCAGCAGTGAGGGCACAGCATTAACACAGTGTGCCCGTGAGGCTGCAGCCCATAGATGGGTATGTGCCTGCTAATAAACCTCCTTTGCCCCTGAGATTCCTTGCATCTGCAAATATAAAGGGGGAGGATGGCTTTGTGGCAGAGGGTCAGGGTCCAGGGTATCCCACCCGTACTACGTACCAGCGGTAGCGAGCTGATTATAAAAGAGAGTTCATCATTCCTGAGCCGTTCATTTGAGGCAAATTGAACAACATGGCAATTACCCCCAAGTGCCCAGGGACCATTTGTGGTCTCTTGTGTGCAAATGATACTATGAAACTGTTTTGGAAAGCAAAAGAAAAAAGAGAATATTTATGTCCCTCACTATCTCGAGGCGTGCTCGCTATCTGCAGGCGGTGTGGCTTCAGGGGACTTTGATGTTTCCTACACATACAACAGCGGCATTGGCAGTGCCTGCTTTTATAGCACCAATACAGTATTAACTCCGGCAATTTAAGATAGCCTGTAAAGAAATCTTGAGCAACTGGCTAAGTCCAGAGATACAGTTACCGTTGCTGTGTGACATTTCGTCCTAATGGGATCAAGGCCATGGTCTGCAATCCTCCCTGCCTCTTCCTAAAACACAGTCGGCAGTTTTTAAGCAGTATTTGTTCCTCAAGGACTCATAAAATCACCTTTTAAGAAGGGGAAAGGCACAAATCATCATCAGGTTCTGGTCTCCAGTAGTTTCTGGTTTTTCTAAAGCTTTCCTGAGAACTGAAGGAAAATTAGGGTTTCAGCAGAAGTGGCTCCTGCTTTTTCAAGAGTGTAGAAACCAGACAATGGTGAAAAATAATTTTAAAAAATCACTCTAAACAATTACTTATATCACTGCATAAATGCCAAATATATCGACTATGTTTTGTCTTCTCTGTCATTTCTGAATAAATGCCAGCATCATGAATATCAGAGCTATTAACACCACACCAGCTTTATTAGACTCAGGCCTGCCTGCATCTGAAAATGAAGATCACAATTAGGGGAAAGGAGGGGGAAAAAAAATCTCTTAAAATGCACCAGATTTCAAGAGAGGCTTTTTCCCTAACTCATTTGTAGCTGTACCCTGGCACAGGAGAACTAGTGGAGAACTCAGTTTCTCCAGATGGTTTGCTGAGTGTACTGAGCGTCATCAGCAAGCAGAGCTTTGCAGCCTGGTGAGCTGCAGAGACAAGAGAAGGTCGCAGGGATGGCCATGCTGGGGGACATTTCCACCACTCCTGCTGCAGCTGGTCACCCACTCCTGGCATCAGGTCACCCACTCCTCTGAAAGTCCTCCCAGGCTGCCTCTCCCTGTCAGGGTGGCTGTGGCTGGAGGACCCAGCCGTGCTGCTGGGAAACCACACGTCCACCAGCTAGAATCCTTTCCTTCAGGATGCCTTTGTGCTTGTTTTTCCCATCCAGGAAGGACTAAGTCATGTTTATTATTTGTTTCAGTTATTCCTCCCTTATAAATCAAACAAAAAAGGTCAACAGTCTTATTTCACCCTATTTGCTTCCTGAATGTTGAAGTCATCGTTGCTGTGGTTTTCCTGGCTCTCAGTGATTGACAGCATACAGAACAGCTACCTGACAGGTAGCAAGATCTGTCTCCTGGAGGTTAGATGTAGTGCTGTCTGTTTCCCTCTGGTTTTTGTTTGTGGTACTTATTTATTTTTTCTTTCATATTTTTCTTTTCAGCAGGGTAAGGCACTGTTTTGTTCCTTTCTCCTCTTCTCCTCCTTCAAAGATGGACTGAAACTTGACCTTCTGATTGTTCATCTCAGATGCTCTCAGGAAAGCTCTGAGTGGTAAATGAGGTTCCAAATGCAGGAAGAGATTACTGTATTTTTCTCTTCCTTTTTAAAACCTTGAATAGATGAAAATAGATGGTAATCAACAAACCTGTGGCTAGAGGAAAAATCCCTTTAACTCACATTTTACTTCAATTACATTCAGGACAAAGAAACACATTGCACCATGTGCATGAATAGATGCTTTATTATTCAAAACAAGCTTCAAAGAGCATTACGTCCCCTATAGAAAATATGCAATCAGTGTTTAATTCAATGGTAGGATGCAAATTTAAATTCCCATAAGGGGAAGGCTGTTAATGCCATTTAAATTGGTTGTAAATTACAGATAATACGCTTGAGACCCGAATACAGATTAGGAGAGTGTTGCTTTACGAATCCAGCCCTGCTTTGAACTTACTGAGTATTTATTTGTGGACAATAAGACAGTGCAGGCTTGTTTACTCCTACACAGTCATCTGACACAATACATATGCAGGAAAAAAAAATTTGTTTTTAAAATACAGAAGCTGTTAGCTCCAGTTTGATGGGGATTGGTTGTGTGGAGATGGTTTTTGGTTGCAACCATGTCTGTTCTCCTCTCTGTCTGCTCCAGAGTCATGTGTTTCTGTATCTTATGAATCACATGGAAATTAGCCCAGAGCAATTGCCATTTCCCTATTCTATTAACAGTGGAGGGAAATCCTGGGTGCCCAGTGTAACCGATTGGTGTGGGCTTGGGACACCAGTCCTTTGCAGGGCTCAGAGGCTGCTGCTACCTTTGCTGGGGTTGGTACCTCGGTTGTTTCACTATAGTGGGTCTCGTGTGTCCCTCCCCATGGCCATGGCTGCCAAGGAAGGAGCCTCACAGCAAGAGTTTTTACGGGATTTTTTGTTTCCAGAGAAAGCAATGTTCTGTGGCTTCATCCTTTGTGCACCAAAATAATCATTAAAAACAACTGATGCACTTTAAGACCAAGGAGTTTAAAATGAGCTGTGTGTCTCACGTAGCACGACGTCTGTTTGCTGTTATTTTCTGCAGTGTATTTCTTGCCCATTCTTTGTAGAAGACAATAACTTGTAGAACTGAGAATTTTTTATTTTGTAAAAGGCAACTAACTAGTCATTTGAGAAGCAGCTCTGCAAACCACTGATGGTATGAATGAGCCCTTCTGGTATGGATCCCATTAAGGCCACTGTAGCAATGTTTTGCTGGGCCCGCGTCATGAGAAATTTTGGAGCGCATTTCTTCATGTTGTATGTCCCTAGGTATATCAGTATTTCATCAGCACATTACAAACTAAGTAAAAATATTTTGCATTGCAAAAGCACCACAATTTGTGGTTAATTTCTTTCAAGGCAGTAGAGTTTACATCCCCAGAGTAATGGAAAAGTGGCCATTGCTCTCAAACACTATTTTACAGAGTGGTTTTGACTTTGAATATGTGTGTGTGGGTGGGAGGGTGGAGGGGCAGAACACACCTCTTTTAGTTGTTTCTGAACCTTCTGGCTGCATCATAGGAAATGCCTATCTCAGTTACTTGAAGTTTACACAACTGCTTGCAGATTCACCCTAAGCTGGCGGCAGAAATGAAACCATTTACCCACCTTGCTTTCCTCCTACTGTTCTCAGGCTCATCCAGTTCTCTAATACAGATGAAGCACCAGAGCATCTTGTGCTTTTCTGTCATCTTAAGAAGCTCTCTGCCAACAGAAACATCTTCTTAAAGAGGATGTAAAGGCTTTTATCTTAAACTTCTGTGTACACTAACCAGCTCATGCTGCTGCAGCCTGTCCTGGGAGAGCACACGGGTCTTTCCTGGAACTTTCCAAGTCCTCCTGATCCCTGCTGAGGTCTGGACACCAGTTAGTGGATGCAGTGTAATGGTAATGCTTTTGCAGAAAGATAATTTCATTGTATGCAGGATGATACCATTTCTCTATTTCTAGTTGTTCAGGTGCTCTTGAAACCTGTTTGTTGCTCTGGCTAAATCATTATACTGGAAGAAACATATTCTGTAATTTATCTCAAATGACTTCCAGCTCTGCTTTAGGGTCACAAATTTCCAGAATACAACCCACCATCTTACACTCCTGATCTGCTCCATTTATTTCTAAATTCGTAACTGTACCTATGTCTACTAGAAAGTGCATGTGGTTTACATCAGCCTTCATCAACAGAGAAGCAGATCTTTTAGCCAGGTTATAAAACCTATATTAAATAGCATTAGATCAAGAATAGGCACCCATTGGACCCCACTGAAACCACACTATATGGGATTACCCTTCCTTACTTCCAAGTTTTTTCAATTTCTTTGTTCACATTACTCATTCTTTGAATAGGAGCTACATTGGTTTTGCTGAGTGCTCTTTTTTTTCCCCAAACACAAAAATGTAGGTACTTTATGGCAATACCATCTTTTGTGACCTACAGACTTGTGATTCTACTAAAAACATGCTATCAAGTATATTTGACAAAACCTGTTTTCCATAAAGTGATGTTGATTGGCATTACTAATGCTCTTATCTTTTCATTTCTTTTTATGGGTTGCATCCCCAGTCAGCCTTTCCCTGAACTATGCCTGGGATCAATGCCAAGATAACCAGTTCAGTGTTCCTTGGCTTTCTAAAATATTGCCCCAAAATTTCTTTTAAGCCCATCTTGGTCATCTTCTTATTGGCTTTTTATTCCCTTCTCCTACTCCCATTTTTGCAGGGCTTCAAGATTTAGTTTAGAGGACTTTTCTGCCTTCTTTTTTTTTCTTTTATTTTACTCTTGGGTGCAGGCTACTTAGGACTATAGATTTTAAATGGTTACGGATTATGAATAACCCCAGGCTAGGATTTCAGACCTGTATATGGTGTGTAGAGACAAGGTGAGATCTCTCTGATGAAGTTCAGACATCGATATAGGTTTCATGCTGGTCTCTTCCAACACATCCAGTGGGCCAGTTCAGCCTTTGCTTCATACTTTTTCTAGTTGTTTGAACTAGTTCAACGTGAGCACACACACATTGCTCAACCAGCCTGACATTTATTACTGTGCTTTCAGTGCTGTCTTCTGGAACCTGACCATACTCTTACTGAAGTAATTTTGGTTTTAAATGGAATCATTAGCATTAAAAGCAGAGGAATTTTAAGTTTTAAGTTCTGAAGTACCCTGGAACATCTAAGAGCAAAATTGCCTAGGCTCCTCTGAAGTATGAATAACTTAAACTGTTTCATTAGTAAGAAATGCTTATGTGTATTTTCACTTCTATGTCCACATCATAGTCAAAAGTGAACATCACAGCAAGGAGGAGGAGAGCAGAGTCTTGTTCAGCATATGTGTGCTAAGGTTTGACCTTAGCACACAACGGGCTTGATTCTGCACTGTATGTCACATTGATTTGCATTGCAGGAGATACCCAGCACTTTATTGCCTCAAGGTGCCAGAATCACCTTTCCCAAAATCTGGAAACTTTTATACTATACTTACTTAACTGTCTCATTTAATGAAAGCCTCACAGAAGCAAGGCTGATAGACAGACTACTGTGTCACGGTGGGATTGCTCCCAGATGTGACAGAAATGAGTCCCCTGCTGTCCCTCACCCTGCACACCTACCCCTCTCACCTCCTTTAATCATCCTCTTCCTACCATAATTAAAGGAATTTCCTCCTGAGCCTTGTCAGCTGCAGATATCAATTTGCAGCCTCTGTTTGACCAATGATTTAACATGTCTTCAGAATGGAACTGGGGATGTGCCTTCAGCCTCCTGTGAGTGCTG
Source organism: Callaeas wilsoni (assembly GCA_013398955.1). Lineage (NCBI taxonomy): Eukaryota > Metazoa > Chordata > Aves > Passeriformes > Callaeidae > Callaeas > Callaeas wilsoni. Next base: position 1,826 of record VWPU01015643.1, on the reverse strand, counting down.
CTGCCCCATCGTTCTCAGGTCATACAGGTGTGCCCAGCATGTCCCCATCTCCTCTCTCACTTACATGCGTCCATTTTGGTGGAGCAGAGTGGAGCATCCCACAGAAAGGCCAGGTGCTGGTGCATATCCCACAGATGGAACAGATCAGAGCAGTAGGGGTCAGGGAGGGCTTAAAGAAGAGCTTAAAGCCTCCCTGGATGCACCACCTGGTAGCCCATTTCACTGTGCACAGGGCTTTCTAGTGTTTATGACTTCATACAGAAAGCCAAGTTTGCTCTTCGACTTCCTGTGTAAAATATGTGATAACATATCAAGCAGCCAATGTCAAGAGACTTTGGGCTATATTCATAAATGCTTCACTGAATCCCTAAAGACACAATAAATTATTGCTTCAGAAGTATCTTCATTCACCTGTTCCAGGCAAATGGGAAAAGGACAATCAATTTTTCTTTTTGAAATGCCAGAAATCCTAAACTTATGAAATTTCCTGACAGTCCCTACATTTGCACTGGGATTTTATGGGGTTGTATCAGTTGACCTTCCCCTTTCAGAGTTCAAGCAAGTTTAAAAAAAGGAACTGTAATAAATACAGCCACAGACAGATTTAAGCACATTCTGTAATCCAGAAAATGGAACTTCTTCTAAAGGCAGTTCCTTCTGAATTTTCAGTGAAAGAATTGATAGCATTACCCATTGAAATGGAATTTAAATGGAGTTCAGAGGGAGAAAGTTTTGTTCTGTAAAAGCATCTGATTCTGAGACAGCATCTTAACAAATCTTTAAAGATGAGATAACAGGAAACCTTTGTTTGTTTGTTTCTTTGTTTGTTTCTTTGTTTGTTTGTTAGTTTTCTATTAAGAGCAGGGATTTAAGAAGGAAGGAGGGAAGGTGGTGGTGGTAGTGCCCCAGTGACCATCTGCAAGCCAGCCATCACTCCTCAATGCTACAGCCATGTGCAACTCAAAGCAGACTGTGTGGCCATTTGTCATGTCAAAGCACGGATATTTGTCTTCAAAGCCCTTTAGCTTTTCAAGCTTCTTCATTCTGTCCTTGGTCTGCATTTTACTCCTGGAATGCATTTCCCCATCAGTCAGTTTCACACATCCCCCCATGCGTAGGAAAATCCTTCAGGTTTTGCAAAGCACATTGTTTCCTTCTCTTTAAATTTCTCTTCAAAAATTTCCTTAGCCACCACACCTACAAATCTCTCCCATCTGGGCCTGGTTAGGCAAATACAGGCTGTCACTTCTGACTTATGGCTTTCTGCAAACCCTCTTCCTTTTATTGCTCCCCCACTTTCCCAATCCAGCTATAAGTAGATTTTGCCCACCCCTTGCACCCTGCAAATGTGCAGATCCCATGGTAAGGGGACCCTCCTTTGCACAACCCACCTACAAAGCACTGAGCCCACTGGGACTTTGCACAGGGTATTCCCCTCCCATTGTGGAACCAGAGCAAGTGACCTGGCAGCGTGTTATGCGCATCCACTTTCTGCAGGCAAGCTCTCAGCAATCAAGCAGTTAAATATCCATCTTTTTGCAAAGTTCTCTTGCTGTTAACATTGCTCACAAATGCTACTTTGTGCTTTGATTGTTATTTGCAAAACACTAGGTGCTTCACGGAAAAGCCAAGATTTGGGCAGTGCAGTGAGTCCAAGGAGGCTGCTACCAGGCCACCCCTTTCAGGTGTCGTTCTGAGGAAGGCGCAACTCCAGCTGCCTACCCCTATTTCAATGAAAATCTGTGGGTCAAAATACTTTTAGATGTCTTGACAGCAGTACTGTGTGCCAGTAAATAAATCCTAGTGTATTGGTTTGGCACAGGCTG
>VWPU01015640.1:0-22854 GCA_013398955.1 Callaeas wilsoni | reverse complement strand
ACCAATTAGTAAACAGTAGAAGCCCGACTTAAGTAGCCAATCATAGAGTTAGTTAAGGTGTGTGGATGTAGAGGTTTTAGGAGTTCTTCTTTTGTTTTGTTGGGTTTTTTTTCTTTCTTAAGGAATTTTCCCCNTTTTTTTTCTTTCTTAAGGAATTTTCCCCATACGGGTTGCTAATGGGCCATAATGACTGGATGCTTAACAGACAAAAGAAGTTATCAGCTCAGGGAAGAGTGCTGATGGCCCTCTCTTGCTACCTGAGGTTGCCCAGGTAGGAGGGAGATTCCATGAGACAGGAGACTGGAGAAGGCAGGGCTGGAGACAGCCCCTAGCTCTCACTCGCTCGCTCTCAGCTGGGGAAGAGGGACAGACAGCCGGAGCTGTTTGGAGAGGAGAGTTCGCGGCTGTCACCGTGGTCCAGCCCGGTCCTGTTTCTTCTGCCGCGGGGTGAGCCTCTGCTCGTAAGAGCAGCCTTTTGAACTGGGACCTTATTAACACCCACCTCACTAAGGGAGGGACTTTTTACCATCTGCCTGGGTGCCCAATCCTGCTTCTCCCTGCCTTGCTTGGAGCCAGGCTGCTGCTGCCCCGCCCCGCCGCTTCTTTGGGGCTGCTCCCAGCCTTCGCTACTCTGTAGCCTCGCACCTCCTGCCGAGACCTCCCCGGGATTTCCCGCTGCAGCTCCGGAGTGTGATACATCTCCTCCACCACCCCGGGATTTTTGCTCATCTCTGCCGTCCCAGCTTGCCGCCTCTGAGAGGGTCCCACTGGGGCGCGGACTCGGCTGTCCCTGGGGTTTTGTGGGACGAGTCTCTCTCCCATCCCATCCCGTCCCATCCCGGTCACGCCGTCCCTCCTGCGCTCTCCCCGAGCTCGCACCGGAGCGCCCCCTGCAGCCGCGGGGGAACCATGGCACCTGCCCTGCGCACCGAGAGCGCCCCTGCCGGCTGTGACCGGAACTGCACGAAGGGGAAAGTGCCTGCGGCCGAGAAGGCCGTCACTGGGTTCTGGTTCTGTTTTGTTGTTAATGCCAGAGTTGTTGTTGGTTTTGCCTTATTAGATATACTAGTAAAGAACTGTTATTCCTATTCTCATATCCTTGCCTGAGAGCCCCTTAATTTCAAAATTATAACAATTTGGAGGGAAGGGTTCCACATTTTTCCATTCCAAGGAAGACTTCTGCCTTCCTTAGCAGACACCTGTCTCTCAAAGCGAGACAGTGGACAACTTGTGACTAGTTGGAAATGCTACATAATCCTGCTTGATTTGAGCAATAAACGAGAACGCTATCTAACCGTATCGGTGTTTGTCGTCACTCAGCTCCCATTCTCAGAAGAGAACCCTGCTTCAATGACCACATCTCGGTAAAGAGTGCCTTGCTCAAGTTTCTTGTGTGAAAACATCTTCTCTGCTTCTCAGCTTTGCCTTTCTTTTTTGAGACAACTATTGCTCAAAGACAAGTAGCTTTCGTCTTATCCTTTACTGATTTTGGAAGTATGTTCAAGTAATTTATGTATATCTGATTTAGGGGAAGAGGCATGAAGTGAGCAGGTGGGGTTTGGGTATTTTTGCTCTAGTTTTAGCTTCTGTTTCAATGCCTGCTGGAGCCCCACTGTTCACGATTAGTAATTCCTTTACATAAGTGTGACTTGCAGGTTTCATTTGCTGTGGGCTTTGCCCTGCAAGTTTCTTGATCTTGTTACATAAACTTCAAAGGCTGCTTTGCACAGCAAGACCTTGGTATTGACTGCCTTGTAAAGCTGGGTGTTTCCACTGCTTCTGGTGGTACTGTGAGAGGGAAAAGTTTAAATGTAAGCATCGCCTGTGTGGGGTTGTGGTTTTAGGGGCTTGATGGGAGCGTAGTGAGCGATGCAGTGCATCGTCCTGCACTCATGTGCAGGCTGTCTGCTCCTGTCCCCGTGCCTGCTGAGAGACCTTGGCTTTGTCTTTGGGTAAATCCAGGTGCTGAACATAACCAAATGCATTTTCCAGGGTGTGGCAGTGGTTATGTACAACTTGATACGTGTTGCTTTTTAGCTTTTAGCATTGCCACATGAAAAGACTTCCTGAAGGCTTAAATGAATTGCTTCTGAAACACTCCAAGTGTGGAAATGTTGTCTCCTTAAGAATAACAATGAGACAAAAGTAAATCATGGTGAAAAGAATAACACCACAGAAAGCTTTGGAGTATATTATATTAATGGACAATTTAGCCTTAGTAGCAGCTTTGCACAGATCACTTAAGTTCAGTAGATGAAACAAATTTAAATCCCCTGAGTCCTCACTAATTACACTACAGTGAGTAGCTATAGAAACGTCAATGCAAAATGTGGTTGTAATACCACAGTACTACTGAGTTGTGTTTTGTACACAAATTGAGACATTTGCATTTATGGCTCTCAAAACAACTGTAGCAGGGCCCCTTCCTGAAAGAATGTAATGGTGTTTGTATGCAACATCTCTTTGGTCCTCCTGGGATCTTAATTTCTTTGGTTCTCTCTGCAAATGCAGATTTTTTTTTTTTTTTTTTTTTAAATTCAAGAAGACTATGGGAAAGGTGCACTCTAAGGTGCTTGTTTACTGTCATCTTGCTCTTTTGAGCACTCTTACATCATTCCAGCCAGTGGAAGGGCTTATTGACTTGAATAAGAGTGCAGGATCCAACCCTGAGTAATTTTTAAAAATTCTGTGCTGCACAGATACATTTTGACTTATGTATCGGTCTATATATATCTTGACTTTTTGAGAAAGGAATCATCTGTCATGATCATAACTGACAAAAGTCAAAGTGAACTAAACTGTTGCAAAGGAAATGAAAACTGGCATTATGTCAGTTACTTGTTTATATAACAAAAAAAGTCATTGTGCATACTAAGAGTTGGACTTGGAAACGATGTGCTGAGGTGATTAGTTAAATTCTCTGTTTCATTGTTTCTTTTTTCACATCCAGGATGAATGACGCAGGCAACAAATGGAATTTATTTTCCTCAGAGGCAGGGAAGACTTTCTGATAGCACTAGCTTATTGCAGTCTTGCATTCCTGTTAATTCCCTTCTGTCTTCATCACTCTCCACCTCTTCAGTTCCTTCTCTGTCTTTCAGATCTCTTGCAGCCTGGTACCAAGTTTGACTGATTCTCTTGTGCAAAATCCCTTCCGACCTAGGTTCCTGTGGACTGTGATCAAGTTACCGTTTTATGTTTACCCGAGAGAGAATTATTACCTGCATTGTTCTCTAGTGAAAATAGGTGAAGCTTGTTTCCTGCTTTTTCATTTTTAAAAAAGAAAAGTCCCATTTTATGCTTCTCCCCAGCTGTGTTTGTGGAGATCTGTGGGGCTGGCAGATGTAATTGCTGCCTTGTTTTGTGCTGTAGCAGTGTTCAGTGGTCATGTCCCTGCCGTGAACCATCAGTGTCGGTGAGTGATCCCTTCCCTTTCCCAAGCAGTGCTGAGTGCCACTTGTTTGTCCTGTGTGAGGCATCTCCTGAGGTGATCTGATGGAATGTGCTCTCTGTTCTGTGTGGAGCAGTCCTGCAGGCCGTGTTCACCCTCTGCAGCATCCTCTGATCACCGCTCTGTTGTGTGCGCGTGTGATCCTGCTCCATGAACCGGGGCTGTTCCCTGTGCGTCCTGACAGTGTGATCTCTGTGGATATCTGTCATCTCCAAGGTGTGTTAGTGGGAAGGTACTGGATGAGAGCTGCTGAGCTGGCTTCTCTGTGTAGTGTGGCAGGAAGGACGTGTGTCGTAAAAGGTGATGGTACAAGTCCTGCTGGGTTGGCACTGAACATCTCAAGGCAGAGCAGTTCAACTTGGTGATCCATAACTGACCCTGGGATATGGTCCTTGTGTCTTGGGGTGATTCCATGACCATACTGTATTCCCCATTGCCTGCTTGATCTCTAGTGTACCTTTAAATTGAAAAGGGGCAGAGAGAAGCCGAGAGAACTCTTTAAAGCAGCTAGCTTGACCTTGCAACTAGAATGTTTACATTTTTTCTGCTAGTTAGGAGGGCAAAGAGAAGAGTTTGCTCTCTAGCTTCTTCGGCTTTCAGTTGAGAAGGGACTGTGATCTGCCTCAGCGGCTTCTGTTCCTTTTTGGATTGTTTTTGGCTTGCTTTTCATCTGAGACCAGCTATCATCTCTGGTCCCTGCCTGGCAGGACCCTCCAAGGGGGATCGTTGGACCCCGCCTGGCCCGGCCCGGCCCAGCGTAGGACTGCAGGTTTTACCTACAGAAAGAACTCTAAAATCCACCAGCCTCCTTTAGGGGACAGGGGAGGGGGTTTCAATATCCTTTTCTATCCCATGCCTGCAGCGGACTCTGTTTGTTAAATAAATAGGTTTTTCTCTTTCATCCGAGGAATTGTTTCCTGAACCCGTGGGGGAGGGGCTGCCAGGGCCTGCTTGCCTGGGAGGCAGGAGAGAGAGAGAGAAACCTCTTTTGGGTTGTTTCCTACTGGATTTGCGTCCAAACTGGCACACCTTGTTACAAATTTTTTGATGTCTTTACCCATATGAACTTGAATGATTTGCTGCAAATATTGGCTGAGAGCAGACTGATGTGGATGGCTGGGAGGGTGGTGCCAACACCCAGTTTTGAACCCCAGTGCTGGTTTTATTCGGTGGTATAGATGCAGCCAGTAAAGATGAGGTGTTGCTCTGAGAAAATGAGGAGCTTTTAAGGCTTGATAGGTTCCCTGTGACCTGCTGTTTTGTCCTGTGTCCTTGTGTCCTGACAGGTTGTGTGGTAGATAAGAGCTGGATTTGATTTCCAGCTTAACTGCTGGAATTCTGGGGGACTGGGGGATGTCCCCCATAAATTTCAGTTTACTCTGTTCTAAGACAACTATGATGGTACTGACTTGAGATTTGACACTGCTTTCAAATCTGCTAAAAGGGGCTGTTACAAAGGCCTGCAAGTGGATGTGACAGCTCAGAGTTTGTGCAATTAGTAAATACAGCCAGGTGGGAAATTTGAGGTTCTTAGTGATGCCATAATAAGCAAGTTATTTGTGTTTGAGGTAAGTGGTCAAGTTTCCTGCTGGCAAAAACCATTAGGGTTTTTCTGCCTTGCTCTGTTTTGTGAGTTGTGATCATTTGCATGTGACCCTGAAGGCATGACTTGACTGTTGTCTGCTCTTCAGAGGGCTTCAGATGCTGTTGTTGATCTTTATCTCTCCCTTTCCTACCCTCACAATGTTTTTTTGGCATTTGACCTTCTACTGTGATTATCGGATTTGTTACTGAGAAATGATGATTGTGCAAAGAGACTGACTTTGAGTCATCTTCTGAATTAGATACCCTTGCAAAGAGACTGACTTTGAGTAATCTTCTGAATTAGATACCCTTGAAAATTCAGTGGACTGGATTTGAGATCCGAAGGGGGTGCTTCTGTCTCCTCAGGTCCTTCATCCTGGTGTTTAAGAACATCAGTTGTTTGTCCAATCAAAGAGTGTTTTCAAGTGACGATACAGGCTGGTTCCAATGGGTCATATCACCATATACAGTAGAAAGAGGTGGAAAAGAGAATGAGGAAGATCATCCATTGAAAAAAGCCTTCTCTTAGCCTTGCTCTTTTTGAAAAGTTCTTGTGACAGAACTCTTGGCAGGAGAACAGAAGAGGTGAACACCTTTGCAGTGGAGAGCAGAGAGGGTCAAGTGCTGAAATCAAAGGAAGGAGTAAGGCTGAAATCCTCTCCTGTGGAGGAGCAGGCTGCACCTTTCCATGGTTGGCTGATCAAAGGGAGTGCTGCTTCGGGTGGGTAGGACAGGAAAAACCTCTCTTGTGTTCCTTCTCCCTGGGAAAACCAGCAGGCTCATATGGATGGGCACTTCATGGGGAGTCCTTGTTTGCTCACATCTTTGGTTACTGGCAGCAGCCTGTGAGAACATGATGTGCCAGCCTGCATTTTTCTTCCCAAGATCAGTATTGGAGCATGCTGATAGAAATTGTGGGAGCAGCAAGATTGCTTCTTGTCAGCTAATGATGAGTGCCCTGCCCATCTGTGAGAGAGCACTGTGCTCTCCTGCTGGGTTCTCCCATGTTCCGTGCAGGGAGCTGCTGCCGTGCTTCCCTGCTGCTGGCAGCCTCCTGGCCCTGCAGTGTGCCAGGAAGAAATTCCCTCCTCACCCTCTCTGGTGCCTACTGTTGAAGTTGCTGGCCGTGTTGTTTGGGTTGCTGAAGAAGTCAGTGGTAGATTCAGAGCAGTGATGATGAGACAGGTTTGCTTAGCCTTGGGGAAACTGGGGAGATGGTTTGAAACGTGGGCTCCTGTTTTGAGGATGGCTTGTACAGGTTCTGCATGCTGAAAGCATCCTTGAAGCCTAGTGGGAAGCATAGCACAGGGATTTGATTTTGACTCAGGGATCCTGCATACCCTGAACATATTGTTTTGATTGTTTGGTCAGATCAAACAAAAGTGTTTGACAGAAACTGATTTAATTGCCAATTATTAGACTTCAGGCTTATGAAAAATGAGAAGACCTGGCAACTTTCTTAGAATCATATTTTGATGATGCAGCTGAAATGAGTGAGTTCTTGATCACAACAAGGTCAGGAGCAATTCAATATTCCTGGCACCATAACTAAGAATCGCAGTCTTCTCTGAGAAACAAAGTTGTCACTCCGTGGGTGTCCTGTGAACTTTTCTTCAATTCAGCAGAAGTCGTGATAACTTCTTTCTTTTTTACAGCAATGCTGAGTGACAGTAACTCTGTGAAGCTGAAAAGTTATCGTTCACCTTCTGTGCAATGGTGTGAGGTGGCTGCACACGAAGATGAGAAGACCAAGCTGGTTTTTAAAAGGTACTCGCAAGTAAGTGTCATTGTTACAGCTACCCAGAGAACAGTTGTTCTCCCCCCAGCCCTGGCAATTACAAAATGGGTGCAGAAATCAAGGCCTGGGTTTACCACAGGCTTTGAATGGAGAGTTAGGCACACAGCTTTCTGTGGGGCACTGAAAACACTTTGTGGAGCCCAGGCTAACATGTTGTAGTACCTGTTTTCCCAAGCCAAAGTGAGATCCTAGTGCTTCACTCGCAAGTATTTCCAATCTTTTTTGTATGCAGATAAATAACAATGCTGAGACTTTTGTACAGCCTGATAACTGAGGAAATTGGAGGCTGGTGGATGTTGAGTGGGTATCCTGGAGAGGTGTTTCCACATAGTTATTTTGTTATGAAGACTTTTGGAATGCTGTATCAAAAACCTTACTCCACTGTTTATAGCTTGACATCAAATTAGAATTAGTGGCTGTGTGCTCACATAGATCCAGGACCATATTTTATACCTAAAAAGTTCACTACTGTGATGCTACATGAACTTTTAGGTCTGAAAGCTTAAAAACCCCAAAGACAAACTGTTACAGGTGGATATAACCTGAATGTAGCAGCCCCAGCTGAATCTGGGGATACTTGATAAACTTCTGGAGGAAAACCAGCCTCATTTATCAGCTGTGAATCTCCTGCTTTCTGCCTGTTGGCTGATCTCCAGGAGTTGCAGCCTAACTTGCTAATGAAGCTCTTAAATCACCTATCAGTGGAAAATGTAATTTAGTAAGGTGAGATGTGAGAACAGTGCTGCTTTTCTAGTGGTCACCGTGTTTGCAGCCTGTACTGCGTGCTGAGTGCCAGGATTGCATCTATTAGATCATATACTACAAGCTTGTCTTAAAAAAAAAAAAAAAAAAGAAAATCTGTATTAACTTCATCTGAAGGAGTTTCAAGAAGCATTGGGCACTTAATAACTTGTATAGTTTTTAAAAGACATTTAAATGAATGTCCAGTCCTTAGGAAACAATAGGAAATGAAAATCAATAATAAAGCTCAAACTACATACTTGAGCAACAACCACAACTTTAACCAAATAATGATGTAAGTATTCTACAGATGGGTTTAAACATGAAATGAGCTAAGTGACTGTTTGGACATCAACAGTGGTATTCCTTAGGAATGAGAAATTAGTGGATCAAAAATATGAATAGTCTATGTTCTTCAATTTTAAAGTTGGTTGGACTTTTTCTTCTGCATGTTTTGGGGGTGTAAGTAACTAAGGCTTCATAATATAAACCTGAGCATCTAAGTTCTGCGTTATGGCCTGCCAGTGAGTTGAAAGTTTAGTTTCAGTGGTGGCCATTGGCCCAAAATCATGCAAGTTGAAGTTCCAACCTTTTTTTTTAGCTTGCATGGAAATATGTATTCCAAGAGAGAGTTGACCTTTAAAGAAGAAAAAAGTCACTCTTGGTTTCATTATGTGAGGAGACCTGTTTGACTCATCAGAGATGCATTTAAAGTATATGATGCAGGCATTTTCCTTATCCAAGCATCTATTTGTTCATACTTTCCTGCAGGTAACTTTGAAGAGTTATACAGGACTTGAAGTGAACAAAGCAATAGGGGTTGATTTTGGTTTGATTCAAATGCAAGTATTCACATGAAGTTCGACTGTCTTAAATTTGCTTAAAAATATTGATTTAATAGTTGATTGAACATTGGAAAAAAGATATTTTTGTTCCTCTCTCCTACCCTTCACTGTCCTGTTTGTTTATAGAATTCTTGCACTGTTTGTGGTTGGAGGGTGCTTCCTTTATATCCTCAAATTACATTTTGGCCCTGAGGAATGTGACAGAACAAAAATGCCGTATGTGGACCTCGATCGTGTAAGGGTTGGTATTTTTTGGCTTTTTTTTTCACTTGACTTAAAAAAAATATATTAATTGACAATACAAGAGTTACAGGGCTCTACAGCAAAGAACTAGAATGCTGAAGTTATTAGTTGAGCAGAAGTATATTTTGCTTAATTTTGTGCCATAGACATTCTGGGTTTTGTTCTTGTAAAGTGACAACAGAAGCACATAGAGAAACTGAGTTTTTAGGGGTAAAATTAGATAACTGTGACTTTAACATTTGAAATGGATATCATCATACCATTGTGTCAGTGCAGCTGACACTGGAGATCAGAAGACTGATGCAAATGAAAAGTAACATATTAAAAAACCCCAAAACAACCCAAATCTAACATGTTAAACCAAAGGGCTTTTTTTTTTCCCACCTAAGCCAGTTTCCCAGTCTGCTTTGCCTTGTAGTTGCTGAGATGTTTTTGGAAGCACAGGGCAAATGTCCAGGAGGATGCAGCTATTATTTCATTTATTTGTTTAAGGTAGCAGCTGCTTACTTTAGCTACAGTTTTGCATGCAGCTTTTAAAGAGGTGTAACAGACTTTGCTAGTTATCCTATTTGCACTTTATAAGAGAATTTACCTGGTTTAGAGCAGTTACATTTCTGTCTTTCAATGTCTCAATGCTAAAAGGTAACTTCCAGCAAAAAACCTGGCTTAAGACAGTCTCATCTTAACATTACTGCATGTGCTTCCTCCCTCATGAGCCATCATCTTCAGTGCATATCTTTCCCCTTCTGAGCCTCTTTTCCTTCCCTTTTTTGTCATTTGACTTATTTATTTTTCCAATAACATATTCTTGATTCTGAAGAAAGAACACTTTAAACCAAGCAAACCTTCATGGACTGTGTTTATTGCTGTTTCATTATTCATTGTTTGTGTTAGATGCAGGATGAGCAAAGAGCATCTCTCTGGTCTGGTTAGGTAGTTGATAATTAAAATGTTTGAGGCAATTGTGAAGTGATTGGCATTCATTTTAACTGACAGGATGTGCAAATGTCAGCCTTAAAATGAGGCTCTTCCAAAGATGCAGTGACTCTTGCTAACAAAGTATAGCATGAAGTTGCTCAGTCATGCTTTGCCCAATGTGGTATTTATGCAGAAACCTTCATAGGCAGAGGAAGTTCAGTAGGTCAATCTTGGTTTAAAAAAAAAAGACAACAAAAAATGAGCAGCAGAACTTCCCTCCTTGTTCCCTCAGATACGCACTGTTGTTCCTTAACAGTAGAGGAGAACTAATTTGGCAGTAGATTTGAATCTGGTGTCTCTGACCCCTATGTTTGTTCATGTTTTTTTTGAATTACAGTGGACGAAAAACCAGCAGAGTTTATTGAGAAAGATATGATGCAAACAAAATTTTATTTTATCTCATAAAAGTAATACCTTTGCTGTTTCTCTTTTTACATCAGGTACCAGCTTATCACTACAAATTTCTAAAAATGTACATTAATATTGTTTTGTTTTTATTATGAGATGGGTCAATGTGTAGTTTTGCCTGTCACTTTAATCTTTTTATGCAATATGGAACTGTAGTCTCTTATTTTGGCGACTAGTCTGTGAGAGAAGACCCTGAACACCCCCATGTGGCATTCCTTTTAAAGTCATGTTTTTCTTGTTAGCACTTAAGCAATATTTATGGAAGAAGTGTTGCTTCATTCTGATGAGTAAGTGAGTCCAGCTGCTCTTCCACAGAACTTTTACCCAATGGATGTGCCTCTGGTGGAATCTTGCCACAGGCAGAACTCAGGTCATGCACTTGAGCAGCAGAGGGGAATTCCACTTGCTAAATCAGACAGGTAGAAATATGTCTAGATTTTTTAATTTGATGTTGCAAATGATAGTACAAACAGCTCATTTTCACTTAGCACTTCTACTGGCCTAATATGTTCTTTAGAAAACCTCATATCTAGATTTAAGGGATTGAGTGGAGAGGAATTCCTCTGCAGCTTTTCACCATGTGCTGGTTCATATCTGCATTTGAGTAAATGCTTTAAAATTGTTGTACTTCCACGCTGAAGCTTTCTTTATAACCCCTGTGTTTGCTAAACTGCTGGTGGTCAGCTGGTGGGCCACATTCCGAGGGCTTTGTGCATTCCTGCAGCTGGCTTTCCTGGCTGAAATCCCATGTGTTTTGTTTCAGAGGGCACAGCAATTTGCCAGCGCCGCATTGCAGGAGCAGTGTCGACCTTCTTACGTGAAGAAAGAGATGGGGAAGTTGTTTGCAGAGAAATACAACATGGACATATCTCCCTTTGTAAGGAAAAATATAAATGAAGATGACGCTTTATTTAAATATGAACCTCCATTTGGATTTCACAAGTTCTTTGATAAACTTAAAGATCTCCTTGAACTCTTACCTGACCATGATTTACCAGAAGATTTGAAGTCAAAGCACTGTAAGCGTTGTGTTGTTGTTGGCAGTGGTGGAATTCTTCATGGATCAGAGCTGGGGCACTTATTGAATCAGTTTGATATTGTTATAAGGTATGTATTTTCCATTTAAGGAGTTCAACTACTTCATCATTACTTTATGAGCCAGCATTGTTTTTTAAAGGGAAAATAACTCCAAAATTTATGCAACTTATAAAATTGTTTCTGAAAGTGCTTTTGAGAAATTTACTTGTGACTTGGTGGAATTTGAAGTCTTAAGAGCAAAAAAATTTGTCACATTTATAAGAAAGGAATTCAGTGTAATTATTTGTGGTCTTCAGGTACAAAAATCACATGGGCAGAAACTAGATAGAAACTTGTGACATCATAGACAAGTAGACACGGGTTTATAGTTTCACGTTTTAAAGCTTTCAAATCTTAAACTTCAGCACTTAAGGACTCACCTCTGCTTTTTTCCCCATGGCTAGTTTGGATGCTTATTTGAAAGATTTTTTTATAACAGCTGTTTCAAACACAATAAAAATTAATTGGTGTTTCAGTACACAGTTTGCTTATGCACTTTATAGCATGCTTACCTTCCCTTATCTTTAGAAGGTCAGTGACTGCTTTCTCTGACACCTGAATTATATGCTCTGTATTTGTGCCTTCTGAACATTACAGTTTGAACCTCCTTCTTGTTTTGAACCGTGTAAAGTCACAAATAAAATTAATACAAGCATTCTCCCAACTCATTTTGTCAGCTAAGGCTTACTCCTCTTGTTAAGGGAATATTTCATTGAGTCAATAGCCCTTATTCAAAGGTAAACAAACCTGTTAGCATTGGAGGGGCAGAAAACTTGCATTAGCTGTCCTCTGAATTGGTTTCTGGCAGGATGAAGGTGATTTTTCTGTCGATGTAAAAAAGTTTGCAGGACTTGAGCTGTTCTGCAGAACTCATGGAGGGAGATGATGCCATTCTTGTCAGCAGTGTGCCAGCATCTGAAGTTTTTGGTGAGCTGGAACGATATAAACCCACAGGATGCATTGCATTGCATTGGAAGGATAATTAGAATGATTTTTTGTGTGGAATGTTCGTGAGTGTGTGTGTGTATATATATATATATAGGAAAAGGGTAACACAGGCAATTTTCCATGTGTTTTCTTTGTCTTCCACTTTTAGGCCTCTCGGAGTTGACACAAAGCAATAGATACAAAATTCTGCAATGCTGCCTTAAGTCACTTTACTCTTCAAGCTTTTCCTTTCAGAGTTCTGCACTTGTGCCATTTAATCTAGAAATAGAATTGGCTTCTTCCCAAAGATAAGGGCTGGAAGAGTGTGTGAGGCAAGGAACATGGGGGTTGTGAGAAAACACCGTAGTCTGTTCCGTTAAAAATCTGTGGGCCAAATAACAAAATTTTGCTTAGTGTGTGATATTTTAATGAGATCGTAACCTGTTTATTTAATACCTCTCCTTTGTGGGTTTCTTTTCCCCCAGGTTAAATGATGCACCAGTTCAAGGCTACACGGATCATGTTGGTAACAAAACAACAATACGGATGACTTACCCCGAAGGAGCCCCCCTTTCTGAACACGAGTATCCTCCTGCAAGCTTGTTTGTGGCTGTTCTGTTTAAAAGTGTTGATTTCAACTGGCTTCAAGCCATGGTAAAAAACGAAACCTTGGTATGTAACATGACAGTCTTATGTACCTGTATTTGTGTTTGTTTTGTTTTCTAATGCTTAAAGAAGCTGATTGATCTGTTACTTCCTGGTTTATCGTGCTGAGGATCTTTTATATAACCTTATGGGTTTTTTTTAGCTCTGTCTCCTAGTTACAGTTGGACCACCATTTGTGTTGAAGCCCCATGCTGACAGTAGCACTTCTTTTTTGTGGAGATGTTGGTGATTTGCACCAGGCTACATGACATACTGAGTGTTTACTGAAGTGGAATTCATTTCACATTAGGTTTAAGTGACTTGAACAAGTCTGCAGAGACTAAAATAGAAATGTAATTTCTGAATGCCAGTCCATTTTTTTAGCAGCTGAAGTCTGTACTGCTGCAATGGGCATACATGGAGTTAACATGTAATTGAACATCTGTCTGGGGTTCCTAAATTATGATGTTGCCTATTTTTCACTGAACATTTAAAGAAGTGCTGAGATTCCTAAGGAACTGATGGAAGGGTTTGATGTTTCCAAATTAATTTGAATTGGTGACTTCCACCTCTTTCAGACTGCAGGCAGATAATTTCAGCAAGAAAAAATTACTAAGAGAGATTTAAAAGGCCTGTCAAGTCTTTTAAGAGATTGATCTGTGCTAGTTTGGGTACTCCAAATTCTCTTCTTAATTCTGTGATTTTTACAATGTGAGAAAGTCTGTTTAATCTTGACCATGGCTGTCTACTATTACAGTAAAGAGCCAGGAAGATGCTTAAGGGACTGGAGCATCTCTACCATGAGGAAAGGACTGATAGAGCTGGGAGTGTTTAGCCTAGAGAAGAGAAGGCTTGTGGGGGGTCTTATTAATGTACATAAATATATGAGGGGAGGGTGCAAAGAGGATGGAGCCAGGCTCTTTTTTGGTGGTTCCCAGTGATAGGACAAGAGGGAGCTTGCCAAGTTGAATATCCATGGACATCTTTCTCACAATCACCTAGACAGGCTCTTGAGCATCTGGCTCGAGGTGTCTGCTTCAGCCAGGGGAGTTGGACCATGTGATCTCCAGAGGTCCTTGTCCAACCCTCAATGGCTCTGTGATTCTGTGAACTGCAACCCTGCTTCTTTGAAATACTCAGCTATCAGTTGGCTCATGTCTCTGTGCAGGCACTGGTACTGAAGTAAACTGATCCAGAGCATGGCCGGGAAAACTGGAGCGCTGCAACCTGTATTTGATCACTTCAAGCTCTTGTTCCTCAAAGCCTGTTTGGAAAAAATACAGGTCTATGTTGGAGCTGTATCAATTTTACCGTTTGCTTAATGTTGCCCATTTCATGGAAAGACTTGTAGAATTAGTGTGCTGTAGTATTTTTTCTTCCATTGGCGTGCATCTGACTGACTGCAGTGGCATGAGATCAGAATCTGGTTTCTGAGTCCTGTGTAAATCCCCTTCTGAAGGACTGCATTTATCACTAGGTGGATGCTGTCAAACAACAGCTCTTCACTACAAAGCTTGAGCACAATTGTTTTAAATCTAGTGCTTGCTTCGCAATGCCTGGTTAATGTTTGTGGGAAACTGTGTTCCCTTCCCCATTTCTTTACATACCCCAGCCTGCTCAGC
Source organism: Callaeas wilsoni (assembly GCA_013398955.1). NCBI lineage: Eukaryota > Metazoa > Chordata > Aves > Passeriformes > Callaeidae > Callaeas > Callaeas wilsoni. Next base: position 8,535 of record VWPU01015640.1, on the reverse strand, counting down.
TGTGCTGGGGTAGCCTGAAGAACCCGTGGGTGCTGGTGAAAATGTTGACCAATTAACACAAGGTGCAGTCAAATATTCAGAATGAACAACTATTCCCTCTGGTGTCCTCTCTGCAATTCCAGGTACTTGGAAGGTTTTTCCTCTTTTGGGTCAGTCATTTGATCTGTACACTGATATTTCTGAACCACCTTAGCTATAAACTGTTTCTGAAATTTTTCAGGGTCACTGGTGAATTCTGTAACTTGTATACTGTATCTGTCTCAGAGTTTCCCTTTGAACTATATTTTTTATTTCTCTTAGCCTCTGTGGGTGCGACTCTTCTTTTGGAAGGAGGTTGCTGAGAGAATTCCTTTCACATCAAAGCAATTTCGGATTCTGAACCCAGTCATTATGAAAGAGACAGCTTTGGACATTTTACAGTTCCCTGAGCCTCGATCAAAATTCTGGGGTTGGGATAAGGTAAGATGTTCCCTTTCACCAAAAAGAGACAGTAAAATACAAGGTAAATAAAATAAGAAACTGAAAAAAGTTTTGTGCTTTTTACTTTCTCGGTGCAGTTTCAGAGCTGGTCTCAGGTAATAGGGAAATTAATATGCTCTCAAAAGACTCTTGTATTTTCTTCTGCAAAATCAAAGCAAGATTTTGGCTCACCTTTTTAGATGAGCTATTTTGCCTGTGTATGCTGATGTGAAATGGCATTCAGATGCAGCGACACATAAACTCATTCCAGTGTTTAAAAACATGCATTTGATGTATGTTCAGCTAAACCAGCCATCAGCTGTAGCCAGATGTGTGTCCAGCTGCAGGGAAAGCAGAGAGCCTGGAAACCAGGCCAGCGTAAAGCAGCCTTCCAGCTGTTGGAATTGCTGTGTATGCCAGAGTATGCTCAGTAGCAGCTGATGGGCATTTCCTCCCTCCATATCCTTTGCTCCAGCAGTGGTGATGAATTGCCTGGTTTAATCATACACTGCATTTTTCTTACTTTAATGGCATGTTTGAGAAATTGGATGTCACTAGTTCTCTTGAACTACAAAAAACACTGACTAACCACCATCTTTTTACATTTTGTGTGAAAGCACTTAAGATTATTGCACAAATATTTGAAGGATCTTCTCACATTTATTTGTCAAAATAGCATAATATAACGAGTACCTTAATTGTACTGCAATATATTTGCCCCCTTCACAGGTTGTTCATTGAAAAGTCATATTGTGAAGAGTACTTTTAGAGAGCCTGCTGTTGCTCCAGAGTGAAATAAGTGTACATCAAGAAATGTCAAGTTTAACCATGTGTCAGGAGATGTTTGACTGTTTGGAGTGAGCCTTCACTTGCAGTTTGACTACACAATGATAGGGCATCTTGCTTTCACAGGAAAAGCTTTAGAGTTGACAGCCAAAAGCCTCGTTAAAGACAAATACTTAAGTTGTATTGGTATTTTGCCCTGGAGTTTTTAGTTTTACTTGATCATTGAATTGATTTTTAGTTGTAGTTTTAATTGATTTCAGTTTTAAATGAGGAGAGGGAATAGACAAAGCCATTAGATTGTGTAAAGTGTTTATAAACCTGGTAAAAGACAGTATGTTTGAATTGAACAAATTTCACTTTTCTCTCTTTTTAGAATGTACCTACAATTGGGGTCACAGCAGTTGTTCTGGCCACACATTTATGTGATGAAGTGAGCTTAGCAGGATTTGGATATGACCTGGATCAGCCCAGCACACCTTTGCACTATTACAACAACCTCTGCATGGCTGCCATGAAGGAACAAACTATGCACAATGTGACAAGTGAAACAAAATTCCTGCAAAAACTGATAAAAGAAAAAGTTGTCAAAGACCTCACTGGAGGGATACACTGTGAATTCTGCAGCAAAGACAGCTAGTGACTGACTTGCAGCATGGATAGGATTTGCTACATTTCCAGAGGTTCAGCTGGATCAACCCTTTCCTTCTCTTTAGTTCTTTAAAGTACCTGAAATGGACGTGGAATCCCTGCTGCCTTTTTTAATGTCACGTTCAAGTTGTTGGACTTTTAAATTAATTTTCCAGTCAGATTTTACTTTGCACATTTCTGTGAATAGCTATGTAAATATGACTTGGAGTTGAAAGACATCCATTTAAAGTATTTAATGTTTTAAGTTGTCTGAATAAAAGCAGTTTTTTTGTTTTGAGATGTATATGGAACACACGTGGCTGGCCTGAATTGTCTAACAGTATACAAGAGTTATTTTCCCCTGATCTGCTGTCTTTGTTGATCTAGTTCTTGGTATCTCGACTCCTTTTCATGCATGCCATGAGGAGAAAGGCATATGCTTCTCAAGTCTTTCATGTCTTGAACTTAAGCATTGCATTTACCCCTCAAATATTTATATTCTTTTACTAATACATTTTTCTGGGGGTGAAGGACAAATGTAGGAGTGGAGTTGAAGGAAGAGGAATCATTGTGGCTACAACTGAGTAGTAGGTACTTTGATGTTCATGATTGATATTAAAACCATTGATGTATTAATGTTTTGGGTTAGAATCCTGCTTTGTGAAGGACATTTGGGTCCAGGACACTCTAGAAGAGGATTTAGCCAGGAGGAGGCTTTAACCCAAACCAGATCATTTGTCATTTCCATTCCTGAAGACTCATCTAAATGTTTCAAACTAGATGATTTGCAGCAGAGTTCAGCCACCTCACTTAAAGTGGCATTAATACAAAATCTGCCCTTTTAAAAAATTTTTTTTTTGAGTGACTTGAGAATTACTGGTTCTATAAAACATTAGTTTGTATGAATCATTTAGGAATACTAGAATCTATGACTAGGTTACAATTTTCGCTGGTTAATGTTATGATCCTTAAGTAATTAATTACAAATATCATCACCTTAATAGTTTGTAATGCTGATAATCCTTGTGAAGTCCAATATTGACTGTTTAATTGGAGAGGTAGAGTTGTTGGTTTTTCCCCAAGTCGGTAACTGGGTGAGTGTATAAGTTAAGAAGAAAATCACTTTAAGAAAGTAGTATCATCTAGTAGCAAGCTAGATAACTGCTGAAAACAGCATATTTAAAAAACAAAAAGAGAAAAGAAAGCTATGGATGTATGTTCTTGGGGATGGAAATCAGTGCACTGCAAAGGCACTGGGCTGTGCAGATCTGTAAGCAAGTTTTTATGTTAATTTTTTTGTTATTATTAGAGTATCAGGTATGACTGCACTGAGGAGTGGTGTTACTCAATCTACATTATGTGAAAAAAGCTTTCTTTGGGAGTGAAAGCTTGTCAGCAAGTCTGTCAAAAGTTGGCCTAGAAACATTGTTCATAGTCACAGATTCTTCACATGGTGGATGTTCCCACTTTTCTTTGTTATGAAAAGATATGAATGAAGTTGTACTTCCAAATTTTAAAAATACTCATGTGGAAATGCAAAATTAGGGTGGTTGTGTTTTGGATTTTTATTCTGTGGAGAGAAGAGCTAATGAATGAATGTTAGAATGCAGGAGCAGCAGACTGATGCTCACTGTTACACTAAAAGGCAGTAAAAGGACATCAGATCATAAAATGTAACTGAAGAAAGTTGTGGACCTCATCTTTCCTAAGTCCCACATGTCTACACATCCTTGAAAGTAAGTTGTGGGAGGTGAACAGATTTGAAAATCAGAACTTCTTGTCTCTGGCACTGTCTGTGTTCATAGCAATAATATTAATCTAGCCTCCTCCTCCATGAAAAGCATTAATTTTTATACTAGCAATAAATTTATAGTCTGGGAGGTTTTTTTTGTAAGTGTAATATGTTATTTAACTTAAAATATTTCATGCGTGAAGAGTTTTATACAAATAGTCTTTTAGTTAATATATTAAAATGCAGTAACTATTTTCTCCTGGTATTTAAACTGGAAGCAGAATACTTTTCATTAATGCTAAATGAAATTAATTTGGGGAGATTTCAGAACGTGTGTGTTGGGAGGATGTCTTGAATACACCAGAAGTCTGTTTCTGAGTACCTGGTCCCTCAACGCTTTGTTTTTTTCAGCAATTTAAAAATTATCAGTTGATTAATGTAAACGCCAATAGCTTTTTGGAGATGCTGTATTTACTGTCAAAATCGCAAATTGTGTGGATGTAGGATTAGATTTCCTACCTGTTTTATGGCTTGTGATAAAACCTTGTTCTTTGTGATAGTCTGTGCAGACTCCACACTCGGTGAAATGGCAGCAAAAAGCAATAAACTGATGAAACCACTTTCTATTTATGCATTTGTGGCTCACTTTGCCGTTTGTTCTCCCTCCTTTATTAAGGATTTTACGTGTCTTGCTGATCCACTTGAAAGCCTTGATGCAATCCCATGTACCCAAGAACAGGGGAGGTGGTAGCTGGTAACGTCTTCTCTGTTCATATATGCCTTTTTAATACCTGTCAGTGGAATTATCTGTCTGGTGCTTGAAAGAGAGAATCCCTCTCAACACTGACCAACTTGTGGGCTTCCAGGATTTTGAACTTAATGTGGATGAGAATATTTTGGACTGAGTTATAGCATTGACCTTAAAATCAGGGGTGTATGTGTCTCCTTCAATGGTGTAAACAGACTGCAGCTTCTTGTCTGTGCCTCAGCCTTGCTGGAAGTGAGATAAGAACAAAGCTGTGTGTTCTGTTGCTGTTCCACAGATTTATGCTTTGCAAAGGATCTGCACCATCCTTTGTAAATAGGCCTTAATAGTGTTTGGTTTAAAAGTCACCAAAGAGTTTGGGAGCTGTGATAAAGCCTTTGTGTTCTGCATCGAATTCCTCTTTGTAACTCTCTTCGTAGGAGCTATCATGGCCAGGGATGTGCCTTATCTATTCTGGTGCTGAATTTTTTCATGGTTCCTGTGCAGGAAGCTGCATGAGGAGACGTAAAGAGGTGCCTGACTGTGGAGTGGGGAAGTGCCAGAAAGAGTGGCTGTGGCTGCAGTCCGTGACTGGTTGGCATCAAAACTGGGTACTGAGCTTGTAGGGACTGTGGAGATGCTGACAAGGAGCTGAAGAGCAGTTCAGCCTCTCCAGTGCATGGATGTGTGTTGATAGGTCCAGCTCTTATGCCGCAGTTGGAATTCCTGCAGGAAATGGGAGGGTACCAGGTGAGGCAACTGTGATCCTTTTTCCTGTGCCAAGGGAGGGTAAAGGAAGAGCACCTTTCTTAAGACCAGCTCAGAAGTGATGCTGTGCCTTCCTTCCTCCAGCCTCCCAGCAGCAAGATTTTATACAAATGCTTGATTTTACCAGCTTAGGAAAAGGTTCTTCACCCAGAAGGTGGTTGGGCACTGGAAGGGACTCCCCAGAGCAGTGGTCACAGCTCCAGCCTGACAGAGCTCAGGGAGTGTTTGGACAATGCTCTTGGGCACAGGGTGTGACTCTGGGGGATGGTGCTGTGCAGGGCCAGGAGCTGGACTGGATGATCCTTGTGGACTTCCAACTCAGGATATTCTGTGATTCTGTGAAATGGAGGTACATCCCGGTCAAAAGAGTTTTAAGCCATTTGGCATTAGCCTTGTCCCACATCTCCTGAGGTGCTGGAAGATAACCCACTCCTAGAGTCCCTAAGGGACTTAGTCGCACTATGCCTAATGCCTTGTGTCTCTAATTGTCCTTTTGAGCTACACAAACAATGCTTTTCTTGTCACAAACGGTCTCTGGCTTTCTCTGCCTCCCGGGCCATTGTATTTTCCCCAGAACAACCCTGTGAGCAGGGAATGAAGCACCCACCCGTGTGTCCGTGGGTGGTGTGAATTACAAATGCATATCCAGTGTTGCATCTCGGCACGTCCCCAGCCAATATGGGGGGGTGCTGCAAGACTTCCTGCATTGTATAGATGTATAATCCTGCCCACCATTCCCTGGGAAGGAGTTGCAGTGGCTCATAGCTCTGCTGGTGATGGACTTGTACATTGCCACGAGGAAATGCTTCTGCTCCAGCTCTACCTGTATTCCTTGCTCCTCTCTGTGTACAGCTTATTGCACCTGTGTGCTTAAAGCAACAAAACTTTTAATTTGAAAGAATTTAATAAAATTCCTTCCTCGAAGGATGACAAGGGTTCTTTTGTAGGGGGACCTAGCATGTGTTGCTCACAAGTTGGAGCTCAAACTGTCACGTGGCTGACTTTCTCAAGGACATGACAGCATCAGTGGCTGCTCTGATGGTCAAGGTAGGAAGCAGGAGTTAAATTGACTGTGTTATGACTGCTCCTGTGGTTTATGTAGTTGTGAAATCCAGGAATTGACAGCACTGGGTTTTCAGGTGGGGGAGTGCTTGTTCCAGCATATTTACCCTTTTCTCTTTGTCCATGCACTTTTGCATCACCTCTTTGTGGTTTAACAAAAAAACTCAAACACACCTGTGACTGAATCTTGACTGAAATTCTGATGCCTGTCAACACTTGTGTTTTCTGTCCCGTGAACTGGAATTAGAGCTGCTCATGCTTGGAGAGTTGAGCAGGGCTGAACATGCGTAGTTTACCTCCCCTTGGGGTCATCTGCCTGGTCATTTGTTTTCACAGCCTCCCTCTCCCGTGCTCGGGCCAAAACCAACTTCTTCCCAAGTTCCTGCGTATGTCATAGAGGAGAACAAAGCTTTCTTGTTCAGTGCAGCCACTCCTGCTCCTCGTGGGCAGTGAGGAGCCCTGGCCTTTGCAAGGAGGCATTTCCAGTTGCACAGGATGGCTTTGGCAGTGGTCAGGCACTGGAGCTGCTCTTTGGAAGGGGCTGCCAAGGCTCAGATAGAATGTGGTGGGCAAGTTGCAGAAAAACCCATTTTCCACAAGCTGGAGTGGAAGTCAGAGTGTCCACTCTGACAAAGGAAAACTGGAAATGCAAGCAGCCATGGCAGTGCTGAGCATCACACGCGTCCTTCCCAGTGATCTTTGTGTCCTGCTGTGTAGCTAAAATAATTATTCTGTAGCTCAAGGAAGTCTTGAGCCCCAGCTTGGGCCTTCTGTGTATAAGCCAGTCTGGAGGGAAGCAGAAACACTGCTATTTGCAAACTTCTCCCTTTTCCCAGCCTTTTTCTACCTGATCTGAGTTTACAAAACCCCAAACAAACCCATTTTGCAGAAGCTGGAATTCCTTCCCCACCACCTTAGGCTGAGTTAAGGATGAGGAGATGTGAGGACCTGGTGGAACAGATAGAGTAGGTGCAAAGAAGTTTTGTGTTCAGTTGGTGTGAAGGTGTTGGCTGCTGGGTTAAGTGGCTGCAGCAGAGAAACCTGAGGAAAGGACTTGGGGAAACAAGGGATATGGTGGGGAGGAGGTTTGGGATAAGCAGGTATGGAGAGGCAGGAATATACACACATCTCATTTGACCACCTGAGTGCAGCCTGAGGACTGTTTGCAGCAGGACTGTAGCTGCCAGCATCAACCCTCTATGTCACTGTGTGCCTGGGCCTCTCACGCTGCTGTAATATAAATGACTACAAAATATCTCAACAAACATTTCTGGCCAACTTTTTCTTCCAGCTGAAGAGAGCAAAGCTCATGAAAAGCAGCTGGTGTGGCTTCTCAGATCTTGGCGTTAAAAAAGATCAGGGCATGTGTCCTGGGCAGTTTTATAACCCCACTGGGCTGCTCTGTCCAGGAAAGAAGTGTACAGGTTACCACAGTTGTTCATATCATGCCTTTTTAAATGCAAAATCTTCACAAAGAAGAAAAGGTTGGTTTGTTCTATCAGTTGAGTAACAAGATTAACATGAGCATTTTCAGTTTTATCCCTGGGTGGAAAGGTCTGGGGTTATTTTTAAGCAAGTCCTTTCCTATTTATAGAAGCAGCAAATTGGGTCATATCATGGCTTAGCTCAAAACCTCAAGGAGTTTTCCTCTGCATGGTCATGAGAATCTGACGCCTGTCACCACTTCAGCCTGGTTTTATCAGGCTTGGTTTCTCAGCTGACTCTATGACCCCTCTTGCCCCTAACCTGTGCTCTCAGCTCTTCTTGGAAACCTGATTTAGACGGATTTGTGCTAGGCAAGGGACAGGTGCACTTGGACACCCAGGTCCCTCAGCAGTTCTCAGGTACCTTGGTCCAGCTCTCAGACCACCAATGGAGACTTTGTCTCAGAAGAAGAGGAATTTAGGAATATTATTAGATAGAGGTTTGCTGTGTTCATGCCTACACAGATGAAAGGAGCTGAGTGTGAATTTGTAGCTCTGCAGTCTGGGGGGACACTTGGGGGATGGCTTGGGCTGGAACCTCCTGCTGCAACGGGATATCCCTAGCCACTGCTTCTAACAGCTCAGGCTGCATTAGAAATTTCAGTGATTTTAAATACCTGAGTACCAAAAAGCCGTCCCCGTGCCTGACAGCCGACCTGGCGGCTCGCACATAGGAGACGCTGAATTTTGCGCCGTGGTATAAAAGCAGATGAGGTGAAATGGGCATGAAAGTAGCGCCAAGGAGGGCTCCCCGTGGGTAGCAGATGCAGCTTGGGCTCTGCTTGCAGCGGCAGCTCCGGGCGGCCAGCGGCAGAGGGCAGAAGGCAGCGGGCAGCGGACAGCGGCAGCGACAGCGGGCAGCGGGCAGCGGC
>VWPU01015635.1:0-28517 GCA_013398955.1 Callaeas wilsoni | reverse complement strand
CGCCCGGCCCCGGCGCGCTGCTCCAGCCTCGGCCCGCACCGAGATGGCGACACTCGATGGCGACACTCGATGGCACCGGCGGCGCGTGCCCGCGGCACCGCCCGACGCGCCCGGGGCCCGCTTCGAGACTACAACACCCACAGTGCCCCGCGGCGGCCGCGGCGGTTCCGGGCGGCGGCGGCGGCACCTCCTCGGCGCCGCGCCCGGTGCATGGCGGTGGTGCGGAGCATGGGCCCCGAGCGCGTATGTCCCCGGGAGCCCGGGCCGCCGGAGGGCCCTGACGGCGCGGCGGGGTGGAGCGGCGATGAGGAGGAGGAGGAGGAGGAGGAAGAGGAGGAAGGCGGCGGGTACTTGTATCAGCCGCTGAGCCAGGAACCGGAGCAGGGCCTCGGCGACGCGGGCCCCGGCCTGCAGGAGCGGCTGCAGGTACCGCCCAGCGCCTCCCGCCGGGCCGGGGTTGGGGGTGCCCGCGGTCCCGACCCCCGCTGCCCGCCTTTCTCCGCAGATGCTGAGGCTGCACCTGCCCGACCCGCCGGTGGACAGCGAGGAGGAGAATGAGGAGGAGGCAGCAGAAGGCGCCACGGCTCAGAGCAGCCACAGCTCCATCCCCATGGATGCAGGTAACCGCGTCTCCGGCAGGACCCTCCCGGGGCTCCGCCGCGGTCTCACGGCCTCTCTGTTCCCAGAGCATGTGGAGCTGGTGAAGAGGACGATGGCCAGCGTGAAGCTGCCCACCCTGGGCATCCCTGCCTGGGCCAGCCAGATATCGGAGGAGCAGTGGAAGGACGTGGTGCAGCGCACGCTGCAGGCCCGGCAGAGCCTCGGCGGCCCCCGGCCACAGTGGAATTGAGGGCCGAGCTGCGGCACAGGGGCTGCAAACCCCAGCCCTCCCTCCACCCTGGAAGCGCCCACTGCCTCCGAGCTAGGTGCTGACAGGACTTGCCAGTATCAACCTTCCAGTTTGTCCCACTGACATTGTCTGATTTTCCTTCCCACTCCTTTTTCTTGGTTCTGGCTGGTGCATAAGTCAATGTGATGACCTTGTGTTGGCTTCCTCTCCCTCTGAGGAGGCAGATTGGTTTCCATGCCTGTATGCATATGGGGCGGTGGGGCTTGGCTGGCTTTGCCCAGATTCCCTCAGGACAAACACTGGACTTGTCCCCATGCTGACAGTACCAGAGAAGTCACTCTGCAGGCTAGGGCCCCTCCTCTCAGGATAGAGTCTGTGTGTTGGAATATCAGAGGTGGAGCAAGATGTGTCATTCCAAGAGATTGGTTTTATTTAGTTCTGTACATACAGGGACATCTGTACAAAATCCAACACTTTCATACTATGTAATGCTCTACTGAAAATAAAGTACACCATATGTACATATGAACTGTAAGCAGCTTAATACTTGTGTCCAGGGTGTGAATGCAGTAGTTTTGCTTTTTCCCTTGGGAGGAGCAAGCCAGGTGGAGTGGAAGAGGCAGCTCCAGTTCTGTCCATTTGGCTGACGTGGGGAAAGGCGTAGGCAGAAATGAGCAGCACTAATGCTAGAAACCAAGTATTGAGCAAGGGGCAGCTGTAGCGTGGCAGATGCAGGTCTGCCTATGAGCAGTACATGTGGTGAGAGGGTGAGCACACTCCCCCCCGTCTCACATGGTCCCCTTCTGAGGTGTCCAGGACACTGGAATGAATAGGCAGCAAACAAAGGATGATGTGAAGGTACTAAGCCTAAGTTCCCTGACCCAAAACAAGACACAAAAAGCTATGGGAACATCAAAGCTGTACAGCACATAATCATGATGTGTTACAATCCTGTCCCTGCACACAGCACAAACCCAGCAGCATTCCTCTGGCCAGGGTCGGGGGCTGCCAGCAGAGACAGATCATCTGCAGGACAGTGCCAGCCTCTGCACACCACAAGATTCTGTTCCCTCCGCAGGCAGAGCAGCCCACAGCGGGGAAAGGCAGCCACTGCCCAGCAGCAAGCAGGCTCAAGTGAGGGCACACCATGCTGTAGCAATCTAAAAATGAGGTCTTGGCTTACAGCGCAATGCTAAGCAGCCAGTTGGAGAGCCTGTACTGAAACAGGAAGGAGCCTCCTGCCCGGCCTGAGCCTGGCAGCCCTCGTTTCCGCTGTGCTGCTCTGGCACCATCGGCACCGCCCGGTGCGTGTCCGCATGCTGTGCCAGGCGTGAGGTAATTGATTGGCAGCTGATCATGAGCTCAAACTAATGTTCAAAATAAGCAATAACCTCCCTGAGGTGTTTCTGAAGTCTCCTGACGAACTGGCCCGTTGCGTGAGGCGAAGGGGAGGTGGGGTCCTGCATGACTGGGGGGGATCTCACACATGCGCTCGCCAGCTCCTCCCAAGAGACGGTGGCATTCCTGGTGAGGGCTGAGCTGGGAGAGAGCTACACAGGGCAGGGATGCAGGATACACAGGTCAAAAAAGCCTTGTTGGGGTTGTAAGAAAGATGTGGTGCACACCAGCAGAAAGATTAGAGGGGGTGATCCTCTGACTTGGGAATGGTTTACTGATGAGGACAAGCAGATACACCAGAACCTTCTACAGCATCCCATGCTGCTGCAAAGCAGTGTCAGGCCAGCACCAATGCTGTAAGCTCCCTGTGCTGCTGCAAACCCACTTAAGCTTATATGTCAAGAAAGCAGGTGCAGCAGGTAAGAAGCAAGGATTCCCTCTCTGACAAACCAGCCTCTGAGGTGGCACCTTGGCCTGGCACTAAATCTGCACCGCAAACAATAGGGGTGGAAGCTGGATCACAGTAGCACCCAAGTGCTGTGCGAGCCCCTGGGCTATCCGCAAGTGTTTCTAAATGCTAAGTTAGCAGGAGTCCCTGATGCACCATGTGATAACTAACACGGGCCTCGGGCCACAGCGGGTGCCAATGTAACAGTAACAGGACAGGTGAACCTTGCTCAGAGCACCCACGGAAGCAATTCAGCAGTAGTGCTTAGCCATTGATAATAATGAGGAGACAACTGAACACTCAAACTCAGCCACACCCCATGAGGTGTATCCATTGATTCCACTAGCTTGCGGAAATGACAAGCAGCACAAGCTTCCTAGAAACCCTGGCCCTGACTTGCTAAGGTTGGGATACAGAGACAAAGGGAGAGCTGCAGGAGTATTTTAATTGAGCAGGTAGAGGAAGAAAGTAGAAGTCAGTGGCTGACACCTGCTACAAAGCGGGAAGTTAATTCTGGGCCCACAATTAACCCGAGACGTCGGGAAGGAGATGAGTCAGCACGGACCAACACAAACAGCAGAAGGAATTCACTTTCTCACAAGAGAGCTTCTAAGGATGCTCTAAAGGGAGGACTGCAATAGTATGTAGTGCTTGCACCCAGCTTTACTGGGGGTGGCAAAGCACTGAACCCCCACTCCACTGACAGGGAAACAGAACAAGGGGCTTGGAGCAAAAGAAAGGCGAAAGTAAACATTTCCTCCGCTGTACATAAGACCATTCAGCTGTGGAGCTGCACCCCAAGGCAGGGTGGAGAGGCAGCAGAGCCTTCACAAACTCTGCTTCTGCCCCAAGCTCAGCCTCACCTCTGACCATGGCAGGGCTCAGCTGCACAGGCAGCATGGGGGCAGGTGTGGCGGAGATGGGCACTTGGAGTTTGGAGCAGCACACTGAGCCACGCACGGCAGCCTCTGGCCAACACAGAGCCTGAGCAAGGCTCTGGCTTCCTGGCAGAATAAGAATCAGGTGGCAGCTCACAGTGAAGGGAGTCCTGCCTGGACTGATACAAGCAGAGATCAGGCAGGCTCCCTTCATGCCTGCACAGCCAAGGTGGAAAAGCAGGAGGATGGAGAAAAAGCAGGACAGACAGTGGTGAGATACAAGTTATAACATAAAACCAGATCTACCCTGGAGGTATGCAGATGGAGTGGAGGACAGGCACAGCTCACCATGTTCATTCCTTACTTATACATGAGAACCAAGTGCATTTCCATGACCCCTGGAGGAAAGGGATGGGGCAGAGCTTTCTGGGCCAGCTCCTGAGCCCGTCAGAGAGCCTCCTGGCTTGAGGTGAGAAACTCTTCTGCTCTCTTGTGGGCCTCCAAGGCTTTTATAGTGTAGACGTCCTGCGGAAGCTCAGACTTCCGGCGCAGCAACACTTTGTCCTTCTTAATGTCTTTCAGCATCTACAAACAAATCAAAGGAGTCAGGAATCAGTAGCAAAGCCCTTCATGCTTTCAGCCTCTGACTCCAACTGCTCTAGGATATGCTGGGTGGCACTGCAGCATGCTCCAGAACAGGCTGAGAGCCAAACACAGACCAAAAGCACACAAGAAAGGCCCACTGGCACTTTTTCCAGAGTGAGAAGGTTAGATAAACGCCACTCTTCAGACTACAGGTTGATCTCTTAATGATGAGGGATGAGAGTAGTGGCATTTACCTTCAGAACATTTGGCAAGAGCCAGTTCTGGCTATGCTGATGTCCTGGTTGGACTGGGAGCAACTGTGAAAGGACTCGAGTCACCTACGCACCTGCACAGCCTCCGTCTCCACCGTTTTCTTCAGTAGCTGTATATCCTCTGCAGTCGGAGTCTCCGTTTCCATACAGCACACAGAAGGCAAGGGTAGAGGTGCATAATACATGGGGTACTGCAGACAACACAGACAGCTGGAGAGTCAGCACTCCATCCAACACCACGCCTTCTCTCCCAGCATGCTAACCCAGCACGGCGCAGTTCTTCCAGCTGCCCTCTCCGGCCCCCGCAAAGGCAGCAGTAGGGACACCGGCAGGGAAGGAGTATCCTCGCCTCCCCTGTGCCCTCTGACTCACAGCATGCTGCACGTGCAGCTGTAGCTCAGAGTGTGCTCCGTAAACACACACATGCTCTCTGTAAGGCAGTACTTGGAGGTCAGTGCTACAGAGGGACAGGCGGAGAAAACACTGCCAACATTCCCAGGACACTGTATTTTGGGAGAGAGGCCACTGCTACAGCAGTGTCCACAGGACTGAGATCAGATGCTAAAACCTGCTCTCGTGGGCTGAAGGAAGCAGGTCAAGACCCTCAGCACATTCTTGCCTCATTCATCCTAGGTCCTGTTGTCACTTACCTGGGGGTTCAGCCGAGCCAGCTCCTCTATTTTCTGCCACATTTCTTCTCGTTCCTTCATCCTGAACCTTCCCCTGCAGAGAGAGAGCACGAGCAAGTGTGAACTCCTGGGGAAAGATTCACAGGATGATAAAGGCAAGAGACAGCAGAAAAGTGCAGGCAAGGAGAAGAGCTGCTCTGTCCTTCAGAGACCCTTAATTCTACCTAATTCTAAATCTACTGGTGAAATGAGGTAAGAAGAGGGGACACACTACAACTAGCAGAGGATAGGTAGGCATGCTCCTTGCTCACCTCAGAGCACGGGGTGGCAACAATGGGCTGCACAGGTACTTTTGCCCTGGCTTTATGCTGCCAGGAATAGACCAGAGTGTCTGGTTTCTGGGGTAAAGCCATGACACCAGTCTAGATTTCAAACACATTTTCCTGGTGCCTCCCAGATGCAGAGGGACAAACTGTCATTTCCAATATAGCTGGGGTTCCACTGCCCACTGTTCCTTCTCTCTCTAACCGTAACACACCAGAGAGCTGCCCAAACACCCCAGACACAGCTCTTGAACTTGGCACAGATTTGGCACACATCTGAAGTGACTGTTCAGCAGGGCCACTTGTAAATCGCAGGACAGTGAATGTTCCCTGCGAACAGAGGTGAGCATCCACCACCCCTTGTTATTCTCTTCTACATTTTAAACATCTGCACTAAAAACTCTGCTTTATTTCTATTATTTTAACTACATGACTTTCATCCCAGCTACTGGTCTGTCTAGTGCCCTATCTATCCATGTTAAGGAAGTTCTTATACTCTGTAAACACATCACACTCTTGAAAGTCACGTAGGCTAAGAATGAGAGTGAAGCTGCCAAGGTTTCAAGCAGCAGATTACTCCACCAGAAAACACAGGGTCACAAAAACACCTACAACAAACCAATCCCAAGACACCCCAAATGAATAACCAATTGAGGACAAGACTCTATCTGCCCCAGCTTCCTCACTGGTTTTCTAAAGGATTCTGATAATCCAAACAGTTTCAAGATGTTTGGGGCGATTAGAAAGGTGCAGTCAGCCCATTTGCACTGAACGGCAGAGAGACAGCCTCGCCACATGTCCCTGCAGAGTCTGTCCCTTGTGACCACCCTGGCTGTGGCTGCACAGCTGGGGGTGCAGCAGTGACAGGCCTGAGCTGGCATGTCACTTGTAGGCATGTTAACTAATTAAAAATTAGGCTACACCATAATCAAGCCTCTCAACATCTGGTCGCAGCCTAACAGTCAACCTACAAGCTCTCTCCTTTTCCCCATTTCCTATTTCCTATTTGAATTTGTTTGCACATGCAATCCTTCCCACACATGCTGCTTTCTAGTTCACGGCACAAGGTTTTCTGAAGCCTAATTAGGCACGGAGGCACTTAGACAAAAAAAAAATCATCTTAATGTGAGCAGAAAACAGTGCAGCACTACCCATCCTTTTATCGGACAGCTCTGAGCTGTTTTGTTGAGCTTTTTCAGAACAATTCTCCATCAGTCACACACCAGAGCTGGGAACAGTCACCTTCAGCAGGTCAGCAGCTAAACAGGGAGAGAAAGCTCCTGATGGAAACACTAGGTAGATCGTGTAGGAAATGTGCTGTCACTGTGACTTAAAATATATGTGAAGATATTTGTGGGCTTCACAAACGCCCTAGAATGGGAAAAAAAGAAAACTTGCTTGCTCCCATTTTAGATCCTAAAAAAACCTTAATTTCTCCATAAGCAGGTTACCCATCTGACGTTCTGATTCATATATCAACTTATTACTTATTATCAAGTCATTCACTCCTATTTCACAAAACATTATAATGTACCCCAGAGTTTACCACTCCCAGCAAGGATTAGCTCTGCTCTCCCCACCAGCAGCCCTGGCTCATGCAGGAATGAGGAGCACTATTTTATCTCACTAAGTCAGGAGAAAATAGACCTCCCTCCAAAAAAACAAAAAGAAAGAAAAAAAACAGAGAAAAGTTTCCTTCTAGCTTACTGGACTGACTTAGCTCACCAAGGCAAGCCATAGAAGCACCAAAGTCAGCACAAGGCAGCAGCAAAAGTGGAGTTCTTTCCTCTTTACAGCATCATGGCACAGGCACTTGCTGAGCTCAGATTTTATCCCCACCATTTGCTCTTTGAAATTGCAGGAATTATTCCATCTTTATCACTGGAAAATTGAAAGCATCCTGTGGCATGAAAGATGCGTTACGCCCACTGCAGCAAAACTCTTCAGAAAAGTCTTTCTAAAGCAATAGTATTCTACTGACATCACTACAACATTCATGAACTGGTAAATATTTCCAAGGGAGAGCAAAGCTGAGTATCCTCTACGTGGCAATCTATTTCCTCATGACTCAGCAAACTCTGTCACTCTTTTCTAGGCTACCTGCTTCAGCAGGACTGAAAGGATTTTTTTCAGGGCAGACCTCATCTCTACTAATAGCTATGGCTAAGGAATCCTACTTTTTGACAGAATTACTTACCACCTTTCCATTTCCCTTTTGCCTATTGGCATCTACCATCTGTTACTGTACCCCAAGGAGACTTTAGGATGAGCTCAAGTCACTTGGCGAAAACCCCTTACTCACTTCTGCTTCTCTGCCTTGTATTGCTGTGTGCAGTCATCAAAAAGCTTTTGGTTCATCTCCATGAAGAGCTTCAGTGCATTGTAGATCAGCCCGTGAATTGTCCTGCAAAGGAACGAGGAAAAGAGAACAAGTCATGGTGGGCAGGTTCTTAGACCCGGGCTGGCACCAGCAGCACAGACAAGAGGTAAGAGCAGCAGTGACTCATTCTACAGCGATGTGACAAAAGATTCTCACACAATCCCAGCTCTTACCAAGGCAAAACCGCTTCTACAAAAACAGCAGGAACTATACAACAGGGAGAAAGAGATGGAGAAGACAAACAAGACCCTGGGACAGGCCTGCTGTGGTCAGATTAATGAGTGCAAAAATACGCATTCATGTTTTCATTTCTTGTAGTTAGGAGTGGGAAATGAAGGATGCTAGGGGCCTGTACAGGGCTGTTTTCAGGGGGCTTTAGTGCCTCCCACTGGTCACACCACACACACACAATGACTGTTTTGGGCTGCCAGTATTTGGTCATGAGCTTTGCCACTGAGCTGCCCAAAACACAGACAGGCAGCAGCCCCGTCAAGATGGGAACCAGCACACAAAATGTCACAGCAAAGTCGACTCTGTGCCAATGATTTATGGATAGGCTGCACTGTGTGTGAACTCCCTATGGGACAAAGACACTCCTAGGGAATAAAAACAAGTGTTGAAGCTGTCTCTGAAATACCTGACCCAGAAGCAAAAGATGAGATTCAGCAGATTAAGCTCTGTGTCTCTACTAGCTCTACAAATGGAATATGGAAGAGAGATGCAACCCTTCTGGACTTAAGCAGGCTGTCTGACCAAGTAAATGAACTATGGGAAGGAAGAGGAGAATCTGAGGTACTGAACTTGCCCTGAGAAGATGTGCCTATTGCTAAAACAAAGACAAGGAGAAATAAGAGGGAAACACTTTCAGGACTTCTTCTGCAATACCCCTGGAAGCAGACCAGAAAAGACAGAAACAGCAGAATCATGAATCTTGGCTGCTGCAAGGACACGGAACTGGTGAAGGGTTTCAGACAAGAACATAAAGTCCTTTTCTGAGTTCTGGACTTGTCTAGGCTCACTAGAATTAATTTTTAGCTAATTCATTAAAGGAAGTGTGTTTAATTAAATTAATTAAACTTGAATTAATCAGGTAAGGAATTAAATGAAGAAGTCAGAAGAAAGGAAGTTGATAAGAGAACAATAAAACAGAGTACTATCTAGGAATCAGACACAGGGGACAATATCTGACATGGACAGCTGCCCAGTTAGTTCTGCTTTCTCTGTTTTTCCTGTACTCAAGGAGTCAGGCACTGCATTAGCCAAGTTCTCTGGTCACAGAGAACATAAGGGTGGGACATTAGTTAAGCAGCCAGGAGTCAGATGGAAAATCTACTGCGCACTTCTGAGAGACTGGCAACATTAGTGACAGGGAGGTATCACACTCTATGCAGACTCAATGGCCCCAAGGCTGGTAAATGCAGCTGCCTCAACCCTTGCAAAAGCAAGCCACTCTGGTCTGCTGTGGCCCTTTTCCATGCTGTGGAGAGATGGCTGGGGGTAAAATTAGAGGACATTGAGAAGTTATATTCATATCCTAACAAACTGTAAGGGTACAGGAATTACAGGGTAAAATGCAGCTGCTGCTTCCTGGATGGAATGCTGCTGGCATGCTCGAAGCCTGCTCCAGGATGGTTCCCCATACACACAACCTGCAGCCACAGCCCCTGCTGAGGGGGATGGAACAGAGGGTGGAGTGCAGAGGAAACACCGCGGCCAAGCTCCGTTGAAGCGCTGGCAGGGAGGGGAACTCGACTTTGCAGCTGATAAACTGCACAGGGCCTGTCAGCCAGGGAGATAGGAGGTGTCTTGTGGCCGAGCCAGGAGCTGTGGCGAAATCACCCTCCTCAGACGAACTTAGTCCATTACAACGCAATTATATTCACACACACCCCCTTCCCAAAGTCACCCACCCCTCACGGAGCACGCACTCTGTGCTTTACTGACTACACCTCTGAGAGCAAAGCAAGAGAATTTTACACCAATCAGTAACAAAGGCATGTATGACTAAGAGTCACTCTAGCTCCACCTAAACATAAAGAAATAGTATAAAAGTAAGCTGAGAATAGGAGTAAGTCAGGGAAGACTCTACCGTAACTACTGGGATTAGTCAATGGGTTGAACCCATCTTCTTCCCCTGTGGGTAAGAAATGTACTCTGTGTGCACTGGATGCTTTTACTGGGAATTAGAGCTTCTCTGTGAATTGCTCTGAGTATGTTTTTGTGGTCAGATACTTTCACTGGCAGACCCCGAACCTGTCACAATTTACTGTTAATAAGGAGTGTCATTCTGTGAACTGTCAGTGTGAGTCCTTCCCAGGCACTGGCAGTCACTAGCAGCAGGGAACATAATCAAATAAAATGGAAGATCTGCTGAGAGGTCTCTCTCATGCCATTGGCATATCTCCCTGAATAAGTCAGTTGAACTGACGCAGCAAGACTGTTCAGTGAAGGGTCTCCCTAACGGGACACTGACAGACTGGTTGGGCACAAGGGTCTTGTTTTTCCTGGGGTGCTAACAGACAAATCAAACTCTGAGGGTTGAGGAAATCTCCCTTTTCCATGATACAAGCTGATACCACCACCAACCCCCCAGGCTCAGCAGCTGGTGCCACCAAGCACCATGCACTGTTGCACTGCAGCAGCATGCCCAAAGATTGCCAGTGGTTCAAACAATCCAGCAAGTGTCAGAGCATGGGGGAAGACCTACTTGTTCCAGTGACTCTTGGAGTTCTTGTAGAGCGCTGGAAACATGATCGGGAGGATTTTGGCTGCATTATCGCTGATCAGGCTCATGATATATTCATTGTTCCAATAGTACAGTGCTCGCTCTGCCACCTGCAGCAGGAGAGAAAGCCATCCTTGAAGAGGCTCCTTCCAGTAACACCTGTGGTGCACAGGGAAGCCACCACCCAGCCAAGGAGCCCACACGATTCCCCACAGTACAGGGCTGACCTTCATAAACTTCTATGAGGCCATTCATCCTTCCTTTGCCTTAGTCTCTGCCAGACACTTCTCGCTTTTCTGAGAAAAAAACTCATGTTCTTGAATAGACAAACCTACTGTCAATATACTGATGACTCCAACACCCTTTACACAACACTTAAGGACAGTAACGTCATGTGCATCAGGTCCCAATTCAGATTAGCTCCAAGCCTTCTTCATTTCCTCAGACTGTCCTCTGTAAAGTTCCATTCCTCCCTGGCTTTCCCACAACAGAGTCTCTCAAGGCTTTGAAACATGTTTCAGTTACCAGTCCCACAATTCAACCCCCTGATTTAGTAAGGGTGAAAACATGGAAAATCTTGGGGCAGCCATCCTGCTCTAACAAGACAAACAAGTCTAACAAGTTTCTGCACAGTGACAGACAATGCAGTCTAATTTCTGCATTTAGTGCTAGCTTGAGAATGGCTTAAAAGCCTAGAAAAAGAGACATCCAGACTCAGTTTTATATTTCAGATAATGTAGAACTTGCTATATCCCCTTAACATATTGTTCCACACAAGGAAATGAAGTGAAACTCATTTCATGTTCACTTATCTAGCTTTTGTTTTTCAAGATCTGGTTAAGCCTTCTTCTGCTAGATTAATACACAATCCACTTAGAGTAAACTCACTCCCACCAAAGTGTTCAGACTTACCAAAAAGTCAGTTCCTAATTTTGCTCTTCAGACAAGCTGTAGACTGTTCAACCTGACTGTATGGGACAACTTTGGGATTAATTCTCTTAGGCTCTAAAGTGTTTGCACCTTCTCCTGGTTTCTCAGTATTGTTCTTCAGAGTTTGGCAGCAGATGAGGACTGCTATCAAGTACAGGATGTCTCTCCTCCAGCCTTTACCCTACTTTATTCAAGCTCCTTAGTTCCTTCTGGTAGCTCCCTCCACACCCAAAGGTCACATTAGTGCTTTGGTTCCCATCACCACAGCAGTAATCCATGTCCAGCTGGTTTCCATCATGCTCCCTTAGTTTTTTACAGGAAACTGATTTTTTGCATACATGTGTGACCTAGACTGACCTTAGTTTTGGCTTGTAAACACATGACTTTGGACCTCTCTATACTAAGACAGACTGAAGCCAGCCTGTCTCACCCTGCAGTCACTCTCATTTGGGAGATGGCTGTGTCATCTCTTCTTTTACACTCCACCTGTACCTGGGTTGACCACGTGTTTCACCAGCAAGCTGTCTTCTTCGTGGGCACCCTTCATGGCAGTCTAAAACAGTGAGCCAATAACACCTGCTAGGAGCTACCAGCAGGTCCTACCACCTTGTACATTTTAAACCTTAAGACTACCATCCACAGAGATTATATTAGCCAGCTACTACAACCAGTTTCCCTTCAGTGAAAACAAGGAAGAAGCAGTCTCCAGCACTTCTCCAGTATACCTCACTCTTTACTACCTATGCCAGAATAAAACAAAGGTTTTCCCAGCACAATCTCTTTGGCTGGCCTCACTCCAGTACCACAGAGTGCTTGGTTTTACCTCAACAGGGTGACCCCGGATGGATCTCCTCTGTCCTCGCTAGCCAAACCAGGAGGTGGCAGAGCACCTGTGCTCCAGCCCCAGCCTGCTGCAGTACACGGTGCTGAACAGCACAGAGCAGCCGGAGAGGCTCCATAGATCCGCTCTGTTTTCTCTTTGGATGAGCTCATGCCGTGGTTGTGGTGAGGATTCTCGCTGATTCTCACCACCTGTCACCCCAATACTCACCCTGGTTACACCTCCACGAGCCAAATACAAGCCCAAAAACCATGGTGTCACCCTCACATGCCAAGTGGATTACAAGTCAGTGCTCTATCTCCTCCCTGAGCTGCAATCTACCTGGAAGTGTGGGCTGGAGACACATTTGGCCAACTGCCTGAACAAGGGCTCCATAACTTTCACAAACTCGGATGGCTCAATCACGTCCAGGATCTCCTCCAGCTCATTTAAAAACATCACTTCTTTGGGACTGTGAGTTTTCGGCCAGAACTTCAGCAAGCCCACAATGACCTGAGTGGGAAGGGTACAGAGACAGTGTTAGAGGCTCAAAGTTAACACTAGCTGCAAAATAAATTTTTAAGTGTCTGATTACAACAGCAGAGGGGAGGACAAGTAATAGAAGAGACTTTCTCAGAAAGTCAGGGTGAGGGACCAAGGAAGAAAGAAGATAAAAGCCCAAACTCTGCCAAGTCACATTCGTGGCAGCAGCTCTGCCTAGGCTGCTATGATTTCATATTACAAGCACAAAGCTTAGAATCCCTTTTTATCCCCAAACGCAGTTTAACACAGAAGGGTGAAACTGGAGTGGGCAGCAGCTGGCAGACAGTGCAAAATAACCATGAAAGATCAACTAATAAAATTGAAAATGCTATGGAGAAGGTCTCTGAAGAGTCGTTATTCTAAACACTACAGAGCTTAAATGCTGGGGAGCACTGAATAAATAATGCAATGGATGGGTTTGGGACGAGGAAAGGAAAAGAAATGCTACTTCACACAAAAGTAACTGGATTATGGAACTCATTCCTGCAAGACTTTGTGGAGACTCGAAGTCCAAACAGACTCCAGAACAGAGCAGACAAATTTATGGAGTTTACATCTAATGGTTATAATTAAACATGACAATGCAGATGTAACTTCTGGCTGAGTAAAACTATTGCTTACAAGATTAGGGAAGGGCTATATCTCATTAGATTTTAATTATTTTTAATACTGCTTCCTGTCCTACTCATCTGCTTCTAGACACCATAAAGGCAGGATCCAAGATGCTGCAGACCTTCACTCTGTTGAAAGAAGAAATGCTTACTCTGTGGAGATTAGAGTCACACACAGCTGGCCATAGAAGCTGCCCTTCCAAACCTCAGTACTCCAGCTGCCTGATCCTGAAGACAGCACTTGAGAGGAAGTTCAGAGCAGCAGAGTAGTGGGCAATGCAACAGCAGGATTACAGATATCTGAGCATTATGCTTCTGCCAACTCAAGGCTTGAAAAGCCAGCAGTTCATTATTCCCAATGTTTGTCATTACTCATGTCCGCCATTCAGGCAAGAGCTAGCTTCAGTGACTCAGAAGTAATTTCACCTACAACTAAGGTGGTGTGAGGTGTGTGGAGTCTGTATTTGCTACTACTGAGCACATCTGAGGCCTTGCTCACCTGGCAGTCTTTCAGACTGCTGTTAAGGCAAGAGCTACCATGTCAAGCCTTGCTGAGCAAGCTTCTGGGAGACCCATTTGAAGCAAGTGTGGACCCAGTGAATAATCTGGCCTCTTTCTAGCACTGCTGGTAACATGTCCCAGTGCATTCAGACTTTTGCTGATGCACAAGCCCTGTAATTCTTCCAGACTTCAGTAACACCAGTCATCTTGGGGGTCTATTCAAAACCTTCACAAGCAAGGTGCTTCAACAGAACACAAGTTGTGGCAATATGGCCTTGGTATGCATAGTTGAGACACAACACCCACTGAAAGTAATGAAATTGGGTCATTCCACTGCTTTCCACAAGCACCAAGCCAAACCTAGGTCTGTAATCCAGGGGCCACTAAACCGTTATCCAGGAAACAGTGATGAGCTACCAACCTTTATTATCTGAATAAGCTGCAAAGTGAAGCCTAGAAATATTGACAGATTTCTATTTCTCTCTTCTCTCTCAACCTCTGAGGTGCTTTGGCAGGAGGCTGTTGGACTGGATGTCAGCCACAGGAAGTACTCAGCACGATCAGGAAGCTACTTTACGCGGTTTGTTTCAGAGCAGCCTTTTGGGAACAAAGGAAATGGAGGACCCACGTTTAAAGGAAAAGCTAGAAGGTCTGTTTCAGCTCTGCTGGTGTCAGAGCTGTGGAGCCAGAAAGCTGACAACAGCTGACCAGCTTCTACCCAGCACAAGCAGGCTCACCCTGAGCACGCACATTTCAGCCAGAGAACAGAACGACCTCAGCGAGCATTACTCATTAAAACACTCACACTTTTGGTGCTCCCTGCTACAGTGACAGAAGTATGCGTTCTCTGCCCATCTGCTGTTTTGAGCCTGTGAAGCTCAGCTCTGTAGAAGACATTTCCTGGCCTGCAGTGGGTGGAGAAACACTTGCCTCCTTCTTGCACCCTCTGCCAAGCTGGCATGTAGCCTGGTTAACACTGCAGGTCCATGTAGCCAGTAACTACAATACATGAGGTCTCCATCTACACTGCTCACATTTTAGAACCTGCTGTTTCCCAGCACTATATCCTGAAGGTAAATGTGTCTACAATGTGACTTACCTCTATGAAGGTAGCAAACTGATGCTAAAGCTGGAAGTGGAATACTTTCATGAAGGAACAGTGGCATGCCCAAGTACACCTTGTGTCCCAGGTTCCTAACCTCATCCCCACAATCTGCAGCCAACTCCAGCAGTCTGTAGGGAACTCTTACTATTTCAGGGCCCCCGCAAGCTCTGGTTACATCAGATGGTCATGTATTTTGTCTCTGCAGCATTTCTCATTAGCCAGAAGCTCTGCCCTGGAAGAACAGCTTGGTATCCTGTTCCTTCTGCTACACCAAGATCTGCAGCACAAAGGAAGATTACAGCCCACCTTCCTGAAGCTTTCAGGAGAGAATGCTAAAGGCTTGCACATGAGCAGTACAGCCTCTTCTGCCCTCACGGAGCCAGGCAAACCCAGTAAACAATACCACTGGCTCACAGTGTCTTTACAGCAAGGGTGAAAAAAGGCTGCTCTAAGGAAGATGTGAAGCTTTTTGGGACTTGACTGTCACACAGAAGTGAAGCAAGGTTACTCACTGGCTCTGTCAAGCTGCTGTCTTTCTCCAAGAACTGTACAACACAGTAAGCCAGCTGTAGGAAGAAAACATGGCAAGATTAGAGCTTCCTCAAGTGTACCTGAGATTAAAGTGCCACCACCTCCTAGGCTAGAAGTAACACCATGCCCATTATGTTGCAGCTCTAAACAAATTCAGTTTTCTGATGGCAAGTGAAGACTTTAAGACCAAGCAGGCAAGGCCTGAGCTCAGGACATTTGTGCAATACAAAGGATAAAACTTCAGTCACCCAGAGCAGTCCACAGCCAATACATTCAGATGCAAGCACAGCTGCACACAATGGGGAGGAAAAAACCTGACTGACACAAAACCCTGCCCCATAGAAACAGGGCTGAGAGAACAGACATTTCTACTTAGTACTCATATTTTTTCACTTCCTATCCCAAGTTCTGATCTTCTCTATTCTTCTGTTATGTACTCAAAATTGGAAGAAATTAATCTCTAAACCAATCTAGCAGACTAGCACACCAACTTCTCCACATATCTCAGCGGTGACTAACAGCTGATACACCACATGCACAAGCTGATGACTGCAGCTAGGAAAATTACCTCTCTGGTTTCAGCAGGCCCCCAATATTTCACAAGCTTCCAGCACAGAAAGACAAAGCAATCCATAGCATTAAGACAGTGGGAAATGTCAGGATACCCTCCTATCATCCAGTGGTAAATGCCCAGATACCACAAGAATGGGACAACCACTACAGCATGGGTCTAGTGCACAGCCCAGAACATCTCACAGCAAGAACTTTGTACAATGCAGTAATGTGGCCTGGTGAATAGCTATAAACAATTAGCTTACAAACTAATACAAATATATAGAGCTTATAATAGCTTTAAGCTTTTGCAAAATCCTAATCTGTCCTGGGAACTTGAAGCTCTTCTCACCTGTGGATGGTACACACTGAGAGACTTCACTTTGTGCAGTGGTAACAAGACTCTGATGAGGAACATCTTGTGCTCTTCCTTCAGAGGCAAAGCAAACCCATTGATTATGCTGAGAAGAAACAAGAGTCCTGTTAAAATTTTGACCCAGAAGAAATAAAGTATCTCTCACCTCACAACACACACTAGCTCTCACCAGCCCCTTGAGGAAGCATCCACCAAAAGCGTGGTCGCTGCAGCCCAGCCGGCACACTGAGCTCAGCCAGAGTGTTCTTGGCAGGCACCACAGGGAAATGCCTCTGATGGAGCCTGGACTCTGCTCTGTCCTGTGCCAGGCTGAACCCACACACACTTAGGCAGAACCTCTGGGGAAGACCAGGCCAGCACAGAAACAGCTCACTGCTCGAGTCTTGTGCTTTACAGAACAGGATGGCAGCACAATAGGGCCACAAACAGAAGGGAAGCTGAAACCCTGGAGAAGGCTGCCCATTGCTAAGGTTTCTCAGAGCTGTGAGGAGCTCTTCTCTTTTACTGCCTGCTGAGGCAAGATAGCAGGTGTGACTGGACTCAAAAGAACAGGAGACAGATCTGGGGAGGAGAAAGCTACCACTGTATTTATCAGCAGGTTGGAGAGTACTTTACTTTATGCTCAGTCAGACTGAGATTCTCTGGAAGAGGTGCCTCCTGCAAGGACTGCTGAAGCAAGGCACTGCCCGTTCACACAGCACATTGGGCTGGGAGGCCTCACTCACTATGGGCCCTCTGGGACTTCCAAAAGTGACCTTACCTTCCCAGGATCTCCAGTAGCTCTGCAATCCCATTGTGGTGTTCTGTTTCATAGATGAACCTAAAGAGAAGGATGAGAGGTCATTGCCAAATGCTGGATACAGTTTGATAAGCAAGAGGAAGGAAAAATGCTGAAGACAGGGAGTATAAATGGTACTAAGAAAGACCTCACCTGTAAAATATATTATTGATCTGCCTCCTCACATATGCTCTCAGACCCAGGAACTTCCCATAGATCCGGTGCAGAATAGTTTTTAGGAAGTCTCGTTCTCTGGGGTCTTCACTGTCAAAGAGATCCAGCAGCTGTGGGGAGAGAAATTCTGTCAGTGCCTGCATACTGCCTGTGTGGGCAAAGCTACCAGCAACACTGGGCATTGTTCATATTTGGCAAAAACAGCTCTTTTAGTTGAGTGATGCTCCAGCACCCTGAGCATAGTGGTCATTTCCCTGAAACACGTGACCTCTTAGTCAAAAGCTGGAACCATCATCATTTCTTTCACCTTCAGAAGCACAGTTATGGCCTGCACATTCTACAAAGCAACGTCCCCAGATTTCCCCTGCAAGGCCCCCTTGCCCCTCGCCACCTGCACTATGAGTTATGAGTTCCAGTGACTACAGCTCGCACACAGTCTTACCCTGCACAGAAAATTCTGTCTGTGCATTCAAGACAAATAAAGAAAAGTCACATCATCAAGCACCAAAATCTGCTGCATTTCCTTCATAAAGGTGGTGCACAGTGGCAGGGGCAACAATTACTTACAGACAGCACAAACTTCTGGTCAATGTATTTCTTGGCTACATTTGGTTGAAAGTCAGGCGATTCCAGGAACCGGAGGAAAAACTCATACACCAGCTGTGGGGGAAAAAGGAGAGATTATTTAGAAATTCCTCTGTCCTCTCACCAGTGTTTACTTCAGATTTTATGTTTTCCTTCTCCTTAAGGATTCAGGAAAAGCCTGGGAAGCCTGAACAGGAGCACAAAACTCAGTGTTTCCTTATCCAGTAGGATCAACTCAGCTGCCCTTGCTTTAATGGGCAGGGGTCTCTGGTGGCACATAACTGCCCAAATCTGCATGAGATCTCATCACCTCAGGTCCTCCCAAAGATAACATCCACCTACTCGGATTAAGACATTAGGCCTGGGAAACTCTTCTCACATCTTCAGCAAACATCCCTACAGAGATCAGAAACCTCCAGATGGCAAAGGCTCAGACTCACTGGATGCCCTCGAGACACACCAAGGGAGAATAGAAGAGCAGAAAAATGAAACAGACGCCAGGAAAACATGCAGCGTCCTCTGCCTCCTGGGTAACTGACTCAAGGTTGGCTTGGCCTCACTAAGCCAGGAGAGCTGCATGCTGTCTCCCACTTGGAAAACAAAGGGCAGCTTGCTTTAAGAAGGCTGTCAGTGCTGAAACATCAACTTCTGGTCCTGCTGTTCGATGAGAGGGATGAGTCCACTCTCATTCATCCCTCCTAGTGGTCCTGAGCGGCCACTAGGCCAAACAAGATCGATGCGTTTGAAAGGTCTGACTTTGGACTTGAAGGAATGATAGGACCATGCATCCACAGGTAGGGCCTAGCTGCCAAGGACAGCAGTAAAGAAAAAACTGAGGTGCCGACCAAAAAGCTCAGCATTCAATTGCCACAAATCCATTCTGGCTGCTGCTGACTCAATTCTGATAAACAAATGCTGCCTAGCATTCACAGCACTCTGGTGCTGAGGACACGCTATTTCTATCAATGCTCACATCCCTATGTCAACTGCAGCAGTGAGAAGTGATTAACCACTGCTGCAGAATGACACCTTATTTCTTCTCTGTATTTTCTGCTTCATTCTGCAGTACCTCCCTCTTTTTCTGCCTTTGTCTGCTTGACAACACGTCCCTGTGCAAGTGCCTCGAGCTTTCCTCCTGACTTCCACTGCTGAGCTCTGCTAAACCATGCTCACCATCACTTTCCTAACCCCTTTCTCCTAGTCTGTCTAAAGCCTTCAGCAGGTGAATGTTGCATGCAAGCATCAGCCACTTCCCAGGACACCCTTGCTTCTTGCACTGCCTAAGAGCCACCTCTAACCCCTGGGTGGCAGGCCTGGTCTTTCCCCAGCAACCCCTGCAGGCTGGTGAAGCAGCAGTGGCAGGGCTGACAGGCTCCAGCTCTACATGGACTCTCGAATTCCTGGAGATAAATTCACCAGATCTATATCCCCCACCTCTCCTCACCTGAAGGTGTGGCCAGGCAGCCTCTAATGTAGGCTCATCTTCTTCAGGGTCAAACTCTGCTCCTGTGGGATTGGACGATGGTGGGAGTGTCCGGAAGAGGTTCACTGAAAACTGAGGTGAGTGAAAAAGTGCATGAATGACATTCTGACACCTCAGGATGGTCCTCCACATAGCAAATCCTTCACTGTGATTTGTCACAGCTGTGCCCACACACTGATCCCTTCCTGCAGGCTGTAGGGTTACAATCTGCACAGGACCTTCCCAAGTGCAGTCTGTGCTGGAGACAAGAGCTTCCACCTCTCCCCACAGCAGGCACTGTCACTACCATCACCTCCACACACACTTCTCTTTCTGGAGGTGGGTAGACAAGGAATGGGTAAGACTGGGGTCACATTCTTCTCTGACAAATCCCTATCCCCTCCTCCTCCCACACTTCCCTATTTCTTTGGCATACAAGCCACATAAACACTGGCTTCATGCCCTACCATGATAACAGCTTCAGGATAGATGGCCTCAGTGACAACATCTCGGTTGTGTGTGATGTATTCCACCATCTCATTGAGACCTGCTCGCTTCACCTCCTTGAACTTCAGGTCACTGAGGGGGTCAGAGATGAAGTCAAAAAGAACGCAGCACTGCCGCAGCTTCTGGATGAAAAGCTCTTCTCGTTCATGTGGAGGAGCATCTGTCAGAGAAAGCAGACCTTGGAGACAGGGAGAACATCCTCCTGGTTTCCCCAGGTATCACTGTAGTTTGGTCCCTGTGGTTTCCCCTTTCCCTGTCACATCTCCCTTGAACTGTCGGAGCGGAAGAGGGAGAGGCAGTGTTATCCCTGCTATGGACATGGGACAAGGGAAGCAGAGAGACTGCAAGGCCTCTGAAGCAACTATCCCATGAGGGGATTTCCAACGTGGTAGCAGTTTCTATCCCGATAAGCATTGATCTCTTCCCTCTACAGAGTACACTGAAAAAGGACCTCAACCAGCTCCCATCACAGACCAGTGACAGCCATGTCCTGCACTCCAGAGACACAAAGGGAGCTGGGCAGCACACACTGTAGCCTAACCCTCCTTCCACAGAATAGGGCAGAAGAGAGGGGCCAGAGTGGCAGGAGATCCACATTAACAGATTCTCTTTCTCATAGGACTGGAAACTACACGCTATCTCAGCCAATGACACAAACTTACCTCCTGCTTGTAGAATGCTACTGAGCTGCAAGGCAGGTGCCCTTCCTCACAGGCTTGTCTGTGTCCATGAGCAACATCAGCAATGGGTCTGGCTCAATGACTGCTGAAAATACTTTCTCTTTGTCCACACTCATGTTTAATTGCAACATAATGTACACTGAGTGCCAATACCAAGCTGCCCTAATGTGCACAGGTTCAATTGCACTATCATAATTTGCAATGGAAACGCAATGAGGAGGAGGCCTGGTCGTTCCCCAGGAATGGGTAGATGTTGGAACCAAGGACAGTCTGCACCAAGGTCTCTGCACTTCACCACCTTCCTGCACAACCTGCTGAAGAATCTGAAGCAATCCTCAGTACACAGAAGCACAAGGGTTTAAATAGCTGAAACGGGAAGGTAAGTATGAAGTTTTAGGAGCATTCTCAATCAGCATTGAGAATATTCTGATTATTTTAGGCCATCCATCAATTCTCTACCTGCTAACAAGCCAAGCACCTTTCCCAGAACCATCCTTGCTGCACGGCCCGTAAAACTAGCTGGACACTGGAAAGGTTGCTTTGGGAAGAGCCGTTACACCACCGCACCCTGCCTGGAGAAACTGCAGCTTGTCATGCAAGTCACTCCACCCCACTGCCTCTTTACCTTTAAGGGCTGGAAGTTTTTGCAGTTCCCGGTTTTTGCTCAGATTGAAACGGGAAGAGCTGTGCCGGCGCTCCTTCTTCACAATCTGGGGTCCCCCTGAGTACTTGATTTTATTCAGCTGGGTTGGGGGGGGAGCACTGTTACTGGGCCGCTTATTTGAAGTTGGCTGCTGTTGTGTCTGCTGCTGCGGCTGCTGTGGCTGCTGCTGAGGCTGCTGGGCCTGATGAGGGAGAGGAGAGTAAAACAACTCAGAAGCTTTTACCTACAAGCCTCATAAGCAGATGCCATCAGCATCTTCTTGGAATGAAGAAACTGGGCAGGTTTTTCACTGTTGCACTTGCTGTTGAGTGCATCTCACGTGCTCCTGCCAGCTCTAGAGCTGTTGGTTGCATTTGCAGCATACCTGCAAAGTAAACATCAGTTTTACTCATGTCTGTGAGGTACCACAAAGACACTGGAGCCTCTCGGCACAGCAAGTGCTACAGATATGGAAAGCAAAATCACATCTTGCAACAAGTTACATGAAGAAGTAAGAACTTTCTGTGGTCCAAACAGAAACCTCAGCGTGCTGCTGTCTCTGGGAAAAAGCAAAGCAGTGTGTAGTACAGAGCAGACATAATGGGCTTGGAAAGGCAGTAGTGAAGACCACTAAAATCATTGCTGCATTCATGGTCCAGGAGCATCTACAAACCACATGGACCATACACACAAACAAATGCAACCTTAGTTTCCAGGCTGTGGGCTCTCCCAAACCATCCTGGCTGCTCTCTCCATCTCTGCCTCACTGCTGTCTGGACTTCTGTAGATGGGCTTTTCCCATCTCCTCCCTTTAGCCTCCTTTTAGCCACTCAAACTCTCTGCCTGCATTCTCCTCTCCCACTGCACTCTTGTTAAACTGCACTAACAGAGGCACTTTCTCATGTTTAGCATGTGACCAGAAACTCAAGCCAGTGTTTGCTCAGCTCAACTCTCTTCTGACCTTGCTGAAGCTCTGCTGGTTCAAGTCCCACTTGGATCATAATGACTCAATAACTGACCCTTTAATTTCACACAGACCCAACCTGTGGAAAACACAGCACAAAAGAGGGCAAGATCCTGCCAGGAAGCAGAGGGATTAGCTGGAGACAGCACCCAGCCTACCCCTGGCTGTGCTGTGTGAGCCACCTCCTTCCTGCTGGTACATGAAGCCAAGGAGCTGCAGGATGAACCTGTGTAGGATACAACAGAAATAGCAAAATGGATAGGGAGCAGAGGTGAGTGAAATCCTTGGACATCACCCCCTTCTTTCCCCATAATTCCCAGCTGCCGCATAGAGCACAGTGGTACAAATGCACACCTCACCAGAACAGTGACCAGCAGTGTTTTGAGGAGCGTGGGGGCTCAGCAGAGCTCTCCATCCTCCAGACGGCCAGTCTCTTCCTCTGAGGGCTGGCTGAGCTGCAGCTACTCTGCACAGTCCTTTCCCTGAACTGGTTTCCAAAGAGGTGCAGCACAGCACTGCAGTGCAAGAGCAAGAGTTACTGCACCTGCAGCATGTGGGAAGTCAGCAAGGTAGGAACAGAAGAAGCTGTCTACAAGGAGATGCTGCTCTACAGACTGGGGTCTGTAGAGCAAGTGCAAAGACTCTCCATGGAAAACAGGGCCCAACACAAAACATCAATTTTTTTGTCAAGTCATTACTTTGAATGAGAAATCAGAAATATTTCGGTTCTGGTCTGGCTGTGTTTGAAGGAAATCTTGAGTGGTTCTGTTTCAAGCTCAGCTCCAAGCCAAGGTGGTGGGAGACAACAAGACTTGAACTCTCTACAGTTTACATTTGTTTTGATTCCCTTCATGAAGCAGCGTTGTCCCATGATGAGAGGAGGGAGCCAGATGAGCTTGTGATAAAAACAGCAGTGTCTGCCAAACAAAGCAGGCCCAGACTATAAACTGGAGGCAACTTATCCTAAACAGTGGTCTCTGCTCAGCTAAGCCAGGACAAAGCCTTGCTGGCCAGCTTCCAAGACTGAGAAGTTCGTTTGTCACCCTGAATACTTGGGTACCAGGGCAGTGTGAGCCACTCAAAATGTTGCACAAATGCCTTTGGGAGTCCTTGACTCTGCATCACTCTCCTTCCACAGGGAATAAGGGAAAAATCTGAATGCTGAGCCACCACAGAGAAAAGATGGTACAGAGAGAAGCAGAAGATGCACTGGTGGCCTCCCAAGTAACACTGAAGGAAGCAGGACACATGGGCCCTCCTAGCTGATAGGACATGCCTGTGTACTCCTCACCCACCCAGAAACACCACAGGCAAATGTTCAGAGCGTGGTGCATTTACTGCACGTGAACAGGCTGCATCGGGGGGCTGGAAAAGTCCTTGCCACCAGTCTTCAACAGTCTACAGTCTTCAACATCTTGCACGAAGAGACAAAACATAGCTTCAGGTTTAGCTGCCAGCTATTTAAGAAACAGTCATACACATGCAAAAGTCACACAACCGAGGTTGCTAGAGAAAACCTGATGGTTGGGGAGGTCAGATATACTCATATGCTCAGAGGGTTTATCATGGATTGCTTGCACAGGCACTTTCTGGTATCAAGTTGAATCCCTGCTTTCAAGAGGTGCTTCCTGTGGCAGGCCTGCTGTCCTGCTGCTTTCAACACCTCCTACCTTGGCCACATGAATCAGTAGAGACTTATTTTAAGTTTCCTAACACTTTCTTCTCTGAAGTTTCCATCGTGAAAACACAGCAGACTACTAAACCTGAAAGCTTTTCTTTTCATATACAGACTCTTTCACTGACACCAACACCAGCCAACCTCTCCATGGCTGCAGGCACCCCTCTACCTGAGCAGGCTCAGCCCCCTCCTTTACACACTATGGCAAAGCCAACAGCTTGGGGGACACTCTTTGCTGTGGCTGTTGCACTGCACATGCTGAAGTGACCAGAGAATAGCACAAAGGTGTTTGCCCAAGCACAGTGGGGCAGCCCCACTTTCCCCCTGCAGTGGAGCAGCTTCTTGTGCCAACAGGACAGGCCAGCCCCAAATGAAACTGAATTAGAACTTCTGCACACAGGCTCCTTGGCTCCAGAGCACTTCCTCCCCACTGATTCCCACTACCTCTCCTCCTTGTTAGGAACTTGCCTACACAAGTCAATGAGCCCCAGGCCCTGAGCTTGCTCTGTGCCATTCCTCTTCACCCTAGAGAACAGAGATCCTCTTCCCCTAGCCACCCTGAGCCATGCTAGCATCTCCTGTGCTCCCCTACCCGTGCATGACCTCACCTCTGCAGGCACTCCTACTGCAGCTGGGTGCATCGCCACTCAGGAAGCCCTTTCTGCCTCACTGGTCCCTTGAGCATCCCCTGCTTGCTAAGCTTCCCAGCCCAGATCTGCTCGCAGCTCCTCCTCCTCAGATGACTCTTCCCTTCCCATCCCTCAAGTCAGTACCTGCTCTCTTTGTCTGCTGTTACACAGCTTCCCTATTAAAATGAGGCTCTCTGCCTCAGAAGTAACACGAACACACTGTAATGCCTGTCTCTGAATAATGAGCTCCAGGTACTGCAGTAACAAGCCCCATGGAGATATCTGCAAAACAAAAATACAGCAGCTCACTGAAAAGGTGTACCCTCTCCCAGAGCTGCAAATCTCATCAGCAAGGCTCCAAGCTGCCCTTGAGGCTGCAGACCAACTCTCCTCTTTACTGCTGGAGCAGGCTGCTAATGCCTGCTCCCACTTCCAGGTCATTAACTCTCTTCCCCACCCAGCCGCCTCTCCCAGTCTTTCTGGCCAGGAGGAGTAACTCTTTCTCATCCTCTCATTCAATGCTGCCTTGGTCTCTGACATGATTTCTTTTTTCTCCTTCAATAGCTATACAGAAATTCTCTGCATTCATACACTCATCATCTTCCAGAGGGACTGAACTAAACATACCTTTCATTTCCCACTCCCTGCTCTCATGTTTTACTCCACTTCTCCTTGTCTCTTCCAAATCAAACTGCCTCCCCAAAGCCAGGGGCTGGCCAAGCTCTGCTGGCTATTCACATCAGATAGATGCTCATCTTGGAGTAAAACTAAAAGAGCACTGCAGTACCCCTGAACTTGAGAGGGGATCCAACACTTGCCTTCCCTTGTGGATGTGCCTGCTTTTCAACATATCTGTCCTTCCAGATCAGCTCCACCAAAAGCTCCTTCGCTGCAGAGAACAAAGCACTTTGCTTAGGGGGTTCTGGACTGACTCCTACCCTCTTCATCTCCCTCCACAGAGATCTCCATAGGAGCTCCTCGTCCACTGCATTTGCCCAGATCCATCAAAACAGAGCTGCTCTGCAACAAGCTTTAGTCATCCCACCAGCCAGACAAGTTGCCTGCAAAACAGGTCACAACTTTCTGGTACCAGGATAAATTAATGTTGATTCCTTCCCCTACTCCATGGAGCACGGTGTGGGAGACAAAAGCTCATACTGGAAGAGGGCTGCCCAAATGCTGCTCCCCTGCTGCAAGCCCATTAAGCATCTATTGAGATATGAAGAAAAAGGAAAGATCTTTTAGTGCACCCAATTTTCATCCTAGAATAGGCAACCAAACAACCGTAACTCCACAGGGGAATTCACAGGGCATGAAACTCTTACAATGGCAGCAGAGGTATCCAGGCTGGGCTCAGCCCATCAACCCCACCAGACAATACCACTCCCAGCGTTTCACCTGGAGTCAAACCACCTCTTGCTTCTGACACAAGGAAGGAGTTTTGCTCCCAGCAGACATTACCTAATTCCTCACACAATGTGAAAGTCAAAATACCTTTCTGTGTTTCCTGAAGAGCAAGAAAATCGCATTCAAACTGGTATACATTTCTTCTTATCAAGCAAAGAGCTCTCTTCCATTCTGCAGCAGAGCACTCCAGAGACAGGAAAGCACCAAGAGGGAACAAACTCCACTGCAGACTCAACAGCGAAAGAAGAAGAGACCTGTGGCAGTGCACACTGCAGAGGTGTCTCCTTTCTGCTCTGCTCTCTGTTCCTATGATCAAAGGAGACCCAGCTTTCCATCTTAAAGGAGGGCTGGATTTTGTCTGGAGTATGAGGAAGTGGCTGGGTATGTTTTGTGGGAGGGAAGTTTAGACACATCACTTGTAAGTTTCTTCTGCACCCAGGCAAATATTACATGCCATTTCAGGTCACAGAAGGAAGCTTGCAGCCTGTGACATTCTTCCCTTCTTAATGCACCACTTGCAACCAGGAGAGCAGTGCCACAGCCCAGTGCTGATCTGGATGGGCAGTGACCTGCTTTGTTGACTATCCATTGCAAGACCCAGACTTTCCTACATTTTTCCAGAGCTGTGAACTCAGCAAAGAGCGCAACATAAATAAAAGGTAAGTCTAACCCCATAATGCCAACACAGGAATTCTCTTGCTTACTTGGAGTCTGCAGACAGCTCTCCCACCAAGCTGTTTTCAGCTGTATACACAAAATAAAATGGACAGAGACAAAGGCCAGGATGGAGGATCTACAAAACTGCTGCCTGCTCCAAGGCACACAAAGTTAGACTCTGATTCCTTGCTGGCCACATGGCAGGTTAGGCATGAGCATAAAGGGGCTTGTAGTAGGCTTATTTTCTGAGGCTCTGCAATGCAGATCTATGCTTTGGAGTAGACTCTAAAATAACATTGACTACAACCATGCCACTGAACTACACATTTCTTCTTAGTCTTCATTAGCCCTACATGTCTCCCATGCCCAACCCTCCAAATTACAAGCGCAATGTGTTCCAGACAAGACCAGAGCACACAAGCTTCTATGGATGTAGAAGTGGCACAGCTTGTTTGCCAAATTGCAGCATTAAAATAAATAAATCACACATACACGCATGCTTCCTCAGACATGTGTGTAACATTCTTCTTAGACAATTCTCAAATTCCACAACCACTGCCTGAATGCCAGACAAACTCAAGACTACCAGAAAAGTTCCACTGAACACAAATTTGCACTAATTCTAAGGACAGCTTATCATACTATCATATTCTGCTGAGACCATTCTAATGTATCTACCTTGGCAACATCCAAACTAAGAGTGAGACTGCACATCTGGGAACACAGACTGCCTTCTTCTGAGGAATGCTGCATTCAGCAACAAGGCTGTTATACCAAAGGAGAACCATTTAATCTCTAGCAGTTTTTTCTTCCAAGTGTTCCTATCCATTACTTCCCAATCTCACTCCTCCAGAAAACGCCTCAGAAGAACAGATCTTTTCCTATTGCTTCTCACTACTCTCCCACTCTGACACAAAGTGACAACAGAGTTTATGGCGCTTTGCTCTGACAGGAGCACGGAAGCTGCTCCCATCTGTCAGGCTTCTACCTCCTTGATAACCATGGTTTGTCCCTTTCTGCAGCCAACTTTGCTATGCCCTGCCCACCTCTGTGAGCAGCACTCGCCCTCAGCTTTGCGCCAAATGTCTTTTTGCAGGTCTGTAGGGTATGAGACTCATCTGGTCTCATCCATAGTCATTGTTCCCTTTGGGCCAATTTTCCTTCTCTGACTTCTTAAGATCCTGGTGACATGTGTTATCTGGTGGAACAGCTTGAAGTAGCTAAAATGAAAGATTTAATTCCTCCCCAAAGATGAGTTGTACATGCACACTGCTGTACCCAAGGTGAAAGCCTTACCTCTTCTGAATTCTCTGCCCCACCATCCTTCCCGCTACTGCTGCTGCTGCTGCTGCCAGGCTTTGTGGTGCTTTTGGTAGACTTTGGAGACTCCTGAAAGGGTGAGAAGACATTCAGAGAAAACTTCATCTTGTTCAGAATTTTAGCATCTCTGCAGACTTCAGGTGTGTGCTGTCACAGACCACTCCTGCAGCACGCCCCGCTCCGGACATCCACTCCCAGCCCTTTTTCCCTGGGAAGGGCACCCTGAACGGCTCCCCCGGCAGCTGACGCCCAGGGCGAGGCCGCGGACCCAAGCCCAGAAGCGATGCTGGCATCTCCCGTCTCGGTCACCGCAGGCTGACCCAGGCGGGGCACCTGCGGGCGACAGGGCCCCGCGCCCACCCAGCCCTTCGCCGGGGCGCGGCCCCATCGGAGATAAGCGGTGCCAGGGCACCCACCGCCCCGGCCCGGCCGCCCCGGGTGGCGGCAGAGGCGGATCCGGGCCCTCACCCAGCCGGCGGAGGGAGCAGCGGGGCCAGGACGCGGGTGCGGCCGTACCTCCCCCACCGGGAGCATCCCCGCGGCCGGCGGAGCGCGCAGGGCGGGCCGGGCCGGGCC
>VWPU01015632.1:0-20311 GCA_013398955.1 Callaeas wilsoni | reverse complement strand
TGGCCACACAAACCCAACACAGTGCCCGACCAAGTTAACAATGACATCTCAAAACAATGCCATGAAACACAGCATTGTTAATTCATTGTCCTGGAAGGCACAAGATATTTGGGAAAGTGCACTCACATGGTGACTGATGTCCATAGATGTCCTTGCCCTTAATCTCTGCCACCCTTGGTTCCAAGAGACCCACTTCTACCCATCCCTGAATTAGCAAGTTGCTATATTTGAAGCATCTTTCTCCCTCCCCACCTCTTTCTCTGTGTAGTTATCAGCTTCTATTTGCTGTAAACCCACTTCTTTTTTCTGGGATGAGAATTTGTGAGGTTAAAGCATTCTTTTTTAATTTCAAGTCCTGGGAAGAGTAAACACTCCTAGACTGGATCAAGCCAGGCATACGGGTTTGAGGTTTTTTTCCTCACTCTGCTGTTTTTCCTTAGGGAATAATATTTTCCCCATTGTTACATCTCCCATGTAATTTTCCTTTACTGCCCTCTTCTGATTTAGCACTTGGATATAAGCAGGTTAATAGTGAACAGATAACCTGCAAGTTGTCCAATATTGTAAATATATTGTAAATACCACTGGCACTCACCTCACTCTGCCGAGTACAGATGCTCACCATGATATCTTCAATGATAGCATACACATAAAACACCACCAAGGCTGCTAGACAAAAGAACTCCCAAGCAGAGTGGATAAATCAGAAAAATTTAAACAGTATAAAAAGGAACTTCCATACCTTCTACAAACTTCCATTACTGCCAGCAATACATTTTGAGATGATGTCATAATGCATACATCACAAATACTCAGATAAGCAAGGCTTGTAGCAATCTTCCTCCCAAACAGCCAGCCAGCATATATATTTGAATATCTTTTTGACAGTACTTGGGCTGGAGGAAAAAACAACATTTTTTTCTAGCCTCATCAAAAAGCAATTGACTTTTAAGCACAGGGTTTCATCCACGGCCGTTTATTTAGGGAACTTTATTGGGTTTAGTATTTTGCCATTTCACATTGATATAAACAACTTATTCTATGTATATTTCAACTTTTTTTCTTTGCTCATTATGAAATTAAATAGCCTGGTATGAAATTTGAAATTACATGCTTTTATTTCTGTGTAAACAGCATCTCCCAATAAAGTAACCTGTAATGCAGTTATGGAAGGAAATTATTTTAGAAATGGCAATTCTCAGCTGAATTTGTCTGCTTCCTTTATAGACTGAGTTACCAAATCTTTATAGACAGATGTTAGTCTTTACTACATTTTGCTTTTGCAAGTACTGTGTACACTCCTGGGAGCCTAAGCTTTATCAATATCTTTATCAATAATTAGACTTCAAGAACGTCACTGAAACTCACTAACCGTGTCCCCAGTTCAGAAATGCTGCTGGTGGTCATTCACAAGCCGCAGAGAAGCACAACCTGCCCTTGCAGTGTGCATTTGCTGAGCTGGTGTCTCACAAAGCAACACATCTGACACAGGAACGTCGGGCAGGCTTCTGGAGCCCCAGTCCCCAGTTTTATAACCTTGACTCAGTTTGGAGCTGCAGAGCCCTAACAGCACTTCTGGCCAGGGGTTTCTTGAGTGCACGGCAAGTTGGTAACCTCCACTGGTTTGGATCAAAGAGCCAGGCTGAATGAAGGCTAACCCACCCAGAAACAGTGAACTCAGGACCTGAGTCTTGGGAATTCTTATCAAACCAGCTGGATTTCTGGGAGGGGATTGTCTGAAGTCAGCCCAGACAAACAGGAGATCCTTCCCCAGTCTGCCAGACAGTGTTTAAAGCAGCTGCTTTAACCTTGCTGAACCAGATCTAATCAAAGCAGATGAGACTCATCTTCTAATCACTCAGTCATAAAAAAGCCTTTGTGGCACCATGTGAGAAACTCTCCTGTGAGCAAAGAGGATGGGCAAAGGGAGAGGTGAGGGGGCACTGAGCAGCACATGCATGTGGCCCTGAAGAAGCTGAAAGGCCCTTATTACACCCTGGCATCGGGTGACTGTCTAACCAGCGTGGGCTGTGACCTCTTGCTCGTGGCATTTGGCCCTGGCACTGCCAGGCAGCTGCACTGAGCCACAGCAATGATCTGAACCCAGCCACAGGTAGGGATGTAATTGCACACACCCTGCTGCCACCCTGAAAAAACTCCTACACTGCAGGCTGGAGTGTTTCCAGGGCCCCAGGCAGTGTCTCACTGACAATACTTCTCGTGTTTAGAAACCACTCTCCTTTAATAGCCAAGTTAAGATTCTGTGTATTATTCTTACAGCTTTCACTCTCTGACTTTTTAATGGCTTGGCTATTAAAACCAATGGAGTTTAAATGCAACAAAGATAGAGCTTAAAAAAGAACCCCCAAAGCCCTACTATTGGTAGGTGGTAATGGCTGAGTTAAAACGGGTGGTATTTCTCAGAAAAGATTGCTCAAAGGGAAATTAGGAAATTCTGGAAACCTGAACTGTCCATTAAAGAGAAGGTCCTGGCAGTGGGAGTGAAGTGTGACAAGACAGATGCTGGCTGAGGGAGGTTCATGCAGGCTGAGGGATAAACTGAACAGAGAGAGGAGGGATTGTAGGGAGCAGTGAGAAAAATGTAAGAAATTAGGTAAAAATCAGAATGAGGCACACAGACAAATATGAGAATATTCTCTAGAAAAGGTTTCAAAGTTCAAAGGTGTACCTTTGATCAGGATTGAAATGGACAGTGTATCGCAGACACAAGGATTAAGAGAAAAATGTTTTTATTTATAGGTAAAAGTAAAGGACGAAGCTATGCATTTTTGGACCAAAGAGAGCTTAGGAGCACTAAAAACCTGAAATTAACTCTGAAGAACTGTAAGTATTGGTTTTAAGTACAGAACTAAGAAAAGGTGGGTATAACTATAAGCCTTGTTTCCATAACAGGAGACCAAGCTCGCAGAGCAGAATCTCTTCATATTTAAGGTGCTCAGCTGTGAACATCCCAAAATAAGGATTCAGCAGCTTATGTCCAGTCAACTTCAGATCTCTAGAACAAGAGCTATAACATGCCATAGGGGATGAAGGTGTTTCTAAATAAGCTTTAACACCTGAGGAGGTCTGGAATGACACTTTTATGGCTCCATGGTTGCTGTGGATATACTGACTGGTGTTTTGGCAGAGGCAGAGTGCACTTATGGAGTACACTTCACACTGTAGAGCAGCAAATGGCTAAGCAGCCACAGGTCCTCTCCTCTGCCTAACATCTCTCTCTTTCTTCACCCTGGTGGAGTCTGAGCAAACTCCACTGCCTTGGTAGCACTGCAGTGGAGCATGATCAGCTGTGGCAGGAGAGCAAAGGGGTCCCAGTTCAGCTGCCGTGGTGCAGCTGCCAGCTGAGTGCTCCTGCCTGCGAAGCTGTAACACTGGCACATCCTCAGCAGAACTCCCTACATACTGGATAATACAGCAGAAGATAGGGACCAGTTGTTTTTCAGGAGAAATGAAGGAAAAAAAAAAAAAGATGTAGATATGGACTGAAGAGCTACAGCAAGCTACTTAAATGCAACTCTTTAAGTGCTAATTGAGCTATGTTTTAAAATAAGCTACTCCTCATTATGAGAAAAATGTAAACTCTTCAAGGTTCTGCTGAAACATAATTCTTTCATGGGGGCAAGGTGACTACTTTTAATAAGGTATTTAAGTAATAGCAGGGTGGGGGAAAGGCTTCTGTAACACCTGGGTCAGGAAACCCGTGGTTATTTACATCCAGTTACACTCAGCTAGAGGCAGCCCCGGGCAAATGGGGGCTCACAGCTTGGCAGCCAGGGCAGCCACTTCTGCCACTAACCTGGGGTGCTGCTGAGTTTTATGTGACCAAAAGGACTCAGGTCACCACACAGGTCCCTTCAGTTATGTATTCTGCCTGCCCAGCACCCATGACATGGGAATCGCTTTCTGAGGGAAATATATGCTAAAAAAACACATCTGTGCGGCTTAATTTTTGCCTCCATTCCAATTACATCAGAAAGTGAAAGCTGTTTTCCAGGAGATTTATGGCCTTTATTTCACATTGCATCAAGCCCATCAAAATTTAAGATCAATTGACAAGACACAGCTCATGAGACTTCTTAGTTTGTGGACATCCACACTATTAGGGAAATGGAAAAGACACAAACTCAGCAGTACAAAAGGACAAGACAATGAGCTCCAACACACCTGGGGCACATTCTGTTGTTCTCTTCCGTAGGATGGAAAACCCAGGCACTAAAACAGACAGGCAGGAAACAAAGATGGAGACAGGAGTCTCTGTGGCTCTGTGGGACAACCTGTTATTCTGCAAATTATTATTCTGATGGAAATATTTTTGGCCTCTGGTCTGCTCAGATAGCTACAGCCATGGTCATTGTGCAACAGCAAAACCACTTTGTGCTGATCCTTGTTCTGATGTTTGTAAGGCAGTTGAGGATTTCTGGTTATTAATAAATTGGACTTAGCTGCATTTCTTTTCTTTTATGAAGTAGTTTAGTGAGGCAGATTTACCTTGGCGTAAGAGATGGGCAGATGGCAGGGCTATATAGGTCATGTGCTCCTCAACACTGATAAAGGAGCTGCTCTGTGCCTATACACTGACTGTCTCCTGCTGACTAAGACTGAAAATAACCACAAAGGCATTCCTTGTAAACAGAAATACCTGAATCTAAGGATAAACATACTGCCTAAACTAATTATTATGGTCAATTTAATATACTTCCTGCGAAAATAAATTCCCCGATTAAAAAGAATGAATCATCTGACTATCCAAAATATGAAAGTGGCACAATCTGCTGTTTTTTCTATTGTTCATATTGATTCTTCTAATTAGTCCCTTTGACTTCCAAATGGGTAGGCTCAATGACACCAGCTCATCTAGGATCATGTCAGCAGCTGTTGACAGTCTCAAATGCTTTGGATGAGGAAGACAAACTCCAATTTTTTAATGCAAAGATGAAATAGCCACTCCATTTCCTTATTTTAGCATTCGTTTTACTATCCTTTCTCTTCAGTTCTATGTATTGTGTTGTATGTTCTAATTGAGGACATAAATATCTTTTAAATTCCTCCATCTGGTTCTATTCCTGGCCTCAGGATTAGAGTACAGTATTGCATCCATTGCTACCTATTATCCATTCTGTCTTCAGTTAAATATGATAAGTTTTATCTATTTTGTTTGATGTTTGGATTGTTTGAACATCTTTTTGCTCTTGTATCACAGTAAAAAATACAGGAACATGAAATATCTTTCCTTAACTTTTTTAATGTGCACTCTACAGCTACATATTCACTTCTTATCTAGATAATACTAATATGGAAATCCTTTATATGGAAAATTTTCCATGTCTTTCCTCCCAGTTGCTTCTAAACTCTTGTCTTCTGCCGCTCATTCTTTTTACGTGATAGCCAGAATTGAAATGTTCCAAATAAACATACCACAGATTTATTCCATAGAAATCCATAAATTCTTCCATGCCACCCCAGGTTTGCACCGATGTTTTCACTACAATATTTTTCTTTCTGCTGGTTGCCATTAACTTCAACCTCTGACAGCAGTTCAGGTAATTCTTCCAAAATGCAATACCCACATTAATTTTCATCTGATGCTCAGTGACCTAGCTTAGCTATCTCAGTAGTGCTCTTTGGTCTTCTCTTGTTTTAATTATCCCCGACAATTCTGTCGTATTGCAAACCTTGCCACCTCACTGATCATTCTTTTACAGATTGCAAATTACATTAATCGCCGAGTACTGGTGCTCAGCCTCAGGCCATTCTGCCACTACTTCAGACATTTCCGTATCTGTCTCTCCGTGTTTCTATAAAAACACCCTCTTCCTCCACAACAACTAGCTTTTTTCACAGGTTCCTACAACGAATTTTTCAGAAATAAAGGGTTTTTTTAATTATTCATTTCTGTAGAAAATCTTGTGCTTTCCTTGATGGGAAGATGCTTGTTCCTACCACATTATATCCTCTTAGGTACCTATTCATAATTGTTTAATCCAATTTACCCAGCAGTTAGGCAAAGCTCACAAGGGCTGTAATCACAAGATTGTCCAGAGCACTTACAATCTGTTCATCTGCCTAATACCTTTGCAGTGTCTCTCATTTCCCATTTGAGCTGTAGCTCCCTGGAATAAAAGCCAGCCCGGTGATGCAGGCACAAGGCTGAGAGTCAACACTGGATTCTTGCTCCGGCTCTGCCAGCTCCTGGCAGTGTAACCTTCAGTAAGTTTCCTAACCTTTCCACATCTCTCTCCTTTCTCCAGTGCGGGTGGTGCTTAACAACACCACAGATTGGCCAGGTCTCTTTGTCTCAGCTGATTCCTGGGGGTTTCTTCGATGCCTCCAGCGGAGCATCCCAAGCCGGGGTACGCGAGCGCAGAGCAAGCAGCGTCTTGCTCCTCTGCACATCCCAGAATACTCTGACAGCTCTCCAAAGATTTCCCCTCAGTGCGGAACAGGGAGCGCCGAGCAGAGGCACAGTTTCCAACCACCCGCCTGCAGGAGCAGACACATCTGGAAAAGCTGCGCTTTCATTTTTTAATGCAGCCTGTTTATTAATGTTTTGTAAAATGCTTGGAGAACTTTGGTAGGAAAATTTTACCACCTGCTAAGTCTTAGCCTTCTATAAATATTTCCAAGCAGGGCACAGTTGCCAAATGTTTGGGTTCAACTTTAACCATTCTAATGCTGGGCTGAGAGGAAATTCTTATGAGAAACCAAATATTCTCGATGAACAAATGTTTTACACCACTCATTTTTCTGTTTTCTGTCTCAATAGTCCCCACTGTCTCCTGCTCTAACCTGTCCCTTAAAGGATCCTTGTAATCATGTGTATAAACATTTTTTGTCAAATGTGTATCTTCCTTCTCAAACCCAGAACTTAATAGTATTAAAGCACTGATACGCTGCAGATATTAGTTTCAATATCTTAACATATGTAACAGAATTAAAGAATATGAACAGTTTGTTCCAGTATTGTCATTTTAGCACTGTATTGGTTTTCGACTACATAAAGTATTGCACAGTACCCAAACTGCAGAAGGTCTGAGATAAATTACACCACTTGAACTTTTAATATATTTACTCAAGCAGTAGCTTGAAGGGAAGTTCATAGAAGCAATTCTATTAAGTAAATTAGGGTTGTAACTTTTTGGCAGGTTCATTTAAAATATTAGTCAAAATTAGTGAAGCAATTTAGTCCCATTCAAAATTATGCAAGACCAATATGCAAATGGAAGAGAGAGAGCTTTAGAAATGTAGAACAATTACTATTTGAATACATAAGTATTTAAATAAATACACCACAGAGAGACCAGCCAATGATAGCTGGTTATCCTACAGAGTAGGCTGGCTTTGATCTCTATGTTCCACATATTTCTTTCCTTACTTCAGCAGAACTTTGGTTTTCTCTCTGCCAAAGCACTATCTAAATGGCTGACTTCAGAGCAAACTTCTTCTTTTCTTTTCCACATGCTGATACTTGAATCAGAAAATATTATTCTGATTTTGCATTATATTTGTGTAGGACACAATTCTTTCTTACCTCGGTAGGCTGTATTAAAAACAGATTAGTAAAATTGTTTGATCATTCATGCTGAGTTCCTGGCAACAGCCTGTCATACTGTAAAGATAACTTTTCACTGAGTATCCCTCCCAT
The DNA here is from genome assembly GCA_013398955.1 of Callaeas wilsoni. Classification (NCBI taxonomy): domain Eukaryota; kingdom Metazoa; phylum Chordata; class Aves; order Passeriformes; family Callaeidae; genus Callaeas; species Callaeas wilsoni. Next base: position 12,648 of record VWPU01015632.1, on the reverse strand, counting down.
AAGCGTATTAAGAAGACGGGAGAAAAAAGTACATAAAATTGTGTTTGGGAGTAATGATTTCTTCATGTTTACGTCCAGTCTACATGAGCTGAAGGTCTACTCTAAAGGCTTGGTGTTCAGCAGCAAGAAAAAGCAGCAAAGAAATTATCCAGGGCAGGCTATATGCTGGATTTGGAGGGGGATTCCTCCTGCATTACCTCCCCCTTGGAGAAAGGTCTTTTTACTGTGGTGGTTGAAAACGAGCCAGGCTTGTTTTCAGAGGGTACCTGAATTTAATTATCACCATCCAGAGGGCTGATTCAGGTAAACAGACAACACAAAGTTTTCAGATACTTAAACACACACTTAGCCCTACATATTAGAGGTCCCGAGTTTAAGGAGTAGATTATGGACGTGATCTTTCATCGTGCTACAGAATTGAACCCCAGGGGTTTAAGACTGTGGGAACAAGCTTTCTCTGTGCTATTTCTCCTCAAAATGTTTTCCAGAACATTGTGCCTATCTGTTGAAGAATGACAAAGGTGCTTAAAATTGACCTTGAGTCAAACAAAGAGGAAAAAAAAAAGATTTAATTTTTAGTCAAGAACCAAGTTTAATCAATTATTTTAATAAGATTAATTTCAGAGAGTCTCATGAGCAATCTTCTGCTATATTTAGGGCTGCCATGTCATTTTTTTAACATGGAAAATCAAAAAATAAAGAGGAAAAGGTAAAATAAAAAATCAAGCAAATGCATATCCAGTATCTAAGAAACAGGGTAAACAACATTACTAGCTTCCTCTTATTTGAAGTGAGAAGTTAAACTTACAAGAAAACAAAAATCAGAAGTTCTCTTGAAAACCTTAACTTTTTATTTCAAATGTAATTCTAATAAAAGCAGGGTGTGCTGAGTAACAGCACAGTGGTCTGCTGAGGGTGACAGCTGCTGAGACCTGTGACGCTTTTGCATTGAAGATGGAAACCCTCAAGTGCTGAAATGGAAATTTTTTAATTACGATTAAATTGCCAGCAGTTTTTTTGCCTATCCACAGTAAATTATTTGTGTAAACATTTTCAGCATTAGGGAGAACATTTCAGAGATTAGTTATGAGTGACATCCACAGACTTCAAAGTGCAAGACTTGAACGCTTTCTGAGCCACAGCTACGGTGAGCTGACAGTAGCAGCTGTAAAGCGGCCAGGGCAGGGAACCACAGCTTTCCAGAGCTCTGGAAAAAGCCAAGAGCTGGTGCAGAGGGCCAGGTTAAGCCGTGACGGTCAGAGGGGTATCAGACAGGAATGAATCACTCAAACATCTTGGCTCTGCAGGCTTAGAGAATAAAGCTCAGGACCAAAAATTAACTGAAGACAGCGATGGACAGCACAGGTACCTGAGGCAATTGGAAATCAGTGAGCTTTCAGGGGAGCAAATTAACCCATGCACAGCTTTATTTCATATACAACTAGCTTAGTGTGTGAGCACAGTCTCAGAAATTTTGTCATAGCTGCTTTCATTTATGAGGTTTAAACTAAGGCATAAAATCTGACAACTGGGATGTGCTGGATGCTTAGGGACCAATAGACATCCATTCTGGTTGTGGCAGTTGTGGCAGAAGCTCCTGTGTTCAGTCAAAAAGAGCTGGGTACCTTCAGCAATTTAAATAATAAGTCTTCATTAATCCATCTCATTTTCTAGAATGGTTTAGGAAATGATCACACGAGGGAGGTTGATGTTATCATTAGTATACCTAGCCTGACAGACAAGAAAGGGTTTAAAGATTCCTTGGAGAGACAAATGTTGCATGCAAATTTGTGCCTGACAGAGCTGCCAGAACCAGCTTTCTAAGCCTGGCTCTCTGCAGAGCAGAGGACACGGCAAAGCACTCGAGAAACAAGTGCCACTGCCAGCAACGAAGCTCTTGAGAAGCTGAAGGGGTGAGAGGCCTGTGAAAGTAATCACAACATGAAGTCTTCTTCCATCCACTCCGAGAAAGGCAGTGGTGCAAGTCCTCTTGCTGTGAGGGTGGTGAGGCCCTGGCACAGGCTGCCCAGAGAGGTTGAGGCTGCTCCATCCCTGGAAGTGTCCAAGGCCAGGTTGGATGGGACTCTGAGCAACCTGGTCTGGTGGAAGGTGTCCCTGCCCATGGTAGGGGAGTTGGAATGAGATATCTTGAAAGCCCCTTCCAACTCAAACCATTCTGTGACTATATGAGTCTCTTTGAGCTGCACATGGGTGTTACAAGTGCCAACCAAATGCCAATCTCAAAAGGAGAAGGAAGGAATAGTTGCCAGCACCACAACTAAAAAGGTTCATGCTCTCATTCCCCAGAGACAAGTTTTAGCTGAAATCAACTGTCTGCCACAGGGACCTGGGAAATACTACTTTAAAGAACAATATTCAGCTACAGAAGCATGATTTGCAAGTTAAACGCAAACCTAGGAAAGTTTTGGTGGCTGGAGGCACACTCATCCACTTAAGGACTGGGCTGTGCTTCAAGGTCCAGAGCCAGATTTTACATGAAGCAAGCAGATAAAAAAACCCAGTAAACACAGAATACAGACTTTGTTTGTCAAACCTGCTCTTACAAACGAGTTTTTTATAAAAAGTAATTAAAACTATTTACATACTGTGCCCAGTATATTATTCTGTCTTTACTGATAATCTTTATCAAGCTTGAATTGGGGGGTGCTCTTAGTGTCAGATGGATGCTTAAAGAGACTGAAGTGGTCATTTTTAAGATGTCATTGAAAAATTATAAAATGAGCAAAGGAAACTCATTTAGAGATTGAAAAGTCTAAGGGTCTAGAGATTTGTCCTGATCCTAAACAAATGAATTCATCAAGGAAGTGGTAAGACTTGTCATATGATACAGCAAGTACTTGTTCCCAATGCAAAGGAGAAACGAGCTTGCATGTCCTGGCTGGAAAGGAAAATCTACAGTCAGCAGTCCCTTATCCTAGATGTATATTGAGAGTATTCTCATTTTCCTGGGACAGTGTTGCTAGAAAAGATAACATCTTAGAAAGATGACATCCCAAATTTAAACCCTTATGCTAGGCCTGCCATACCTGATACAGGAATGTCAGACAGTTATTAGGGTCCTGTTTAAACATTCTGTTCTGAAATATAAATTTAGTCATACAACCATAACCTCCATCATCCCCAGCCTCTAAAGGCTAGCAGAAGATGTTAAAGAATACACAGGAATGGATGCCAATTCTGATCTGTTCCTAGTGCTGTTAAATAATGGAGTGGTACCATTGTAACATGACTTGTTACTTGCTTACATTTTATTCAACTGAAAACTGAAAACAAGAGTGCCTATTCTTGAGTGCTTACTAGAAATTCATGTCAAAGTCACAGCAACCAGCAGATATATGGGGAAAAAATGAGGTGGGGGGAAGGTAAAAGGGAAACACAATCTGGGATTACCGGGAGCTGTCACCATTTTGTACGAAACAGATGTGGGAATGCCTATAATGAAGAGCAACAACTGCAAACAGCAATAATGTTGTAAGAAATATCCTGTGGCCAGAGACAAACCTGACACACCAGGTGGACAGATGCAGAGGAGTACGTGACACTATGTCCAAAGGAGAAGCACCAGCACTGCCACTTCACCTGAGAAATTCTGACAGCCAACAGCCGCAGCAGGTTGAGATGAATTAGCTTCAGGACACGGCACGAGTGGAGCTAACAGACTTGCTGCCATCTGACAGCAAGAGTATTGATACTCTGGAAGATATTTCCAATTCCATGAATCAGTGCAGTGTACCTCAGAGACTAATTGAACATGTGCTTGTTCATTAAGTTAGATTAAGTTAGGAACTGAACTTCCTTATTATGTTAATGTTTAATTTCAGGATGCAGAAGGAAGTTGCTGAGAACCTTGTCTTTAAGAGGTTCTGGCTTGAACCAGTTGTTAAATACGAGCTACAAATTGCACTGCTCTTGTTAGGAGCTCACACTCCAAGTCAGACAGATCCCTATCAAACTCTGTGGTGCCTGCCTGCAATATTTCCAGAACACGGAATTATTGAGGAGACACCTTTTTTACTTCTTTGAAAGCCAGACAAGGGAAAAAATACCTTTCTCATTACTTTTTTAAAAGCTAGCAATCTTCTCCTTTTCTTTTAGGGTATCCATTACTATATTAACAGAAGAGTTTAAAGCATCCCCCTTTGAAAGATCAAAGGAAAAATATCTCTGGGTTTTTTTAAGGGAAACTTTTGCTGGAGCTCCTTGCTGCCTCCCCAGCATATCCAGAGTGATTATGCCTCAGAAATGTCTCTATCTGTTGACTGTCTGTAAAGAAAACCCAGACAATTAGCTCAGATGGAGACCATTGAGGCCTAAAGTTAATGAGATGATTAGTATGTGATTCTTCATTTAAAAACCCCCTGGGTGAGAAAACAGAATTGACCATTGCTTGTCAAAATCAGGTTTACCTGACCAGCTGGGCACTGGCTGTATCTGTACAGCAGAGGCAAACCCTTTCCCTGTACATATTCCATTCCTGGTCTTTGTGCCCTTCACACCCTTGAGCTGACATGCTTCTGGGCAGACACAGCTACCCCAGGCCACGTCTGTGATTGTCTGTGATTACCTTCATACTTCCAACCAAAGGCACCAAAGGAGGGACAACACAACCACCATCAAGCCTCGTAGTATGAGTCACAGCTGGTAGGATTTACCCACTGATCTGACAATTACTGTAAAGAAGTACTTAGCAGTTAGAAGTTTTTTAGACAGCATCTCCTTTCTTCTGAAAGGAGAAAACACTTGGCCCTGTTTGGCTGTTATTTGAAAGAATCAATTATTATGACTGAACTCAACCTTCCAGTCTGAGAGGTGTCCTTTATGGACATCTGTAATGACTGAGCACAGGCACGGCCGAAGTCTGTGGCTGTGGAGCACAAAATGGACACCACGGCATTGGAAAATCCTCAAAGAGAACTCAAACAGCAAGGGAGTCTGAGGGATCTGAATGGTGACAGCATTGGAAGGACACCACTGTGCATTTCTGCTCTGGGCTGGCCTCAGAAATGCTTCTCTGTCCCTGTTCCTCTTACAGGACAGAGGTTTGGATGGACTTTCAGCAACATGTGTTAGTTCTGGCTATTTTCCTCACAGAAAAAATTAATTATTCCTTAAGTTTTGTCCTTCTTAAGTTACTGTAAAAATATAATCCTCAGAATTTAGTTCTGCTAGATTCTTTTGTATTACTTGTGCTAAGGACATCACCAGCATCAGACAGACCTTCTGATTAGGAGTCATCATGTGTAAGATGAGGTTAGAACGGGTATTTGCAGCTCTTTAGAAAGTGTTTATACATTTCCATGGTCCTTGGTTTTCCTTTACTCCTATGATAACATATTTTACATTGGTGAAGGAGAACAGAGATGTGTTTGATGCTGCTGTACACTTGGAGCTGAGAGAAAACTGAGGGTGAGTTTTATCTCCAGATGAGCACTGATGGCCAAAAAAACCTGAAGCTGAGCTTGAGCCTGGCCTGATGTGAAAACACCGAGCAAAGCATCACTGGGGACCACACTTTACTACAACATAAATAACAATTTGCTCACCTGTGTGTCACTCTCCTGTCTTTACATCAAGATCCTTCTCCCACTTCTTCCCACCTTCTGTTATACTCCCCACTGATGTTCCAATAGTGAGAGCAAATAGGGCAGCAATCACAAAAATAGTCTCACGCTTAGAACACAAGTGTCTTTTCCCAAGGAAAAAAAAGATTGCCTTTGTGGAAGCATTTTTTTCCTCCCAAATGAAAAGGCCCCAAGCTACTCACAGAAGTCTCTGCTGAAATTTGGACCATGTTCATACACTGCAACCCAGGACAGACCATGTGCAGTGCACAGGTGATCATCAAGGGAGTACAGCTCGAATGTCCTCAAAATAAGGGAGAGCCTATAAAGGGAGCGATCAGAGAGACGCTGTGCCCTGGGTTTAGAGAGAGCTGTCATAAAGTGTGGCAGCCTTTTTCTCTCTCTCCTGCCTCCAAACTTCACTTTCACAACAGCTTTTCAGCTGCAGCCAGAGTGTCAGGCTCCCAGGACAACGGTGAGTGCTGTGGACACTGCCAGGGATGAGGATGCCCATGGCTGGTCCCCTGGCATGGCTGTCACAGTCCTGCTGCCAACATAAGCCATAGGAAAAAAGGGCATCTTTCTCCCAGTTTTTCCCTCTGATAGACCTGAATAGAATTTCATGGGACATGGAAAAGCTTACACCTTTGCCCTCCAGGAGTTTTTCTCCTGCTAAATTTCAAAGATCTGTTGCAAACCATCTATGGTTTGGATTCCTGCAGGCAAAATGTTTACAAGGAGTTTCTCAATGGTAACTTCGCCAGCCTGAATCATGAAGTCAATACCAGCTCTTTCCATTGCAGGTAGTTTTGCACTTGAAGGATAAAAAAATCCTTGAAGTTTGGGTGTCAATAATCATGTAGTGCCAGCATAATACTCCAAAAAGGGAAAGTGTAAGAGGGAGAAGGATGTGAGAAGTAACTAAATGATCAGGCAGAGGATGTTCACTCTTCTGTGAAGGTATACTCCATCTGAAAAAAAGGTAGGCTGAGAAAACCAGGAGAAAAAGAAAAAAAGCTGGATGACAAGGAGGAAGATTAAATACTTAGTAAATAATTATTTACAGAATTAGTATTCTCTTCTAAAGTTATAAAATGTGGTAAGCTTAGCTTACTCTGAGGCTATAGGATAAGAGGTAAAGCCATAGCTGTGTCTTAGAAGCCTTCAACTGTAAACCTTGTCAGCTTTTGGATGGCATTACTGCACATTAATAGAATAGTGATCTGGGAAATGCAGTAAGAAAAATTAGGTATCTTAAACCTCATAAACAGGGTTTGGAAAATAAATTGGTGGCAGAATGGGGACAAAATAAAGGACAAAGTTTGGAATGAAAAATGAAACACAGAATAAAACTAAGATTCTGTAAACATAAGAAATGCCCTGATGGGTTCACCTAGTCCTCCGAAGACCAAGATCAATAACATGGTCTTCCTGGGTATTATTTGAAATCCAGCTATGCTGACTCTTGGGATTCAACAGAATGTGGAGAAGCTGAGTGTATAATCTGTAGTGAAAACTGAATTTACACCTTTGAAAATGAAAACAGAGCGGTGGCAGTAGGAGATAGCTTTGAAAGTGCACGAAAGCCTAGTCACAACCTGCAACTCTTCCACCTTCCCAGCCCCTACTGTTGTATCAGGCATGCTCCATGGCACAACCTGGAATACCATCCAGGGGTTTTTTAATAATGATGTGTCATCCCTGAAATACTTTAATTCTTTTTTGAACCTCCTGATATTATTGGTGTCCGCGGCCTTCTGTGGAAGCAAGTTCTCAAAAAGTTTCCCATCCAGTGTGTGTGTATAAGGTTTCTTTGAAAGTAGGATTATGCATCTGTCTTAAACTACCTTCCTACTGGCTTTATGGAGGATCCCTTAGTTTCAGTAGTGCAGGGTTTGAACAACAACTCTGTTTTCACCTTCATGCTTTTGTAAACCTCAAGTATACCCTACCTCAGGTGTCTTCACTGCAAATTGACAAGTCCTAGCCTTCAGCCCTCTCCTTGCAAAGGCAGCTCATCCCTGCATTGGTTTTGTTGCCATTCTCCCTCTGTTCGTTTGCAAAGTCCTTTGCCATCCTCCTGGAGATGGGAAGGCCTAAAACATCCCAGCCCTCTACCTGTGGGTGCACCAGAGTTTTATGTGGAGGCAAAATGACACCTTCTGCCTGGTTTTTATGCCTGTCCTGACACACTCAATATTGCCTTGGCTTTTTTTTGACCGTCACTGCACCCCGCAGCAGTGGTTTCAGAAAACTGCCTGGCTGAGTCTGAGGGATCTTTCCAGAGCTGCACCCACCAGTTCCAAGTTCAGCGTCCAGCAGGGATGGTGTAGATGAGGATTTCCTCTCGATGAAGTATTCCCTGTCATTTATCTACACCAAAGCTCCTCTGGGCATTTACTCTGCTTTGTGGGGCCCTTCTGGAGTTTCTATTAGGGTGGCACCTGCCTAGTCAAAAGAGCTTAATAATCTTGTACAAAAGATAGGAGAGTGAGAAATGCAAGAAAGAAGGAAAGAAAGACATGAAAGTAAAAGAAGTCAATTAGTTTCCATTTGTTTGTGCTAGTACTTATAATTTGATATTGTCTTTACAATGTGATTTTTAATTATTTTTCTCTATATAGGTGCATGACTGTAGCATATGGCTGCAAATGATGAAAAGATAACTGGAATTTTGAGTTGTTTTTATTACCTGGTTTTAACCCCTCTAAGACATTTTTGATTTTAAAAAGTTTCAATAAAAGCATCCTGGAGAGATTTCCTCCACAGTTCTTATAATTTAATCCATACTCATCAATGAGGAAAAGCTGCAGCTGGGGAGAAAAGAAATAAACACCTCCAGTAACGCAATCAAGACACAGCTACATGGTAGATAAGGAAAGGGAAAATCAGCAGAATGGCAAAGAATAGCTAAAGAAACTCCATTAAATAAGGGTTTGTGTAATTTCAATGTATTCCTCTCTCTTTAAATGCTGTTAGCTATTCTTACCTGGGACTGTTTCACCTTTGGAAGCTGATTTTGAAAGGTGGCTTGTGATACTTCTGAGAGTATCAGATTGGGTCAGCTTTGGTTTAGTTTAATGCCCATCTTCAGTAGTGTTACTGTAATTTCTGTTTAATTATGAGTACGGTCTAATTACAGGTGAGGAAAGTGACTTTTTCCCTTGACCAAGACCTGTCTGGTTACTGGCCCCGGGTCAGTGTGAGCCGAGCGCCAGAGGAAGGGGATGTGGTCACCATGTCTCAAGGGCAGTGAAAGCAAATTCCTCATTCCACAGAGCCGCTCTCAGCCTGCTGCCCAAGGAAACGACCTTTTGCCATGTTCACACATACACGTAGCTTTCCCAGGAACTTTTGAAACTGGCGGTCAATTCCAACCGAATTAGTAGGGGGCAAAGTACAGATCCCTGAGATAAGCTCCAACTGCTTTTTGAAGAGAAGTGGCTGCAGAAAAGAGACCTGGTGGTGGCTTCAGTGAGGAAAGGTGGCAGTGAGAGTCCCCGTCCCACTGAGCAATGGAGAAGGGACACTGTGAAGGAACTTAAAAACAACTCCACTGCGGGAAAAAAATGCAGCTGGAAATTTGTCTTCCCAGACAACATCAGTCACCTGTTAAGACAAGCATTCGTGGGAAACCTGGCCTCCTTAATTACAGTGTGGCACAATTTGTGTGCTACACCTCAGCTCTGCAGCTGCAGCCTGCCCTGCCGCATGGTAGATTGCAAGCTGATTAAATTACAGACTTCTGCAAGGAGTTATCCAGACCTATTCCAGGTCAGCTGATGGCTTTTTAGCATTCTTTTCACTGACAGTTTTTACAACGGCTGAAAATGTCTGTGCCTGTTGTGATCAAAACATTGTCTCTTTTCACTTCAACCAAAACACATTTCTACTGCCCAAAGTATGAACTATTTTCAGCTCATAGAACTTGCACACCTAAACAACATGGCAGTTTGTCAGAAACCTGGAAGGCCTGCAATATTCTCTCTTACAAAGTACTAAGAGCTCATACTCATTTCTGTGTCAGTGTCATTCTCAAGCTTTGTAAGAGGGAGGGAATTAATACCTGGCTTACAGATCAAAGCACCCAGGACCCTGTTATAATTGGAATCTGAGGCACAGGATTTGGTGCTTCCTACATCTGTGGGATAACACTGTCAAACCACTAAAATTTCTTGTTCTTCATCATCATGTACCTTTTACATCAAACTGTTCAATGAAAACATTGTAAAGGCTCTTTGGATATAATTGATAACTATTGAACTATTGCTCCAAAACCAGCTTTTGAACAACTTGCCTGCCCTGTGGTTCATGCTACGCAGATGGACGTGTAAACCCCGAGAAGAGCACAGGCGAATAAAACTTGAAAACCCCATAAAATTTTAAGAAGTAAGTTTGCTAGTGGCCAAGCCCACACTCAGCTACTCCTTATGATTTTTTGAATGAAATAGTGGTTAACCTAAACATACACAATCTTAAACAGCCTGTCCAGAATCTGCCAGACAGGCAGCTCAAACACGTGCAGTGCTTTGGGGAGGGCTACCAGGGCCTGTAGGGCATTTCCTCATGTGAACACTCTGTGTCCTTCTCTTGCTCTTTCGTGATCAAAAAGTCCCTCTCCCAGCTCTGAAAAGACTGATGCTCTGATCTGTTTTCAGACCATTACCTTGCCAGTAAATCATTCCAGGTCTCAAGTGCAAAGTTTCTTCTGCTCGTATGTCAAACATTATGGTTACACACTTTTTGATGAGATGTTAGATGTACGTATTTCAGAATTATTAAATTAATCTCAGAATCTATAAGGATCCATACTGGATACATGGGTGAAAGTCAAGAATGCTTGCTTGCAAAAGGAATGACTACTTTTGAACTTGTGGCTGGAATTCCTGGTCACAAACATACCTGTAAATGCTTTGCTTGGATTGTCATGCTACTGGGTCCTGGCTGCTGGCAGACTAATGCTTGTATTTTCCTGAGCCCATTCGATCTGAAACAGAGTTACAGCACAGTTCACAATCGTTCCGGTAACTGCTGATGCAGTGGTATCCTTGCTGCGTTTGCTGGCTCACTGTGCAACTTTTTCTGATCCAGATCTAGACAGGAATCCTACGTCAGACAGATTCTTCTCATGCAACTCAAACGGGAGGCAGCACCCGTGTTCACTCTCCCCCTGCACTGAGCATGGACAACTGACAGGTTTGATAGACCCACCTTGCTCCTTGTGAGCCTAATGAATGCTGTGGCTGCTCTAACAAGCGCATTCTTTGTTCAAGGATGGAAAAAAAAAAACAAAAACAAAAAAAACCCCCCAAAAATTAGGAAGCTCAGTCCATGAGATGAAAAAGCAGCCACTACCCTCCTTCCTGGAAGGCAGCAGGACCACTCAAGTAGGCCAGATGCCTACTGGCATTCCCTGGATGCCAGGGAGTGAACCACCTCTCTTCAGCAAAAGCCCCTTTTTGTTTGGTGTTTTCCAAGAAACTTCCTTCCCAGGACCACACCTAACCCCCAGCCTGTGCCCCAGGATTCTGTACTCTAGCAGAAAGCCGTTTATGTGCTGCCTCTTCCCAAAACCAACCCAAGTATCCTCTGAAGTTCTTAAAGGGTTTGCTCTACTACAACATTTTGGCACAAAGGTCCCCATTTATCATGCCTGGAACTCCTTGCCTTCAGTTTAAGCTGTCACACCTGGGCAACGTGGCCTGGTGTGACTCCAAGCACTCAGCATCCAGAGGAAGGCGAGACCTCCGTTAGGTGATGCTGCTGGAGCAGCCAGAGCATTTGCCCCAGCTCAAGAAGGGATCCACCACCAGCGATTTTCTTCCTTGTGCACTTTTGTATTGTTTTTTATGTTAACTTCTCATGATGGCTTTGCAGGCATTTTCAGCTCAAAGCGTAAGTGAACACTCACCCATATTCTAAAAATTCTTAGTGAGTGACCCGTGTGGGACTCAGCCTTGCGGGCCTGCAAAAAGGAAAAAATGGGTGCCCACGTTTAGCTGTGTGAAATTTAGAGAACAGTTTAAATATATCAGCTTTTTGTTTGCAGTCCAAAGAGCAGATGGCGGTTTAAATATTTTTTAAAGGTTTGTATGGGATAGAGCACAGACTCATGGGAATGTCTCTCACCCCATACGACAGCACTGTGCAGTGATGTAATTATTAGACATAATTAATTAGATGTAATTATTTTCACTGTTTTTCTTGATTTTTTTTTCCTTTTAAATTTGTCTGGAGACAGGAACGAGGTGAAGTGTTGTCAGCTTTGCGTTTTAAAGCCAACCTTTAAACCATTTCATCAGGTAATTCTGCTCTGACAGTTTTTTTCTCTGTGTGGGGAACAACTCCATAATTTACCTCTGTTAATGAGTTTTAAAAAGTTGCACGTTTGCTAAAGTGCAGAAGTATTTGACAGAAATAATTTCTGTAAAGTGCAAGAGTTCCTGACTAATTCCTTCAAAACAGCTTTGCTTTCTTCCACAAACCAGCAGAGCATTCCAAAACTTGGAAAAGCACACACGTGCAACTTCCACTTTCCTTTCGTATATAGGGTTCTGTGCAACATGTTTAAAAACCATGGAACAATGTATCAGGTAAGCACTCAGGTGTTTTAAAATTCGCCCGATATCTCGGACATTGTCTTTACGCGGCTGTTGCGAGAAATTACAGCCACCGGTTACTCGCACAGCTGGAAGAGTGCCTGAAGGCGCCCTCTCAAAAGGTGAATTCACTCACTACTTTTAGGGATGAAGAGCGCTTTTCCCAATAACAAAGACGGCTCAAATCGTGCTGCAGAAAATACCTACATCCTGTTGGAATACACAGAATAAAAAATAAAGCGCTGGACAAAACGATACAAGCCCGGTTCGCACAGAGATTCTTTATTGCCCGGTTCGTGCAAACGCGGATGCGGGGCGGTACCGCCGCTTGCCACCTGCGCGGCGGGACCCCCGCCCCGGGTGCTCCAGCCGAGGGGGGGATGGCGGCGATGGAGGGGATGGGGGCGATGGGGGCGATAAGGGCCATGAGAGCGATAACGGCGAGCGGCACCCGCGCCCCGACCCCC
>VWPU01015629.1:0-39128 GCA_013398955.1 Callaeas wilsoni | reverse complement strand
CGCGGCGCACGTGGGGCGGCGGGCCCGGCCCCGCTTTGTGCCGCAGGTGCCGGGCCCGCGGAGCCATCTTGGGGCAGGCGGCGCCCCCCGGCCGCGCTCACCTGCACGATCTCGCCTTCGGCGCTCAGCGTGGCCCCCGCGCGGGAGAAGCGGCCCTGCAGCCCCGTGGTGTAGGTGGTGTAGTCGCCGCTGGGGCTGGACTCGAAGAGCACCACCTCCACAAACGCCGTCTCCTTGCCCAGCGCCGCGCCCGGCGCCGCGGCCAGCAGCACCCCGAGCAGCAACAGAGGCGGCGGCAGCGGCGGCACGGGCAGCCCCGCGCCGGCCCCGCAGCCCCTCATCGCGCGGCGGGAGGAAGCGGCGCCCCGCCGCCGCGCATCTCTCCCGAGCGGCTCCAGCTCCGGGGCCGGGGTCCCGGGCCGGTCAGCGTCCCATGGCAGCGGCCCTCCCGCCGCGCTGCGCCCCGCTCCTCGCTGCCGCGCTCCCCTTCCCTCGCCCCGGCTCCTCTCCGCCCTGCCAAGCCGCTTCCCTTTCATCTGCTCCACGTGACGGCCACCACGGGGTTATCCCCGCCCTCCGCGCCGCGCTGACCCGCTCAGTCCCTCCCGCCGTGCACACAGCGCCCGCAGCCCCGCCGGGCCCGGCCGAGCTGAGCGTTTCCCGTGGCTGCCGGCGGCCCGGCCCGGCCTCGCAAGGGTCTGAGAGCGAGCGGCACCCAGGACGGCCCTGCCGAGGTCGGCTTTCCACGCGGCCGGGCCTGCAGGGCCGGGACGCGAAGGACAGCCCCGGCGACCCGTGGCAAACGCCCGGGCCCGCATCCGACGGGCTGCTGCCCGCCGGTGCCGGGGCTCCCGCGTTGCCCATCCGCGGGCTGCGGGCCGGGGTCCGTAGCGGATCCGCCGGGCCGCTTCCCGGCAGTACCGCGGCTCGCGGCCGCCGGCCATGCCCGGGCGGGTTAGGCACGGATCCCGGGTGCGGTGGCTGCGCGGCACGGCCCCGCCGGTGGCTCGGCCCCGCCGGTGGCTCGGCCCGGGTGGACGTGCCCTGGCGGGCGGAGCAGTGCTCTATCAACACACGTGCCACGGGCACCTATCCTCCGCAGAGACACCGCTGCGCTGAGGGACGGATGGGCCAACTATTTGCAGCCGGCGCCCAGCGGGCTCCTCGTTTGTGTCTAGGGCAGGACTGGCTGATCGGCCCCTTGATCCCAGTCTCCTGAAACTTGAGTTAGGGGAGGCTGGGTTACCTGGACTCTTTCGCTTGGCTGTAAGTGCAAGGCTACAAAACCTCCATCAATGATGGGGGAAAAATGTGTTGGTAATGATTTTTGTTTCAGTCTTGCACAAGAACTGGATGTCAGCCAATTACACATTTTTCCATTAAAAGTATGTATAGCTAAGTCATGGAACTCATTAATACATGATGTTACACAGCCTAAAAGTATCACTCAGTGACAAGGAGGATTGAGACAAACTGATCCAAGATCCCTTGTTGGCTATGAAACACCATGTTTGGAAACAAAGCCCCACCCTAACTCACTGGCAGAAGAAACAACACCATAGTCTACAAATGGCCAGCTCTTTTCCTAAATACACTTTGTTACAGGTGAAGACAAGGTAGTGTCTTCCTTAGCATGACATGTTAGCTTAAATCATGGAAGATTTCTTCAGTGGCAAAGGGTCAAGAAGGGATGACAGGACCATACACTCTGGGCTCCTACAGTAAGCCACAAAATACCCACCTAAGACTACGCCAGAGTGGACCAAAGGCCACAAAACTATTGCATGTTTAGAAAGGGAGCTGGAAGGGACATCACCATAGTGCACTATGCAAACTCAGATGTGGTCAACAGGTGCAAATTCTAGATTACAGGTATGTTTCAGTACAATTTCAGAAATGCATGGCATCTAGAGTACTGAAGATAAGCATTTTAATCCTTTAGTGCAAACTACCTCTACTCAGTTTTCCTTCATCCACAAGGCAAATGGCTGATGTTTAATCAACACACGATCTCCTACATCATAATCAACAAAGGAACAGCTTAAACTGTCTGGAAACTGCCTATGGAAAAAGATGTGAATGGGGCTCTATGTAGCAAGTGGACAGCTACATAGATATACCTAAAATGAGAGTTGCTGAAGATGTGATCCAGTCCACTTGGACTACAGACACAGCAAAATTGCATTAAAGCAGCCTCACAGTCAAATACTGAGGAGTGACATGAGGCACTAGGTCTCAGGTCACCAAATTCCCTCAACTTGGGCAGAAATCCAAGCAGGAAGTTACAGGAAGAGAATGGACAGTCTATCATTAAAGCATCAAATATTTCTAATTGGCATCCTGCCCAGTTGGCAGCATACAGTCCACAATTCAGTTATGCCATAATACTTCAGATCTGTTTTCTTTTTTCCCCCTCAATAACAAACTGAGGCCCAGGGTCTGAATACAGAAGTCTCAAGCATTTATAACTACAGCTGAGGACAGTGGGAGCTGTGATTTGAGCATAACTACATTATGTGCAATGCCAAATGGTCTGAGAAAGCATTCTCTAGGCACTCAGTCTCTTCTTTCAAGTAATAAGTGACAGAACCAGAGGAAAAAAACTCAGGTTTCACCAAGGGAGGCTTAGATTGGATATTAGGGAAAATTTCTGTGTGGAAAGAGTTGTCAAGCGTTGGAAAGGCTGCCATGGATAGAAGTGGAGTCACCATCCCCTTGGGGGATTTAAAAGATGTGTGGATGTGGCACTTGGGGACATGGTTTATTGGTTTAGCAATATCGGAGGAATGGTTGGATTCAACTGTCTTACAGATCTTTTCCAACATAAACAATTCTATCATTCTGTCTCAGGAGCGGACAATCAACACTAGAGGATGCTTTTGACACTGAACTTCCTACATCTCATTTCCCTTGCAAAGAACTGGATATTGTAGAACCCTCCTCCTTCTGCTCTTGAGAGAAAACAAAGTTAGTGAAGTAGCCACATAATACTGTGATGAATGTTATAGAAAAAGCCCAAAACAATCTCCTCAGAGCAGACCAGCTGTCCATAGGAAGGATAAAGAGAGCTGGTTGTCTCATTCGCACACCCACATCTGCCTGTCCAGGTGTTTTCAGGAACTGATAACTCGGACTACTGCCCACATTCCCTACATGTTTTAACACCGTGCTCCAGAGAGCTTATTTCACAAGTAAATGATATTGGTGTACCTCTTAATAAGCAATAGGAACAAGTGCTGTCCTTTTTCCAGTAAATTCAAGGACATGTACCTGCCTGCCTGTTTCCTCTGAGACAGAATTGCACAGCGCAGAGTTTTCGGGCTGACTCGAAGCTTTACTCGGACACACCCGAGTGCTGCCCGGGCTCTCGTTCCGAAGGAGCTCCGGCAGCTCCGCGGAGGGCTGGGTGCGCTGCGGCACGGCCACCAGCAGGTGGCCCCCGAGGCGCGCCGCGCCCGGCGCCGCAGGACCGAGCCGCGTGCGGGGCCGCGGGTGCGGCTGGAGGCGTCCCTGACACCCGCGGATGGCTTACAGCCATCTCCCGTCTTCTTCATCTTCACCTTGCACCCGCAGGCGGACTTTGCCGCCGCGGTTTGGAACAAAAAGCCCATCGTAATGGACAGCATTTTTTTCTATATTTGTGAAAGCGATGCTTTCGTCATTATCTGTTGGGGAAGATGAAACAGGAAAGCCTTATAAATATGATTGCCTGGCAAAAGATGCTGAGAATACGGAAACTATAAGTGAGATTGAAATGAAAGCAAGCTTTGAGATACCAAGCCTTAGTTACTGAACAACTGAAAAACAATGGTATGGCCGGCAGAAGGTAATCCCCTCTCTGATTGAACAATACCCTCTGCCTGCAGACAGCTCCAAGGGTCAGAGCAGACCCCACTAGCTTGGCAGCAGGGCTCCAAAGAGTAGCTTCTAGAGTTTAAAATGTAACACAGTATGGTAATGTAGTAATTCTTATAGGCTGTATGTAAATGCTACAGGATTTGTGTCTTGTACTAGATTGGTTAGTGGAAATTAGAATATTCAACACAGAAGATTTATTGTATTGTAAATGGGAACCTCGCGCTCTTCATGCTCTCTTCGTGCTCTTTTCCCTCTTTTCCCTCTCCTTTTTCTACTTCCACTACTTCCCCTCGCCCTTACTCTCTCTTGCTCTTACCTTTGCTTCTCTTGCTCTCTCCCTTTTCTGGCCTGCTTCGAGCTGCAGCTGGCAGCTCCAAGCAGGGCCACTGTACCCACACCCTTCATAAATAACCTACACACTCTAAGACCTAACTACAGAGATCTCGCGTCTATAGCCCTCCCGACCGTCCAAACCAAGAAGAGATCCCACAATTATCATAAAATGTTCCAAATTCAAGTAAAAGACCATTGTACCTTGTCGGCTTAATTAAAGACCAAAAAGGAAAGTCAGTGGATGTTTGTACTAAGAAAAAAATGTCATGCAACTGCGGCTTTGCCTCTTGCTGTTTAAGGTTTGGAAACACAATTCATCCAAGTAAATCAGCATTGAAGCAATGCAAATTAACCGACTGACTAGCCACAACAACGTTGATTATAAAATTTTTTTGTGAACAAATTCTTTAGTTAATGTTTGAATAATTAAGGTTTCCAGTGTTTTAAACAACATGTAGTCTTTTAAATCTGTAAGAAGAGGAAATGTGGTGACTGGGGAATCCTTCACCTCTCTGTACATGTAATTGTCTACTGAAGGGAAAAAATAATAATTAATCAAGTCTGTAAAACTGAGTTATGTAAATTGTACTGAAAATACCCTTATTTAGATAACTGCAGCCTTTTCTTTTTGCAAACTATTGCCCAATATACAGTACAAGCTCAAATAAGAGTTGCAAGGCAGTGCAGCCATGCTTGATGCTTTCCTTCAAGGTCCTCACCAGGCAGGCACAGCAGATCACGTTACCTAAAGAAGAAAAAAGAATTCTAAGAAACAAATGTAGGAAATTATCGCTATATGCTTTTTGATCATCTAAAATCTCTGCAAGGGCTGACAGGAACAGAATGGATTTAGAAAAAATTTGGAGCCGTATTTTCCAAGATTCTCAGTATCCATTCTGCAAGAAGGACCCTCAAATGCGTCCATACAAATGTCTTTCACTGTACTCTTGTGTTCCTGAGATTGCTCTGTACCACATCTCCTCACTTTCAGTTGCAGTCGCACTAAATCCCAGATTGCTGTTCATTTCATGTGTTCATTATGTCAGTGCTTAGCAGTTTCCTCATTCATAACATTGAAGAAGCATTGAACATAAATAATGTGTAAATAACACCCTGCATATTTTACAGAATCGTATTTATATACAATCTAGAAATTGACACTTCTGTATTTAATTCAACATTGTCATTAGTGTTTCTGGAGTACCTATAGAGTACAAGTTGCTGTTCATGAAGCCCTACTTCAAGCAATAATATAAAATGAACAATATATAAACATCACAGAATAAATTTGAAGCATATGGTTAACGTGTATGATATATCAGCTGCTAATACTAATTGCCATATGAAGAACTCTATGCTAAAGCAAAAAATTAGATTTTACCACTTCTGAGTACCAAAAGCAAAAAACACTCTTAAAATGTTACTGTCTAAAATGAAGGAATTCCCACATTAACAATGGATTCATTCATGTGACGGTGAGTTAAGCAACTATTTACTCTATTTCATCTTGGGTTATCTATTATATTAAAGACTTACCAAAGTTACAAGATCCGGCTGGCACTTTTAATTAATCACCTTAAAACACTCATTTTCCACATTCAACTACTAGTATAGGATCTATTTAATTAGTAGATAAAGGGCTTTAGCTGTCCCTGTCTGTTTACGTAAGAGTTATTAAAGTCACTGCTAACAGAGCAAATCAGTGAGGCTACCAGAAAGAAAACATAATAGACTTGTCCCTCTCTGAACACCAGCTGCTACCCTGTGCCCTCTGAGGAGTCAGCAAATCCAAAATGTAGGAGGCAGGAGATGGATGATTCTGACAACACCCCCCACATTTTGGGTCCTGCTGAATCTATGCTGAGACAGAACTGATTCCTAACTTGACATTTCCTGATAATTTCCTCTTTTCATACCGGGTCACATGACAGCTGGAGACAGGGTTCTGCATACAAAAGGGCACACAAATGGAAGAATATAAGGAAATAAATTCAAAATTACAAAACAAGAATGCTTCCAGGACTCTCAGGGGCTCTGGACTTCTAAAAGAATTTCAAAGCCTAGAGAATGCCTAAGAAATAAGAAAAGGTTTTTCCTTTCAAACGCTGGCACTGCTCCAGAGAAGAGCTAGCTTCTGCCAACAGGAAGTATCCATCAAGTTTTCCTAAGCATGGTTGTTTACCTCCCTGGGTATTTTCCAAGAAGAGGTTCCAGTTCTGAACCAGGATGTGCAAACAGAAAAACTCACTGGAACAGGAGCTTTTAGGTATGTGAGATTTCAAGTTGAGTGTTTTCCTCAGAGAGCTTGCTCCACATGTGAGACACTGGCACAAAATGGCAGAACCAGAACGGCGTTGCCGGTTCCCAGGGACAGCCCAGCAGCAAGTTCAGTCTCTCCTGTACTGCCCAAGCACATTCTGCAGCATCACCCCCAACAATGCACTTGCTGCATCATCTCAAGTAACTGTAGCACCTCTCCCTTTTTTCTTTTGCTTGTGAGTACCACCTCTAATGTATCATCGTGCATCAGTGTACACAGGTGAGCACAACACCTCTCCGTGCACAACAACTCCTGTGGCATCTCCCAGAACCTCCAAATCCTGCATTATCTGCGCAACTCTCTGGTCCACATTTTCCTGCCAGCAGGATGAGAGAACCCTGCAGGGGAACACTGGTCTTGGGACCAAGCTAGAAAGAGAAAAGCCAAAGAGCTGAAGTAGGACTGAAGTAGGACTACACATAGAAATAGGTATTACAACCAGACAAACCCCAGCCAAGCACCAGAGGTGCCAACAGTTAGACCTTCTAAAGGGAAACGGAATCCATGCAATGGAAGTACAATCGATAGAGGAATAGAGCAATGGTGTGGGAAGGGGATGGGTCAAGCTGGTTGGAAGCAGAAGCCAGAACAACTAAGCAAAGCCCGAATGACAACAACCACCACCTCCTCTTGACCTGTGGGATTCCTGCAGAGATCGGGGCGCCCGCCAAACAGATTACCTGACCTGAGCCCATTTTCCTGGCTAAGGGACACAACACTGTTTGATTCCCAGCTGGAGTCTCTCAGGGACTGGCAGATGGCATAAACCTTCCCAAGGGCATCCGGTGGCTATGTATAAAGATCTGTTTACATGACTAATGTTTGCAGAGTTTTCCAGTAACATTTCACTCTTCCAGAACTGGTAGCACAGGGTTGCCAGCCTTTCTGTTTACTGTGGCGTGGATATCTTGTCTTCTTTTAAATTCCCATCAGTGGTTTGCTCAAAGCTCTGAATGTGCAAGAGAAATTTGCTTCTCTGTCTGACAGAATGAATCAAATCAAGAGATCTTTATCTCAAAATACTGCCATGTCCTTGTAAGCAGATAGATTTTCCCTTTATATCAGCATTCCGTGACAGTGTGAGGAGGATTACAAAGCCATCTTTACACTGGGACCTCTTCTGTTTAATAAGCATGTCAGTTTTCTGGAAAATTAGTAAATTGGCAAAAAATTGCAAATGCTACAAAATCGTATACATTCGTTAATTTCTAGTCTTGCCTGAGACCAATGAATTCTTGAGTTTCAGAGGAGTCTAAAAATGAAGCAAATTGGACTTACAATGCAAGTGAAATTCAAGGAAAAAAAGACACTATATGGAGATACAAGGAACTTTCTGAGCCTTTTATAGGGATTGCTTGATCTCAAATTTACTGTTATCACTCATAAAAAGACAATGTATCATTAGACTGTTTTAAGAAAACCTGCCATGTTATATTCTGTAACAAAAGAAAAAGGAATTACACACACAAAATGTTAGAAGCTGTGGAACATGAGATGGTTTTGTTGCCAAAAAAACTGTGATGCAAAGAGGTCACTACAGAAGAAGGCCACAATGGAGGTTCATATTGTCTAAAAATTAAGTTAATCAGTTGCTATACATGCATCTACAACTGGCCTTCAGGCAGTGTGCTTCCCATCTCTTTTTTTACGAGGTATTGCATTGAAATTCATTGCTGCTAAACTACCACTAAACCTGGAATAGGGCACAAGCTCTTTGAATGTGGGCAATGGTACTGAACTGCCCAAAGAAGCTCTGAGGTGAGCTTCAGTGCCTAGGGCTGCTGGGAACTCCAGTAGCACTGAAGGGAGACTCTCTTTTCCTGACGAAAAAGCCCTATAAAAGGCCCAATCTCTAGTCAACCTGCAGAATATCTTTGTTCCAGAAACAGTGATAGCGTGGCCTGAGTTAACTCAGACTTCTTCTGTGAGTCAGAAACAAAACTACACTGACTATGGTGATGAGAGAACGAACTTTGTTGGCACGGGGAGGCAGATAACCCTACAGCAGGGACATGTGAGCTCTGTCACAAGATATGGGCTGCCTGAGTCAACTGATGTTGTCTGCAGTGGTTGGGACACTGCTATGGGGAAAATACAGACAGGATTCCAGCAAGAAGGCCTGAAGGTATTGGAAGAGTTGTAGCAGGAGTCACTTGAGGTACAGGTGTGATGGGATCTCTCCCTCATCACAAATCAGCTACGTCAGAGGACTGAACCATACAGATGACCAAAGTAAGACTCTCCAGCCCACACCTGTGGCCCACCACTGAGATCTAAGATGGAACTCGCGCAGACATACCCCACTGTTCCTGGAAATTCTGGGTAGTAGCAAGTACCAGTAACGTGTGGGTGGAACACGAGGACAAGGAACTGGAATGCGAGATACACATATGTTACAAGAGTCATGGTTTAAAGTTGAACTCACTTTTCCATGCTTTTCTGGTGGTACACTGGGCACAATCACAGAAGCCAATGAAGCAGAATCTCAATAATTTATTAAGTATTAATGGAGCAGGGATGATAAATGAGTGAAAATCACCCTTCTGAAGGGCTGGCTTATGGCAGTGTTAAGAGAAGGCAAAGCCAATGTCACTTTGGACAGTATGCAGGCAGGGTGGCACTTCCATGCAGTAGCCAGAGGATTCAGATTCTGCATATGCCCTGAGACTGAGAGCACTAAAACTCTGAAAGATGCACTCCTGAATCCCGATGTGTAATGACAAAATTTAAGAATAAGTAAAATTCATTTACTTTACGAGGTTTTGAATAACCTTGTTTTCAGTTGCAAAACAGGTTCCCCTCTCAATTAATCAGCTATTGATACAGGTATGGGAACACTCCAGCTGTTGTCAAGAACTTGGGGGCCTGGGCCACCTTCCAAGTATTTTCAGACACACATTTGGCAAGCAAGCTCTTTCTCAGATTATGACTGTCAGTTAATCTTTTCTCTACACCCCCCTCTTCCATTTTACTTCCCTCCTCTATTCCCCCTTTTTTCATGCATAGATAACATTCAACACACATTTCTTTCTCTGTATCTGATATTACACAATGGCAAAGCCTCTCCACCTTCGTTAAACAAAATTATTTCCTCTGGTGGGTTGGCCACCTGGAACATAAAACATAAAGCTATTTTAGCAGGAACTAATGTGGTTTCTGGCAGGACAGCCAACAGTATCCTCATTGGCACATCCTTGGTGGTAGCGCTGAACCCCTCAGCAGGGTGAAGGCAGGGTGAGAAGCATTCTCGAGTCACGCGGATCATAGGATTAAATCCAATGACTGAAAAAAAGAAAAATACAAAGACTGGAATGTGTAAAGAGAGAAGGGGGGAAAAGAGTGGAAATCAGAATTAAACTTGAAGCCTTTTTGTTAAAACTCTCTGAAAGGGTGTCACAGTGCAACACCAGCTTTAAGGACCTTTCCTTTGGCACTCTTTTACCCAGTGACTCCACCATATATTTAATAAAACACTTCATGTATCCTAATGGTAGTAACGTAATATTTGTGAGCCTAAATATATCCTCAGCAACTGCACCAGAGTACTTAGTACTACTAAAACTATTCAACAGGACTAGAATGCAGGGTGTCCTGCCCTTCTTTTGCTAGCTATCACTGCCAACGCTAGACATGCTAATGGATGCCGTTATTATATTCAGTAACAATGGACAGCACCAGTGCCAAGGGCAGCTTCCACTTTTGTGCCTGGCTACACATCACTGTGAGGCAGCTCAGGCACCACTACTGGTACATAGGTCCCTGCACTTCTGTGGTTTATTCATGATCACAAGTGTTTGTTGCAAAAGGAAACATGGTTTACATGGGCTCTGGTTCCATGTAAAATTAAATAGGAAAATTAAATCACCTGCAGATAGAAAGTTAGGATTTTTCTTCAGTCAAAAGACCAAGGCATCTGGATATCTTTATGATAAATCGTATCATGATAAATCAGATCTCCCCAGTATAGCTATAAATATTACAAATCAGCAATGCAAGACAGCCCTGTTCACAACATTCAACATTTTTCTTACAAATAAGGGCAACTTGAAAGGGATGTCTGAAATCTGAAGCAGTTATTAATACTGAACTTGCATTTTGGTAGCAAACAGTAACACTTTAAATTGGGAATTAGAATCACAGAAGAAACATGAGTCCAAATCCAGAAGAGACATACAGAAGAGAAGCAGATAGTTTTCAATGGCCAGCATCTAAGGGGCTTAGCAGGACCAGAACAAACAGTTTTTTACACTCCGATTAAAAGGCTTATTGAAAAATTGCCGTATTTTTTACAAAGGTGTCAAAGTAGAAAGATGAACTTTCAGCCTTAGCTCAATGTCGTGCTGCAGTGCGTAAGAAAAGAACAAACATAAGCTTACAAATGCAGTTTGTTCCCTGTATCATGAAAGCCTGGCAGAACTCCAATGCTGGAGTAATGCCAAACCGGCACACCAGTGTCTTTGATCTTCTAAAGCTCATGTTTTCCTTTAGTGTTTTAACATCTCAACTCATTTAAAATCAATGTACAAATGGCTTTCAGAAATAATTGTGAGCAGCGAAAGTCTCGACATTTCATAACTATTCAGGTCGTTGGCAACTGTCACAAGTGGAAACTTGGAAAGCTTCAGGGACGGAGCTGTCGACAATTCAAACACCCTCGCTGGCCTGCATGGCCGTGCGTTCCTGTTGGTAGGGTGCTGAACACCTGCATTCCCATGGGAAGAGTATTTCGAGGCTTTCTACCTACAAAACTTTTGTCTGAACCTATCAGATCTGACACCACGCATCACGGCAGGGCGATTTCCTTCGTCAGACACCACGGAAGTGCTCACTTCACTCCCCACACAGCACTGCTGCTTCTCAGGAGAGGCTGGGGGCAGTGGTGTGATACCCGAGGGATTTCTGCACGGTGTCCTGCAACTTCCACTCATCAATCATTAACCTCACTGCTTTTTTAGTCTTCTTAGCCCATTTTTAGCACATTCTCATGGCATCTGCTACAGATCCATTCTTGGCACTTGTGTTCCCCAGGATTCTGCTTGTGACTGCTTGCGACAGAGCGGCTCCGGAAAGGAGACCACAGAGAGGTTTCGGCTGCATCGCCACGCCAGGCCCGGTTCACTGCCTCGGCAAGGCTCTGCTCAACTTCGGCGACCGCCACCGCGGGTGCGCTCGGCCCGGGCAGCCACGGCAGCCCCTCACGGCCCCCCACGGCCCCGCCCCCCGCCGGCCTCACCGACCGCAGCCCCCGGTCTGATGCAATTCCCTTCCCCCCTTGCTCTCGGCCTCGGGCCAATCACGAGCTCGCCCGGCCGTGGCGTCGCGCCTCCCACCCAATGAGCGAGAGCCACGATGGTAGAAAGCCGGGCGGGGCCGCGCGGGGCGCAGACGGCCGCGGTGGTGACGCGGGGCGGCGTGTCCGCTGTCCTCCCGTTCCGCCATGGCAGCGCTGCCCGGTGCCTCGGCCCCGCGGCTGCTTCTCATCCCCAGCAAAGCCGCTGAGGCTCCCGGCCCCGCGGCTGCCCGGCATCTGTCCGTTGTCCTGCCGGCGGGAGCCGACCCCGGCCTCCCGGGGATGGAGACCACGCAGCCGGCCCGCAAGCGGCAGCGGCTCACGCATCTGAGCCCGGAGGAGAAGGCGCTGCGCAGGTGAGTGGGGGGCAGCGGTGGGAGGGCCGCGGCTCCCGGGCCGCGCTGACGGCCGCTCTGCCCCGCAGGAAGCTGAAGAACCGCGTGGCGGCCCAGAGTGCCCGCGACAGGAAGAAGGCGCGGATGACAGAGCTGGAGCAGCAGGTGGTGGAGCTGGAGGAGGAGGTAAGGGGCTGGGGAAGGTAAAGGTTTGGGAGAGGTAATGGGCTGGAGGAAGGAGAAGTAAAAGGCGGCCTCCCTGCCCCACGGCTCTTTGCAGAACCAGAAGCTGTTGCGGGAAAACCAGCTCTTGCGAGAAAGGACGTGTAACCTCGTGCGGGAGAACCAGGAGCTCCGTTGCCGCCTGGGTTTAGATGCTCTGAAGACAGAGGAGGAGGGTGACGAGTTCCAGGTGAGCCGCGCTGCTGGCGTGTCCGCCCCCGCCTTGGGCAGAGCTGCCCCGCTCCCGGGGTAACCTCGGTGCTGTGGGCAGGGATGTGCCGGAAATACCTTTGTCCTCCAAATGGAGGCTCTCCTGAAACTCGGCAAGTGCCAAGTCGAAATGGGTGCTGCTGGTAATGTGGGAGATAGAAAGCTGACTAGTTCCAAGTTGTTTTGGGACAGTTCTCTGTGCTTTTCTATGTTTTGTTATAAAAGCGAAGTAGGAACTGTTACAGTCACATAGGTGTGTCTCAGAAGAACAGGCGTTGTGGTGGAGGGGGCCAGGCTCTCATTTAAAAGTATCAAACAGAATAACTCTGCAAGTGTAGGGAAGCTTCAGCTAACTTTGTAAGTGGTCTTACCTTCAGGTTTCTACAGAACAAGCAAATAGAGAATTTTGTGTTGGAAGCCTTTGCAGAAAAGTTGTGATCTTCAGGATTATGTACTGTACTGCCTGCAAGAACATTTGCAGTGACTGAGTTTTTGTCTCGGCACAGGTTGTGAAGGAATCCCAGGTGGATGAGATTAGATTGGTGACCGGGTCCGCTGAGTCCGCAGCACTCAGACTACGTGTTCCTCTGCAGCAGGTGCAGGCCCAGCAGTCACCATTTCTGATAGTTTCCACGTGGATTCTGATGGCAGTGATTCTTCAGACTCTGAGGTGAGCATCCAGTCCTATACAAACTGTCCGTGAAATTTGGAGTCACTCTAGATTTAAGACTAGTGTTATAACTTTCTGATGTTAAATCATTTGATGATTACCATTCATAGTTGGTTTGTTTTCCAAGTCTTGGAATGCCATACCTGTGGCTCAGAACAGCTGTGTTAGGCTGTGTCCAGTGAGTACAGGAGTTCAACAACACCCACGTGAAAAAACCCAGCCCCTACATCTTTGGTCATGTGCAGGTTTGCCTAAGCCAGGTTCTGGTCCGTGGTCTGTGTAGCCAGCAGGCACTGTGGTGTTTGTACTTGATGGGTACAAGATCTCAAGCAGCTGCTAATAGTGGCTGTGAATCTTAAATGCGTGTATAATTCTTTGGGGATTGCCAGTATCCTTACCAAAAAAGCTATGGACAGGGAGCGACTGTGCCCTGGAACACATTGCCCAGAAGGGTGTGGAGTCTCCCTCACTGGAAATAGTCAAGAACCCTCTGATGCAATCCTGTGCCATGTGCTCTGGGATGACGCTGCTTGAGCAGGGAAATTGGACCAGATGTGACCTACTGTGGTCCCTTCCAACCTGGCAGATTCTGTGAATTTCTGCAAGATAAGTAACTGCCTTAACCGTGTGTTTGATGATGTTCTTGGTAAAAAAACCTGTGATTGCATTAGTTTATTTTAACTTCCCACCTTGTGGTTAACAGATGCCACATTTGCTGTTTGGCTGTAACAGTAATAAACTGTCTTTCTAAAATAGTATTTCATTTTGCAGTCTGATCTCCTATTGGGCTTTCTGGACAGTCTGGACCCAGAGATGTTTCTCAAATATGCTGATTCAGAGTCAACGTGCCTGGAAAAGCTGGAGGAAGAGATCTCTGGAGAAACAAATTCCATACCAACCGCCCTGTCTTCCTCTTTGGGGTCCCCATCAGCTAAGCTGGAAGCCATTAATGAACTCATAAGGTTTGATCACGTGTATACAAAACCCCTAGTAGTGGAGATTCCGGTTGAAGTGGGCAACCAAACCAATATGCTAGTGAAAATTGAGAAAGAAAATCTCGCTTCATCTGACGACAAGGCTATCCCTGAGGTCCCAGTGTCTGTGAAGAAGGAACCTGTAGACAGCTTCATGCCTGAACTGGGCATTTCTCATCTGCTTTCTTCTTGTCATAGCCTTGAAGACTC
This sequence comes from Callaeas wilsoni, assembly GCA_013398955.1. NCBI lineage: Eukaryota > Metazoa > Chordata > Aves > Passeriformes > Callaeidae > Callaeas > Callaeas wilsoni. The sequence continues at coordinate 24,706 of VWPU01015629.1, read as the reverse complement.
AAGCTACCTGTTGGATGGCTGTAGTGACTCTGGGTATGAAGGATCCCTGTCGCCCTTCAGTGATACATCGTCCCCGCTTGGCACTGACCATGCATGGGAGGATAGCTTTGCCAAGGAACTCTTTCCCCAGCTCATCAGTGTCTAACCTGGTAGTGTTAACTCCCCTTGGATAACTGTCCTGGCAAGATACCAGCATATGCCCCTTTGGGGTGTATGTGGGGAAAATCAAGCGCATTCAGAAAAGTGTTGCTCATTTTTACCCATGCTAGTAGATGGCGTGATGGTATAAAAAAGCCTAGGCTGTCCTGTCCTGGCTCCCCCCAATCAGTGTTGGCTTAGGAGAGAGGCAGGTTAGTTTCTCAATAACTTGCTCATTTTATATGAACCTGAAAATGTTTTGTTTTCCGGTTAAAATTTTAACACCAAAAACTTCAGTGGGATATTCATGTATAGACAACTGGGCTGAACCTTAATAGTCTCTAAGTCTTACAGCTTCACTAAATGCTTGTTTTCCATTTGCTATGTAGAGTTGCTTTCCATTTAATATTTAACTGTATTGGTGCAATTAAAATGCAGTGCAGCTCACTGACCCTTTTTTGCCTTAGAACTCAATGGGGAGGGGAGAGTATCTGGGCCTTGCAGAATTAAGTTTAGGTCACTCCACTTGATGTCTCATCCTGCCACAATGCATTGATGAGCAGTGCTCATAGGGTGTCTGCAGCTGGATGCCTTTTGGGGGCACTGGATGTGTGGTAGAGGGGTTTGTGTGAGGGCCAGAGCTACTAGAGCAAAACCTTCAGCCTCCTGTAAGTCAGGCAGGCAGGTGGCAGAAGCTTGAAGTCTGAATATTCAAAAGTCAGGGCAGTGGTGGCACCCTGGTGGGCAGTAATGCTGTCCAAAATGCTCAGTCTGAGGGAGGTGGGTGTGAGACAGACACAGTGTGAAAAAGGTCACAGATTCTGTGTTACCACAGGAGATCCTGAAGCGTCGAATGGACTTGTCAGGAGCTAATTTCAAATACCACAGCAGGACTCCTCACTGGCCACATCCATTTGCTCCAGTATCACAATATTAAAAACACTTGGAGAGACATAAGAAACTGAAATTTTATACTGAAACTAAGATAGCTGTTGCAGGTGTTGGCACAGCTATTCTTGGTTTCAGTATTATTTCATGTTTTGCTTATAATTTTGACAAAAATAACTTGGGGTGGGGAGGAAAGAAAACCAGAGATGTTTCGGTCACTGACATTCAAGGTGACAGGACTGCTTTGGATTACAAGCTTGAATAACCTAGCTTGTAATGAAGGATTCTGTCTGAATAGTGTGTAGAAGGAAAGACTACAGCTGTGGAGCATATCAAATACAGGTTGAAAATCCAAGCAGTCAGAGAATAAGCTGCTTTGCTTTCAAAATCGAAAATAGGGATGACTGCAAGAATATAAAAGAAATTGTTTTGAGTCCAAAAAACAAACTAGAAGTGGGGATTTGAGCTGTCATTTTGCATTATTTTGTTGGCATTATTGGAACTTCCTATGACATTAAATTCAAGTCACTTCTTAAGTAGTGCAATACATAAGTAAACATAGTAATTAATGGAACTGGCTCTGTTTGGTACTGCAGCACTTGCAGGCAATTTGTGTGTGCCGGAGCATTTGGTGTTTGGGACTGAGACTCTGTAGGCAGAACCTGTTCCTGTCTTCTCCCCAAGCAGCTCCTGGTGCCCGTGGCCACTGCGCAGCCCCACGGTCTCTGGAGCCCTGGGCTCGTCTGTGCCCGTGTCCGGGGTGTGGTGAGGGCAGTGCCGGGGTGCAGCAGGCGTTTCTCGGGGGCCGTTCCTGTGGCTCCCGGGTGGGGCTGGCCCGGCTGCTGTCCCCCTGCGGCCCTGCCCACCTTCCCCGGGCCCCCAGCCCCTCCTGGTGACCGCCAGCAAGCCATTCCAACATCTAAAAAATCCGAGGAACACTGTGTTACAGTCTCCTTTCCATCACACCAGGACATGGGCCGCGTATAACATTTCAACCTTGTTAAGCACAGGAGACAGAAATGTTCAAGGACGTGCTCTTAACACTGTTTTGCTTCCCCTTTTTCAACTTAACAGCTATATCCTGGCATGCTTTATCCTGGCTTAATGTGAGCACTGGGCCCCACGACAAGCTGTTAATAGTTACTGAGATCTCTTCCACTAAAAACACACAACTAATTCTTGTTTGGCATCTAGATGCCAGTTACTGTTCAGAACTCTTATAAGCACTAGTATTTTCTACTACAATCAAGTCCACTGAGATGGTACACAAAAAAGCAAAGTCTTACATTCCAATGAAATTATTAAAATCTGAATTTGTTTTAAAACTCTCCTCAAACTTTTCTGAACTTTAAAACCATTTAGAACTAAGCAAGCTAGGTATTCTTATTCTGAAGTAAAATGAAAGATCTGAAAACACAAACTGTAGCAACACCTCTTGTGGTACCCCTACTGCTTTGTCAGAGGTCTTTGGGTCATGACAGACTTAAAACAAGTCTTCCTTTCTGGCAGCTTCAGGTTTATTCTACCCTGCTGTTGCCTTCCCTTGTCCTGCTGAATACTGTGGAGAAAAAAGGGACATCCCTTTGAGGTAACATAGTTCAATTCAAATCTTCTTAAGCCAGAAGAGTACTTTACTGTCCAGCTGAAGGACTGGACAGAAGCTCCCAAGGTTTCCACTCTTACCAGGAATGAAACAGTCATCTAAAAAATATTTTAGAAAATTTATTGAAAACTGACATACAAAGGGTGATTTGGTCCCAAGAGAAGACAGACCAGAATCGGATCTTCCGTATTTCAAAATAAGGTTTCTCCTAATACTGCATCATATTTGCCATCCCATTTGTGAACAGCATTAATAAAAGTCTTTTAATGAAGACAACAACAAATGAAACTCACAAATACAGAAATCTGCAAATGCCCACAGCTTGATCTCTCATCCAATCACTCTCTCCAAGTGATTGCTGTAGCAAGGATCTTGCTCAGTGCTCCTGACACTTGGTTCCCACTCTTCTAATGATATAATCAACTCAACCTCACTGTCTTCTATCAAAAGGGCATAGAAATGCATTGTGAAAAAATGAAAGCAAATGTTTTCTATCAAAGCAAAATTCTTAGACAATTTTTTTCTCCATCTCACGGTCTTTGTCAATAGTGCACCACTATATTCTTGTTTTAGATGGCAGGTAACAGGTCAGTGATGCCCTATTGGCATTGAATTAAGAGGCAAGACACCTCTGAAAGCCAGCCTTTGGTACAAACCTAGCAGGAAAAAAGTATGCTTAAAAGCCATCTACAACACTTTCTTACTCTGCAAATCTGATACACAAGTTGGTGTTTTTAAGAGGAAAACACCAGCATCATTTGATGTATTTAGACCTCCCACAGTTTTTTTACATCTTCTGTTGCAATTTTAGTGTTGCTGAGATGGTTTCATCACATTTTTGAAATTTTCATCCTTTCTTTTCAGTTTATTTAGGATTCAGAGCTTTCACCTAAAATACTTCCAACCTTGAACTTTCACTATAATCCAGCAAGCTGAAAACCAGTTACTTACTTGGAGGCACCACGTTTTCTACCTGCAGTGACTACAGCCTTCTCCAAACTGCATTGCTTTATGCTCTAATCAAGCACTGGAGCACGGCTGTAGGTTTTAAACACGTTCAGCAGCTTAATAATACATAAGAAATTTTACACAGTTCATGCAAGAGATTTATAACAGACCCTGAAATGAAATTAGACATTATAGCAAGACAGACTGCACACGTTCTTCAACTTAATAAGCCTTCCAGAATGGTACAGGTGCATACTGGTTTTCAGAGTAATACCTAATCAAATGTTGGAGTGTTTTTAGTGAAACTCTGAAATGTTTTACCAAGAGACAGAAAATTTTAGATAGCCTCCAACAAAAGCAGCAAGATGAAGAGGGTTTAACAAGCAGGGGTATCTTTTGAACAACCAAAAGGAAATTAAGGGATGACTGAAAAAAGAGAAGCTTGATTTTCAACTTTCAGCTATGGGTTATTCAACAGTAAAGAATATCATTACAAAGATTATCTCTTAGCTGTGCAGAGGAAGAGTAGATTTTCTTACGCGAGCAGCTGCGTTACTGTGTACTTGCTCCTTTATGTTAGCAAGACGTCAAAACCAGATTGGGAGATAGGACTCTGAACAGAACCTATTGCTTGGAAAGCCTCAATTCAGGTATCTCTGAGAAAGCTCAAGGACTTACAAACAAAAGATAAAACCCTTAAACAAGTTAGAGAACCTTAAGCATAAGGAACTGCTGTGCATTGAGAAAAGGTATGAGCAATAGCTCGTTATGGATTCCTTTTCTTGGCACCCTGTGCAGGGTAGAAAATTCTTTTGGCATACATCTGTATAAACAATGTGACACTGTACTATTGGCACATACTGTGGCTTAAATTTAAGTCTAGATTCTCTCAGAAAGAAGACAGGCATTTCCTTTACTTCACCATCAATGCAAGCAGTCTCAAAGGCTGAGACTTGGGTACCAACAATAATCAAGCATTTGACCCTCTTTATGGCAGCAAGCAGCTCCCTGTTATCTGATTTACTTATCACGTTTGTCCAACTTAAAGGATGCCATTCATTTCATCAAAAGTTACACTGCCTTCACCTGACTTTCCAACTCAGTGCACACAAAGAACCTCAGCACAATGTAAAATGGGAATCTCTTTGCTGAGAACCACTTTTCTCCAGACTTTGCATTGTTTGGGGAGGGGGATGTCAAAAACCCACAAATAAAATTTAGAAGCCAATTAACCAAAGATGACTGAAGTTAGCAGGTATCCTGCCAAGTTATAAGCGCTGGCTTTACTTTCTACAAAGCAAAAGACTTATGCTCAGCTGTAACATTCCTTCCCTACCACTCCATGGATTGAATAATTTCTACATTTGAGTTTATATCAAGTCCAAACAGATAAGATGGTGTGATGTATTACCAGAGGGATTGCTTTTCTATCCGTTGCTAGATTTGAAGGTGTTTCTTCCTTTACATTTTGTAATTCAAATTAAACCAAATGGCCGAGCATAGTATGTGCACCAGTTTCAATGGCTCAGTAAGAGAAAGGTGTGGCTTAAGCCACGGTTACATTCAGTATTTGTGTTTTATACTTTACCAAGGGCAATTAAGAGGATTATTTCACCATTAAGCAAGATGGAAAGCTACTTCCCTGTTCCAAAGGCCTCTGAATTACCTTTTCAGTAAAAGTAAGAATATTTAACAGATTGGAACACAGAAATCTTAGGGTGTTTCCTGGCCAAACCATGTCCTTAAGATTGTTAGTAAGAAAACAAAAAACAAATAATATAACTTCAGATTCACACATCAAACCAGAAAAAAAATAATCAAAAAACATCAACAATAAGCATCAGAAGCTCACCACTTCCAGTCTAAAATCTGGCATCTACAACTCCATTTCTTCTTCTGCACACCCAGATATTCCCAAACTAGCATATGGATCTGGAGACATGGCAGTCTGTTGTGATCCAGGGAACGTTTCAGTCTGTGGGTCAAAAGAAGCCCTTGGTGTTGGCTGCTTAGCTTGACACCCTTCTGTACTCTGCTGCTTGAAGTTCTTAACAGAAACAGACTTCAGTTTATCTGTCATAAATTCAGGAAGAGGTTTCCAAAGCACCAGCTCCATAGAAGGACGGCTCCTAGAAGGGATAGAGTTGCAGTAAAATTTAAGTTCTCCAGGCACAGCTATTAAATGCAGAAGACCTGTATCTTCATCCTTTGAGCTAGCCTGAAGCAATATTCCAGAAAATAGATACCTTTTCCCCCCTATTAAATTTCCTCTTCCCTAACTAGTTCCATTATTTCTAGTTCTAACCCTGTATTTCCTCTCTTTTTTGCACCAAACTTGACCACTGTTGGTCATACTTCAGGATCTTCTCATTTTGAAAATTCATATACATAAAAACAAAACTTATACTGGTTCATTCACCAAATTTCACTGTGTAGAAATGAGGAGTACAAAACAGACACTTGATGACCACTACGGTTACACTTATTTCTTTTTTACAATAGGACAGTTTCTCCTATTTTTAACCAGTTGAATGGTCTGTTATACAATGTTGGCTGCATCATGCAGTAATTAAGGACATCTCCATAAACATGAAACGAGGTCTCTCTTTTCATTTGCATGTGTTAGCTACATAGCACCATGATTTCCTCCAGAACTTACATAGATTCTATTATTTTCTTTGTCAGGACTTCACCAAAATCCCTCTTCATCCCTTTTTTAAGGGTATCTGACAGGATAAGAGTGGGCAGATTGCTAACATTTCCATCAGCATGAACTTCCTCATCTTCATCAATTATCCTAGGAATGGAGGGGGAAGAGGGAGATAAACACTATTGAGCAAACTGTTATCAGGCATATCCACTGCAGACTACAGTCACATCTACGTGCTCTGCCCTGTGCACATCTCTGACCTAGGCTGGGTACCAGAAGCAGCGGGGCCGTGTTAACACGAGCCTCTCTTGGGCCAAAATACCCTGAGAAGGACTCTTACCACAGAAGCCACCCGAGCAGCAATGCCACTTCTGGTACCTGAGCTAGCTTTGTCATGCCTGTGCTATCCCAGCAGTGTCAGTGCAGACATACACTGAGAGAAAATACACAAATTCCCTCCAGGGGAAACTGCACAGTTCAGTCACGTTACACAAGTGAGTCTCAGCTATGCAGTAGCTTCACCGGCTCAGTTCCCCATAACTGGACTGTGAGAATCATTGCAAAGGTACTGAAAACAATGCTTCACTTTTCACAACGTTGCGCCAGTTTCTGAGACTAAATCGGCACAAATTGTTGAAGCGTTTAGAACAAATGGAAGCATCTCCTTTGTTTTTGGTAAACCTTTTATAGAAAATTTAGCAGAGTAGCTGGGAAGAATAGGGAACAATCCTCCAAGAGGACCAAAGCAGACACAGACAGATAATAGAGATGTATTTCACTACTCTGATTTACCCATGAAAAAAACAACAGTCTAACAGTACCTTGCCTCTCCTCATGCATCATCTATGGAGTAATCTCCAACAAAATCTTGTTTTAAATTTTCTGTAACTTTGGCTTTTCTAATCATCTGCAGTGGTCATTTTAGATATTCTGGAATACCAGCTCAACTGCAATCAACTGATACATACACATGCCATTCCCAGACATCTTTCAAGGCCCAGAATGCACAGTAAATTTATTAAATGACTACAGCGGACTGTCTACAGCCACCCCCATTACCCCACATCACACCATCAGCAAGATGAATCTCAGCCTTACTGCATATGTGCAGAGAGACCTCTCTGGTTCATGCTACTCTCTACACTGACAAATTCACATCTGTTTTAAGTATTAATCACAGAACAAGCTGCAGTTGGATGAAAAAAGCTGAGCTCAAGCCTGAGCAGGTAACTGTTAGAATTGGAGCTCTGGATGCTCACAGAAGAGCATTAAACCCCATTATGGTATATTGAAGTTGCATAATGACTGTGAGCAGGGTGTTATTTACTCAGCATCTGCTCTAGCACCCTCAATTTCAGATCACAGTATTGGCCTGAAGACTCACAGGACCGTAGGTAGCCTAAAATGAAATCAATTGAACAGAAGGTTCACCTCAGGCTTACAGCAGTGTTATCACACTGCTAAGTGCTAGATTTACCCCTGAATGCCCACCAAAAAAGGGAAAGCTCAGCAAAGCCAGGCTACTCAATCCCTGCATTTACCTGTCCTCAATTTCCTGAAGTTTCCTGCGAGCAACCTCGCATTGCTGTTCCCCCATTGTCTGATCCATTTCTTCACAGGGAATTTCTAACATGGCAGTTTCAGGACCGCTGCCACCATACTGACTTGCTACCTCCCCAGCTGCCTGCTGACCTGCACAAAGAATCCATTCTTCAGTGTTGGGATTCAAAGGGCAATTTTTGGCTCCTGTCAGTCTCTTCTTCCGCACAGGACAGCTAGGAAACAAAGTAAGTTTACAACTGTCAAAAAAGAAATGTGGCATTCTACAGGAACAAATGTTATAGAAAGTGCATTTCAGCAACCTCAACAAAGAAAATAAATCCATGTTGCTCTTAGTAAAATGTGAGTACCCATTCAGGAAAATCAGTGCCACACAATTAATTAGGTAACAGAAATGGATTCGGGCTCATGTGCAATTCAAGGGAAGAGTTCCAAATGGAAACAATGATAGACTTCCTTCCTGTTTGTATTGTAGGTGAGATGTGCTCAAATCTTTTACAAAACAAAAAGCAAATCAGGATTTTTCAGGCTATAAAAGACAAATTAATTTACCCTTCTGCCTCTTCTTCTAGCTTATGCTTCTTTCCACATCGCACAGAGACACTACAAAAGAAAAACAGTTACTTAGCTTCAAACCATATCTTCTGGTTACACTGACATATTCAAACAATATTTTCCTCCCTTTTAAAATTTCAGCAAAGATCAACAGTCACAGTATGTCACCAGCTGTGAAGGGAGTAAAAGTTTGGGACAATAAATGATGACTTTGTTCCAAGGAACGTCAAAGGCGGCTGTAATTGCTCAGTTCCCTGAACGGAATTCCTTGCTAATTTCTTCTCCTTTATGTTTTTTATTTTTCCACAAGGGGCAAGACCAATTTTTGCTACAATTCAAATGCTTCAGGAAGCAACACATGACCCAGCTAGTGGGTCTCTTAATACACTGTATCAGAGGGATATACTCAAATGTGATCGAACCACAACGCTTTATAGAATAATTTAAGATTCTTGTGCTCACATATAAGAGATAAAAATTTACAAAGAATAAATGAGAGAAAAAAATACACGAGTTTGAAAGTATGCAAAGATGCTGGTACACTCAATCACATTTCTTGCCTTTTAAAAGTCTCCTTCATCCCCCACCAGCCAGCTTCAAAGCCCTAAGACGACCACACTACAATTCTAACCTCCTATCAGTGCAACACTGCTACAAGAAAACAAATTCCAGCCGCCTCGCAAAGCACCCGGCGCAGTTTCCCCCTGTCGGCGCCCGGGCCTCGGCGCTGCGGGATCGGGTTTGGCACTTACTGGCTGCGGCTCCTGGTGAAGGAGCTCACCGGGGCCACCGTCAGCCCCTCGCTGTGGCTCCCGAGCGCGGCCAGGGAGGCCAGGTCGAAGCTGCTCTGCAGACAGAGGCCGGAGGATCCGTGGACGCCGTCGTTCCCGATCCCTGCCATGACCATCCCGGGTGGCTGCAGACGGCCGTGGCCGCCGGCTAAGGGCTGCGGGCCGTGGCGGTCCGGGGCAGCGGCCGGCGCCGTGGGGAGCTCCACGGCCGGGCCCGCCGGGATGCCCTGGCAGGATCTGCCTAGCGCTGCCATTTCCTGCCGCGGGGGAGAAAGCGCACATCAACGCCGCGATCCGCGCTGCGCGACGCGCCGGCCTTGCCCGAGGCGCTCCCGCAGGAGCCCCACACGGAACCGCGTCCGCCCGCAGCGCTCACCCGGGCCGAGCCGGGCCCGCGGCTGCGGCCGCCGCGACAGCCCGGGTCCTTTCCAGGCCTTTCGCCGCGATCGGATAACGACCCGCGAGCACTGTGGGAGTTGTAGTCCTGGGCACTGCGGGACCTCTGGGAGTTGTAGTCCGAGCGATGTGGGACCTCTGGGAGTTGTAGTCCCGAGCCATGTGGGACCTCTGGGAACGGGGTCCCCCAGGAGGGCCGGGACACACCCTCCCTTGTCCGTGGCCCGGCCTAATCCCGGCAGAGGGGCGGGCATGGCCCGGCAGCCAAATCCCCGTCAGCTGAGCAGCTCAGGCGGCCTCGGGGAGGTGGCGAGCGCAGTTGAGCCGCGGTCGGCAGGAGGGAGGGATGGCGCCCAGGCGCACGGTAAGCGCCCGTCCTTGTCTGTAGTTGCGGGAGGCTGCGGGTTCGGGTTGTGCGCGGAGTTAGAGGAGGACAGTGCATGTACACAGCGTTGGAGGTGGGAAAGCTCCCTGAGGCTGCTGTGAGGCGTTATGGAGGTTGGACGTTGCTGTCACAAAAAAGTTCTGGACCGTTGAGGAGAGTCCCAATGGGCGGGAAGGAAAAAAAAAAAAAAAAAAGAAACTAAGCTGTGTCTTAATACATTAGTAACTTAAGTTCTTTGGCACCTTTTTTTCTTGTAACGTAGTTTACTAAATTTTGCAAAGGAAATTAATTCTGCCCATGCTCAGAATGGAGCACCAGCCCCTGCTCAGAGGGTCTAGCTCGCCCTGCAAGGTAAGCAGAACCATCCTGGCCTCTGAAGGTGGATCCTGCAGGGAGTTTGTAGCTTTAGCAATGATGTACAAATGTGAAATGTGCGGGTATTTAATGTCAGCTTTTAAATAGAAATGCATTAAGTGATTAGACCCATAAAGTTTTGTGCTTTCTTTGGACACATGGCTATGTTAGAAGGTGGAAGCTTTAAAGCAGCTTTCTGATTCTCATGTTTTACATTGAATACAAATTGAATTTTGTTTGTGTGATGTTTCTGAGATGAGGTGAACACCCTTAGAAACTGTCAGGAGTTCAGTAGCTGACAGAACACATGAGGCTGTTAACTGTGCTCTCTCCAAGCTCCAATGTGAGACACCATGCCAGTGTCACAAGCCCAGCTGATTTGGGCAGGAAGAACAAAAGATCTGTCATAACAAAACCTAAGTTATATGATGTACGTTAATTATTTTGTGTTGGTTTTTTGTTTCTTGTCTGTCTCTTCTAGATTCCAGGTTGGACCCATAAGACACACAAAATAGGTTTACAGTACTCAGTTAATGTAAGGGTCTGACTGTGACAGTATTTACCACGCCAGGTTTTATTTTTTCTACCATTCTCACTGCAGCCATTACTTATTACTCTTGATTCTTTGGTTTGGTTGACATTCAGAGAAACACTTTTTATTCTTGGAAACCATAAGGAAATGTTAATTGGATTTTACTTTATTAAGATCAATTTCAAGTTGCAAATATCAGTCCTGAAGGAAGAGAGGAAGTTTTGATGAATTATCTTTAGGAAGGACACAGCACTTTCACAATGCAGTACAGTATCTTGAATAACTCAGCATTTCTGGGAACTGGACCAAGAATGAGAATGATGAAGAATTAGTCTACATACCTTACAATGAGAGATTCAGGGAGTACAAGTTTATTAAAAGAAACATATACAGTCTTTATATATGGAGGGGAAATTTGGTCACTGAAGTGCCTTTAATATAGAAGACATTGCTGTGTCCAGCTGAAGTTAGTCTATAAGATACTATCAATGAAATTAGGACCTAATTTAAAACAAAAGGTTTTCTAGACGTTTGAACTGGATTTTTTTTTATTATGATCGTGTTCAGTAAAAAGTAGACTCAGAGAGCACCACATGAGCAAATCAAACACTGTATAAATCTGGAGATCTCTGGCCGTGGGGCCTCATCCAAAGTATGTTTTATGACCAGTTAGATTCTTGAGATGTGAATGTGTCACAGTAGTAGTTTGTATTGACCTTAAAACCTGTGAATCTGTGACTCTATGAATTTTAGTTTGTAAATACTGATTTGAGAATGTAACTTGGTCACAGATATTGAAAAATTTTAAAAATACATGCTAATATGCCAATAAACTTTAAATTGGATATTATTGTCAGTGAACAAATTACTGTGATTGAGGTACTAAGGCTTTGCACCAGCCAACTTGCAGACATCAAGTAATCATCTTAGGGACTTGCAGAGGGAAATAAAATACTGTTACTTCTCATATCTTGATTAAAATGTGGCTCACAGAAATTGGGATTTGGTTAATTCTTACACTGAGTCGTTGTGTCTCTAACACCAAACATAAACAGACTTAGCATTCTTTCATTAAAAACAGCCACCATGAGCAGTGTGGCTTGTGCAAAAAGCATTTACTCAGTTTCCAATACAAGCTGTAATGGTTTTGTTGCCTACACTTTCTCTGGAGACTTGTAACTGTGGTATTTCTAAAGGATGTTAATGATCAGGGCCAAAGCCAGCCTGACATGCTTCTCTTGCTGCAGGTGTTTGAGAGTTCATGCAGTTTTTTAAACAAATACTTTCACTGCTCAAAACCGAATACATGATGTATTTTGCCATAATTTTCTTTTAGCTATTACATTTGTGTGGGCTCAAGGTCCTGTCTCTTTTCATGGCCATGACTTTCTTTTGCTCCCTAGCTCCCCAGCTGGACGTTGCTCCTGGCTGTCGGTGCTGTTGGAATTGGAGGGACCTTTCAGTACGGGTATAATGTCTCTATTATCAATGCACCCACGCAGGTAAAAGCTCACCTTTTATTCCCTGGGCTCTTTCCTCTCTGAGCTCGGCCAGGAGGCCAAGTGTGCTTTTGCTGTGATCACAGTGGGAACTAAAGCAGCCTTCCTGTCCTATGAAGGGATCTTGTTAAGTTTCCCACGTGGATTCATGTGAATTTGTTTGTGAGTACCTCCCATCAGAGGTATTCTGTGTCAGACAAAAGGGCCAGATAAGCCACATAAATACCTTTATTAAGGTTTGTTTTAGAAGGATTAACTGAATAAGGAATATATTTTTCAGTTATTAAAATAGCCCCGAACATTATGGATAGAATAGAACAGAACATTTTCAGTTGGAAGGGACCTACAATGACCATCTAGTCCAACTGCCTGATCACTTCAGGGCTGACCAAAAATTAAATCATGGTTACTAATGGCATTGTCCAAATGCCCTTGGAGCATTGACCCCTTGTCTAGGAAGCCTGTTCTTCTGCTTGACCTCCTTTTCTGTAGGGTACCACCACTGTTTCTCCAAATGTTGAGTTTAAACCTCCCCTGACACACCTTTGAGCCACTCCCTTTCTTTCTGTCACTGGATAACAGGGAGAAAGGATAGTTACTATTTACAGTTGTCCATCACAAGGCAGATTACTGAAAAAGGTCTTCTTAGGGAATTTAAATGTTGCGTAAAATGTAGTGGCTGAGTAACTTGTAGGTATTTTCACTTAGTTGTTACTTGTGCATTCTTTGCTGTGGCCTCCAGGATTCTGCATATTTTGTGGATGACTCCAGGATCTGAGCAAATGGTCTTGTGAAAGTGATGGGTATCATTTTTTTCTACCAGCTGATTTATTTGCTTGGGAAACGGTGAAGACTGAATTTGCTACAACGCTGTGTGCTTTTTACAAAGCTTAAAAGAAGCTGTTTGTGAAAGAACATGTCATATGCTGGGAACAGAGGGAGAGTCCAAGAAATTTGTTCTTCTGTAGTCTTTGTTTGCAAGCGAAGAACAGGAGCCTCTGATTACAGATACATGCCAGTTCAAGAGTTACTAAAGGCAAATTTTAGAAAACCAAGCAGGTAGAATAACAGCTTAATAGTTCTGACACATGAATACTCTAAGAAAGGTGGAGTATTATTAGAGTTGAAAAAGGGATTTAGTATGACTTGTTGGATTACACAAAGGCAGGGAGATTTAGATCAAGTGTCAGAACGAATCCTGTGGCAGTAAAATTTTTTAGGTTGCAAGGCCTCTGTGCTTTGAGATGTTCCTAAAAACAGTAGGGCCAGCCATCCACCCTGTTCCCCTCTTTGTTCAGAAGGACCTCAGAGCTCTCTCGTGGCAGTGCATGGCAGGGTGGTGTTTCTCCTCTGGTGCAGCACCTGAGGCAGGGCACAAAGCAGAGCTGCTCAGCAGCCTTTGAGGTCCGTGGGGAGTAGGAAACACAAGGTCTTCCTTGTAGTCACGGAAGATCCTGCCAGTCAGATGGCATCTCTTAGAATTAACTCCCAGAACTGGTTTTCAGGATTGGGGTGCAAGTTATTTGCAGTGCTATGCTGTAGGGCTTTATAAAATGCTACACATTCATCACTCTTTTTTACTGCAGCATATACACAAGTTCTTAAACGAAACCTGGAGTAGTCGTTACCACAAGGAGCTAAATCCAGATTTGCTGACTTTTCTTTGGTCTGTCATTGCTTCTGTCTTTTCCCTGGGAGGCCTGTGTGGAGCCCTGATCGGAGGCAGCATGGCAATCCGGCTGGGCAGGTCAGTTGTGGCAGCAGGCATATAGAAGCATTCCTGCTTTTCCTACCTTCTCACTGGAGCAGAAAGTAAATAAATGGAAAAATAATGGGAGAAAAGTACCTTGGGTGCCTACACATGTTTTTTCACTTTAAGACTGAGTTTTCTAGTAGAATTTTACAGTTTATTCCAATGTGACATTCAAGGATGAGCCCTGAATTATGACCTTTGACTTTAGTCTTTCCATAACATTTACTGAGATCTGAGTAGGAGAATGCACACAGGGTGTGGTGGAAAAATGAGTTCCCCCTGATAAATTTGCAGCCCTTGTGCCAGTAAGGACACGTTGCTTCATCCATTGCTTTTCATGTGTCTGAATGAACAAACCCCACTCCTACCTTGTCAGGCATTTCTGTCATATTTATGCATTATTCTTATGTTTAGACATTTTTAAAAACATGAGCAGTTGTATCAGATATCTGGGTTTTCAGGGGATAGCATGTTTCTTCAGTATAAAGTCCACTTTTTGCCCCTCATTATCAGCGAGGAAAACTGTTTAAAAAAACCACATTATTGCAGATTTCCTTAATGTCTGGTTGGGGTGGGTTGTTTTTCAGTTTGGGGGTTTTTTTTGTTTGATTTAATTGTTTTTTTGTTTGTTCCATATTATTATTATTATTATTTTGTTCCTCCTCTTTAGGAAAGGAGCTCTTTTGATGAATAATGTTATAGCAATACTAGCCTCCATTTTAATGGGGATCAGTTTTCCTACAGGATTGTTTGAGTTACTGATTGCTGGAAGGTTTTTGATTGGCATAAATTCAGGTGAATGATTTCTTATTCCTACTATCAATAAACTATGGTGAATGATAAATTATTGTTATTCTGATCCTTTAGGTTTTATGATACGTGTTTATGACGAAAATGTTCTGTAGTTTAGCTTAGAATCTGAAGGCAGCTAAATTAATAGGAAATTAATTAAGTCACATTTCCTATGTGTTTTGGTTTAGTAACTCTTTGCAAAGCAATTTCTATTGATAGGAAAATGTTTTTCCATTTACTTGCAGGTATTGGGCTCTGTGTGCAGCCTCTTTATATTGGGGAGTTTGCCCCAAAACATCTAAGAGGTGGCTTGGCCATGGGGACTTCCATCTTTCTAACTGGGGGAATTCTGACAGGACAAATAATTGGTTTGAGGCAAGAAATGCATTTTTTTTAACCCTGTTTTGTGTTACTCCCGCGTAAAGAATTCCAATTTCCAGCAGCTCATTGCAGAACATTCCTTGTGCCATTGTGGCATTAGAATCCACACAAGGTTCCCCTGGAAGAAGAAAATCCTGCTTGGGTCACCTTATTCTTACAACTGCCAGCCATCAGTGCCATCTCCTCAGGGAAGTAGTCTCAGTTTAGCGGGGTCACACAGCAGCATCAGTAAAGCAGGTACATTTGTGCTGAGTTCATGTTTGCTGCCAGGTTCTTGCTGGAGACAGTGGATGTTGGCAAGACAGGACTTGAGAGCAAAGGACTCACATTTCTGTATCATAGCACTACCACTGCTTTTGTCCCCTGTGTGATCGCAGGAAGTTGCTAGGGCCTTCATCCAGTTGGAACTTAGAAGTTCCAAGAGCAGAGACTGCACTAAATAGTAATTAATAGCTAATTATATTTCTTTACCTTCTTCTTCCACATTTCTCACAGAGAATTATTAGGTGGAGAAAAGCATTGGCCTCTGTTGCTATCTAGCAGCTGTATTCCAGCATTAGCCCAACTTTTATTCCTTCCATGGTTTCCTGAAAGTCCCAGATATCTTCTTATTGATAGAGGTGATGAGCTGAGCTGTGCCAAAGGTAATATCCAGCATCTATACTTTCTGTTCTTCAGAAGGGTACAATGAATATATGGGGTTCCAGATTCTCCTTTTATCCTGATCCACACAGTACAGTTGTATCATCATCAGTGCATTTTGGCCCATGTTTTTCCTCCAGTAAGCTTATATGGAAAAAGGGATTGTGGAACTCAGCAGCCTGTAATGGGTTATGAACAAAACTTTATTATCTTGTTTCAAATATAAGTTCATTGACTGGAGCTTCAAGCTGATTACTCTTAGTGGAAAGTTCGCTATCAGGATCATCAAAAGTTCTGCTGTTGGCCTTAAGAAGACAAAATGTCACTTCAGGTATATTTAATCATGAAGATTTTAAAGGAACTGATGCTGTAAACTGTTTAAGTTTTAGGAGCGTTTGTAAAGATTTTAGTCTGGGATCCAAATAACTTCTGATTATATTTACCTTAGGAGAAGGATTTACTGTCTTTGCTCCAGCTCGCTAGCTGCATCCCACTGGCAACATTAAAATCATGGCCATAACAAAGGACTCAGTATCTACCTAGAATTTAAGCAAAACACTTCAAACTGCTAAGAGTGTCTTTTAAGGAAGAGACTATTTGAAGGTCTGAGGTTCAGATACAAAATATTTTTCTTGGTGAATATTTCAAGGTCAGATATTCCTCTAAAAAAAAAAAAGTAAAGAAATGCCACAGAATTCTTCAAATCTACCACAGCAAAAAATGTTGAAAAACCAGCAAGGAACAAACAAGTCACAAAGCAAATTTTTCATATCCCAGCAAAAGCCAGGTTATTATGGAAAGAGATGATTTCCCAGGAGTTGTGGTTAATAGGTAAACATAATTTTTTTTTTGATTTATTTAGCTTTGAAGCGATTTCATGGTTCTTCAGGGTATCGAAAGGAGATGGAAGACATCCAGCAGGAATGTTTTGCCGTGGATGGGGAGAAACCCAAGAAGCCCTGGCAATTATTCACTGACCGTGGTGTGAGATGGCAGCTCATCACTGTCATTGTGATGGCAATGGGCCAACAGCTCAGTGGCATTAATGCTGTAAGATTTCATATGAGCAAAGAGCTTACATAATTATTTAATTTCCACCTGGTTTTTCCAACGATTTATTAACACAAAGGATCCACATAGAGCAGCTCAGAGAAACGGGATAAGTGGGAAAAAAATGTCCTTGCATTATTTTGGTGTTTCTATTTTTTTCATTTTTTCTCATTTCTGTGTTTCTAGTATGCAAACTTTTTTAAACAATGACTTGATACTTGTCTTTACATTCTTCTGAAAAAGTAAATAAAGGTGGATCAGCTTATCCCAGTGTGTCTGGTTTAAGAATATAAAGCATATTCAGTAAGTTGAATGATCCTATTTGCTTTTATTACAGCAATACGTTTACTTAGACTTGAATTTAACAGATTGCTATTGCTGCTTATGTTGAATTAGTAACTCACAATATAAAATACACTGATCTGTATGTTTGGCATGAACGTGACTCTGTTTCCAGACAATATTTTAAATACCAGAAAAACCTCACTGTTTGTTTTTTGGTTTTTTTCCTGTCGTAGATTTATTTCTATGCAACTTACGTTTTTGAACAAGCTGGGATCTTGGCAGAAAAAATCCCGTATGTGACACTTGGCACTGGAGTTTGTGAATGTCTCACAGCCCTCTCCTGTGTAAGGAGCAACTTGTTCTACCTCCCAGTACAAAGAGTAATGACTCTTCTTGAAGAATATTGGTAAAAATGAGATCAGTGTATTAACAGAAGATTCTATCTTGTGCACAGGGTTTACTGATAGACTACGTGGGAAGAAGGTACCTCATCATAGGGGGTTATCTCCTGATGACGCTCTGGTGCACTGTTCTGACCGTCTCTCTGACTTACCAGGTGCAAAGAACTCGTTCCTATTACACGATGTGACTGAAAAGGGCACGTAGTGACACGATAAGGGGGAATGGGTTTAAGCTAAAAGAGACTAGAGTTAAATTAGGTATCATGAAGAAATTCTTCTCTGTAAGGGTGGGGAGGCCCTGGCACAGGGTGCCCAGAGAAGCTGTGGCTGCCTCATCCCTGGAAGTGTCCAAGGCCAGGTTGGATGGGGCTTGGAGCAACCTGGGGTAGTGGAAGGTGTCCCTGCCCGTGGCCAGGGGTAGAATGGGATGAGCTTTAAAGTCCCTTCCAGCCCAGCCCACACTATGATTATGTAATTCTATGATACAATTTAGTAAAAATTATTGAATGAACACTATTTAATTTCTCTGAAGCAGAACTGTTAAATAAATTAGCTGTAAACAGTCATGAAAGACTGCTGTCTTAGCTGCAATAAAATACAAACGGAAACATAACTGTAAATCCAGATTTTAAAACTGGATTCAAATTCAGATTTAGTTCAAAGTCTGAAGTAAACCTTCATTGTCTTCTGTTTCAGGAGCTGTACTCCTGGGTGCCTTACATGAGCATGTTGTGTGTCTTTGCCTTCATCCTGAGCTTTGGGTTGGGCCCAGGTAGGGCACAGGAAGGCGTGTGAGTGGCAGGAGGTCTGGGAGGGCCGGGGCTGTCACGGTGCTGGGAAGCTCTTGCAGCACAGCTGCTGCTGCTCTGGCTGAGGAGCCGAGCGAGGCCATCCTGCAGCCCACAACTGAGGCTTACCGTGCACACTTCTGGGGCAGCTTCGTGTGAGGGAAGGCTTCGTTCTGCCCTTCAGAGCAGAGGAGTTGTACGCTCGTCAGAAGGGGGCTGCTCCCTGATCAGTGCTGCTGAAATTGGGCTGCGTTTTAGTGGGACACTTCCTGCAAGGGTGGTAGCTTCAGAATTGCGCTGTTAGGAATCACAATAGATCAGCTGGTGGCATATTCAAAAGCAAGTCAATTTTTTCTAGCATTGGAAATACCTCAAATGGACATTTAGCACAATTCTCTGTTCCGTTTCTGAACTATCCCCAGGTGGCATAACAAACACCCTGACAGCTGAGTTATTTGTGCAGTCCTCACGTCCTGCTGCCTACATGATCGCAGGGACTGTGAGCTGGATTAGTTTCTTCACCATTGGAATGCTCTTCCCCTTCATAGTGGTGAGTATGCACCGCAGTTTCCATTCCATCTGCTCTCAGGTTCCATCCCATTGCTTATATTGTATTATATACACTTGTATATATTATTGACACTTGACCAGGACGCACACTACCCCTCAAATGACTTTAACTAGATTCAGTCCCTTTTAAAAGTATTTTTTACATGTCACAAACCCTAATATAACATGATAAATGAAAACTAAAAGGAATGCATTGGAGGGCAATGTTCATGTTCAGATGAAAAAAACAGAGAAGGTATCAAAACCAGAAAAACTTAATCAGATACTGAGATTTAGATAAAACATTTCTTAATAGTGCCTTGTGCTTTTATGGCGAAGTAGAGTCGAGGTGGTACCTCTAGCCAGGGGTCAACACCTCAGAGAAGGTGCTGAGCTGACAGAGAGTTCTGTAAGCAGAAGATTATTAGGAAAGGCAAGACAGGCTTTCATCTCCAGCTTTGTTTTTTTAGTTTTAGCACATATTCTTGACAGCAAAACCTGCAGGAACACCATCCATCAGGGTATCTGGATCTGCCTGTCCTTTCATGGTTGAGCTCGGCTTCTCAGTGAGACCTTTTTTTTTTACGTATTGCATTGAAAAATATTAACGTTCAGAAAAACTTAAATTATATAATCTTAAAATATGTGACAGCTAAGTAGCAAATGTTGACTTCTCCCTAAGTTGTGACTTTTTGATTTTTAAATGGTTTATCTTATTTTTAAAATAAAAGTCTACCCAATAATTGCACAGCACTTGACAGTCTTTTATCTAAAAACCAAAATTTTAAAAAGTTACAGGTAAAGAATAGGTTGAATGACTCTTTTTAAAAAATATCTGAGCAGCAATGGTGTGAATGGAAACAAAAAGCTTATTTTCTCAAACCTACTATTACACTTGAAATATGTTACAATCACATTTATTTTCAGAATGGACTGAAGCAGTATTGTTTTGTGGTGTTCTTACTGGAGTGCTTCTTTGTTGCCGCTTTTATCTTCCTCATAATTCCTGAGACAAAAAACAAATCTTTTCTGGAAATCAAAAAGGAATTTCACAAGCTTAATTTTGGAAGAAATGCCAGGAAAAAGGAAACGGAGCTTTATGAAAGAAGACAACTTCAAGATGAATTTTTAAAGATTTCTGCGTAATATCACAAAAGTAACAGAACTTCAGTGAGAATTATGAACGTAGTCTTCTAAATTAGGAGTGTAATACATGATCAAGTGGCTTATTAAATCTTCCTGTGTATTTAGAGGAAGTGTAACTAAAGGCAAGTTAATACTGCTGAAATGCTGTTAAAACATGTATTGCTGAAATACTATTAACAACATACTATATTATCCACAGGAATCTCGATGTTTAGCTGTAACCTGGTGCTGCAGGGATGCAGAAATGCCAGGGAGGATTTTCATTGAACCCCTCTAGCAGATTTCTGCAAATAATTCAGTGATTCTTCTTTCATTTCAAAGCCCTGTCTTCAGTTTGGGTCATCAGGCACATCCAAATGCTTTGCTGAGTGTAACATTTTGAATTCTTGTTAAAACCTACACAAGAACTGACCTACTGAGAATTGATATTTGAAATATTCCAGTTTATGTAGAAATAGGGGTATTTAGTTTCTGTTTTTCAGTTATGTAACTTTGAAAGCCTTAAAGCCATTCCTCATCCAGTCCTACTACTGTACTGTACAACAGTTCAGCACCTCTCTGAATTACTGGTATTTGTAATAAACACTTGTATCCTGATAAAAGAGTTCCTGGGTTTTCAATTTGGGGTTTTTTTTCCTAATCTAGCATCTTAACATTTTGAACTGTGCAACAGGGTAAAACTTCTAGTTTTGGAGGTTAAATCCCATCAGACTGAGATCTACATACCAAAAAGCATGAAGTAGCAGAGAGGACAGATGACAGGAATTAAATGCTTTTTACCTTTAAAGAATTTTCAAGATTGTCTGCGAGAACACACACAAGGAGAGTACCTGCAGGACATACTGAATGCGCCTTCTGCCCCATCTCCAGTATTTTTTCCTGGACTCTTTCTCAACTTAGTCAATTCTTCATGTGTTGGGAAGGAAGAAATCTCACATGTGGTGTTTGTGTGCCTCTCTGACATTTGTTGCCATACCTGTGGCTGCCAGGACAGTGTCCACCTTTACCCAGTACTTTTCCTGGCTGTAAGCATTTCCAAATGCCATCTGTTACTGAAGTGCTGCAGCAAGCACTGGATTTCTTTTACATTTATCTTCCTCCTCTCAGAATTAAAGCTTTTAATGGAAGTATAGAAAACAAACACCATTGGTCTGATTTTGATAACTAAACCATCTCTTTAATTGAAAATAACACTGACTCTTAATAGGAAAGCAGGTGACATCAGGAAGGGATTTTCTTGGCCTTTAGTTTATCCTCTAAGTTTGCAAAATACTTCATTTTTGCTAGAAGCTTCTTGGCTTCTTGAAGATCATCTGAAATGAAATAAAACATTACTAGTTTACGGAGGGAGAGGTGAATTTGCATTTTCAAAATGAATCTCAAGATTTCAGTGACAGCACCTGTTTTAGTACCAAGAGCTGTGAGCTGCAAGGACTCTTGTTTTAAACATGTATAAATAGACCAACTGACATAACTGAAAAATGCAAATGAGGAGGAGTCTGGTGTGGATAATGCCAATTCTAAAATTGATACTGAAACAATTTATCCTCAGTAAAACAGTTGGAGGGGGAGGATGGTTTATGACCTACCGACAAAGACATGGAACACAGTTCCTCATGGAATGTAACTCCTCACACCTCCCAGGCAGGCCGGGCCAGCGCTACTTTGATATTTACAGTTACACGCACCCGCCCCGACAAACGTGCAACATTCTGGACCTGGCACAGAACTACAAAGGTTTCTTCCCAGCTTCAGAAGCTCAGGAATGGTTCAAGCTTGTGCCTACCCATTGGCTGTACAATAAATTTATGTTGATTACTGCACAGGAAGTTCCCAAAACCTTAGACTGAGCAGGCCTTTACTTGCCACACAGCTTCTGTGGCTTTCACTGCAAAGAACAGCACCCACTGCTCTGCTGCAGCTCCAGGACTGCAGAACATCTCCCAAATTCAAGTGTGAAACCTCAGAATATGTTTAAGATGAAGTCTGTCCTTCCCAGTATTCTGAGAAACACACAAACAATTTCTTAGCATCTACATTCCCGCTCAAAATGATTATTTAGATGCAAGATGAATGGACTTTGTTTTTAATGTGAGGTCCTGAACTTCCCAAATCAGCAGGAATGTCAGTTTAGAAGTACTTATTCTAAATACCAAACAAAGAACCCTTGTTAATGCAGTATTTCTGTTCCATAGCTCAGGAAGTATTTGCCAGTAAGAGAATGTGGAGCTTTAAGCATTTGACAGGTATGTATGGCAGCTAAAAACTACATAAAAACAGGTACCTCTTTCAAAAGCTGCAGTCACCTCTCTGGTCAGTTCTTCTTGTTTAACTGCAAAACAAATTATTTAATGTACTTTTTGTTATACTTAGGATATTTTATACCACTGCATTCTGACTGCCTGTGGTGGGAAATTTCATTACTGGTCTTGGCCTTTGGGAGTTAAGCGAGTTTTTCATGATACTGCTGTCAATGTTTTTTTAATTATAATTTCAAACATGTATTTCTTCGTTTAAACAGGTTTACTAACAGCAATCCCAATGCACATCAATGGTCACTGATTTCCCAGCCATCTAACTTATTTTTGGTGTGTCAGTTTACCCTGCTACAGTTAATTTTCTCCTGCGCTACTCAGTTTTTATTCTAGTTATTCTAATTGCTTTTGGCACATGGCTGTTATTGCAAACAATTAAATGTATCAGTAAACCAAATGCTTTTGGTATCACCAACAATATAAAGATATAAAATATAAAAAGAAAGTTGCTTGTGTAAGGAGAATAACCACTTAATATAATGACTGCCAGATGAAGAAGGTGAAAGAACTACAATGCCTGTATAAATAACATTATTCAGTGTGGTCAGACAAACATTTTATTCAGCTTCATTCTGACAGGTTTTTTCTTTGGACCAAATGACTAGCCCTCACCTGATGAAGGTTGAGTAAATTCCTTTTTATTGTCTATATATGCTTATTTTGACATCAGAATAGGTTCTGTTACACAAATGTTCTCAAGCCAGATGAGATATTTAAGTGCATAAATGGGTAAAGACAACATTGGAAAAGGGGGGACAAGGCCAAAGCTCTTGCAGCGAGTCAAATCCAGACTAACAGAAATTGAAGACACGACAAGAAATATATCAAAACAGTTAAAAGCTTTCAGACTCTTGTATTACACAAGATTCAGTATATTAGTTCTGTTCAAATTCCTCAAATCATACCTTTAATTAAAGTTTCGACTTCTTCAAGGATATCCTCATTTTTGGGCTCTGCTAGTTTCTCATTAATTTCCATGATTTCCATAAGGAACTCTGAGTCTGCATCGCAGTCTGTCTCTTGTGCTGGCTCCACTCCACTCAGCTCCAGCTGGCAGAGGAAACGGGAATTTGAAAATAAATATTCTTATGTCTATTTCAATGGGAATTATTTTCTTTAATATCAAGTCTTAGTGGGGCATACTCAGATTCATATCTGATAAACCTAGAGTACATAAATTAACTGAAAATTAATTCCATATACAGGCTGGCCATAAAAATCAGCAGTTACCCAAAGCCAAAAAAAACCATAAAAAAAGCCACCAGGGGCCAAACTGAAATTCTGAATGAGCAGCCATGGCCAAACACCACGTGTCATGTGAAAAACAAATTAGTGTAAGATGAATAGCAAATGAGATGCTAAGCTGATTAATTTTTGGACGAACTTGGTTCTGATCTCCCTTCAATCTCTGGTGATCCTCTTCAGAGGAATGCAAATTAGCACATTAAGGACTGAATCGAAAGCACGATCCTTAACAGCAGCACCAGCCCCCAGGGTTAGTTACAGGAACACTGTAATACCTAACGGAGACCTTACTAGATAGAGGCCTCGGCTCAGAGGGTTCAGCAGGGTCTGGTAGGCCTTGTTGATCAGGGAAGAGTGTTGCTCAGAGTAGTACTGCTCTTTCTGCAAATGGATGGCAAAGAATTAGAAGCTAGTAACAAGTGGCAAAATACAGCTTGTTACATGCAGAACACCGGCGTCCCCACACCAGTCCTTGTGTGAAACTGAGAAGGCTCTGTGGACCTAGGAACTGTGTCACTGCACACAACTAAGGCCTGACGAACCGCAGCGGCCCCTCATCGTCCACCTCCGCCGCAAATCCGTGGCAGAGTCTCTTCTGAGCACCGAAAGACAAACACAGGCGAATCCCCTCACTCTCCGAGCGGGAGAGCGGCGGGGACTCGACGCTGCGGCCCCGCGGCGGGGCCGAAGGCTAAAGGCGGGTTCCTCTGGCGGTCACCGAGCCCCGCGGGCCCCTCCCGGCCCGGCTCCCCCGCCCGGCCCGGCGCTCACCGGCGGCCTCTGGCCGAAGCGGTCGGGGTGGACGGCGCGCTGCAGGCTCCGGAACCGCCGCTGCAGCTGCCGCGCGTCGATGCGGAAGGAGCGGTCACTGCAGGACACAAGGCGGGTGAGACCCGCGGCCGGCCGGGCCCGCGGCCGCCCCGCCCACACTCACCAGTCCATCAGGCGGAAGAGGTCAGGCCGCGGCGCCGGCGGCTGCAGAGCCTGGCAGCCGGGGCAGAAGCGCGGCGGCCCATCGCTGCCGGGGAGCGCAGTGCCACAGCTCCAGCACGGCGGCCCC
>VWPU01015625.1:0-43006 GCA_013398955.1 Callaeas wilsoni | reverse complement strand
TGCGCGAAGCCGTGCCCGGCCCCGCCGCCGCCCAGCCCCCTCCTCCCGCCCCTCGCCCGCTCCAGCGGCCGCCGCTTCCCTCCCGCTCCCGCCACGCCGGCCGCCCCCTCTCCCCACACGGCTCTATCCCGCCCTCCCAGCCCTGGTTCCGCTCTCTCTCAGGCAGCGGGGCCCGGAACTCACCTCCTGGTCCTCGTTGGCCGCCATGGCCGGAGCTCCCCCACTCCCACTCCCGCTCCCTCCGGCCCGGCCCGGCCCCGCTGCCGCCGGGGCTGGGCGGGCCTGGCTGGCGCGGCCCCGCCGGACTCGCACGGACGCGCCTTCCCTGAGGGCAGCGCGGGGCACCCGTGCTCACCGCCCCCTGCCCTGCCATTGGCCGGCTGCGCGTTCCCCCGCGCTTCCTCCTTCCGCTCACTGGCTCCTTCGCAGTGACGTCCCCGCGCGGGCGCTCCTGACTGGCCCGAGGGATGCAGCGGAGGCGCCGATTGGTCGCTCCCGCTGCCCTTCTACCGCTGCCCGGCGCTCGCTTCCTGAGGCGGCGGCCCGCCCGCGCCGCCTCCCGTGACCCGCGGCCGCTCCCAGCTGGCGCTTCCCGGCTCTTCTCGGCTCCATCTCGCCGCAGTGAGCGGCGCTACGGGGAGCACGGGCCCGGGACAGCGGGCCGCTCTTGTGGCCGGCGTGGGCCGCCCTCCCGTCGCCCTCCCGCTGCCTCGCAGGCCGCCGTCCCGGGCGCAGGATGACCCCTCCGACTCACTGGGACTTCCCGGTGGAGCTGTGCTGCCGGCCCATGGCGTTCGTCACGCTCACCGGCCTGGACGTGGTGTACAACGCCGTGCACCGCGCCGTGTGGGACGCCTTCTGCGCCAACCGCAGAGCCGACCGCGTCCCCATCTCCTTCAAAGTGCTGCCCGGCGACCACGAGTACCCCAAGTGCAGGACAAAGGTAGCGAGCGGCGCCGGCCCCGGCTGCGCCCGGTCCTGGCGGGGTCCCAGCCCGCTGTCCCAGCAGTGCGAGCCGCCGGCGGCCCCGGCAGCGGGGCTGCGGGAGTTGGTGACTCCGTGCGGGGAAGGGCCGTGCGCCCGGGTGTGCAGCCCGCTGGCACCGCGCTCTGCCGGACCTGGGCTGCCTCTTCCCCCCATGTCGGAGGGAAAGTGTGGGAGCTGCAAGTTAGGCAAATTGTGAGGGCGAAGGGAAAGCCGAGGGCGTTGTGATGGAGCGCTGTGAGTGCTTAGGAAACCGGGGTGCCTTAGCTCGTGAGCCAGAAGCAGAGAAAGCCCGTATGGTTTACTTTTTAGAGTACTTGCTACTCTTCTAGGTAGCATTAAGGTACCTTGTTAAATTTGAGCTTTAATGAAACTCAAAGTTTAACTTTGGAGAAAATAGATACTTGACATTAGTGTATTCTGAAAAAAACTCAACCTAACCTATAAATCCTCTTTTACAAAATGTTTCACTTTAACTAAGTGAAACACAGCAGAAGGAATATCTCTGGTAATCTCTCTGCTTTGCAATGGCAAGTTAAGAAGCAATATCAATGAGTTTAGCTGTAGGAAAACTACGTAACTCCATGATGCAAAGACAAAGAATCTAAACTGGTGTGTCCTTGCACTGTTTTGAGACCACTGTTTTCAACTGAGCCTAGTATTGCATGGCAGCGTATGTGACATGCTCCTGATCCTGACTCGCTTCTCCAGCCTTCCTGGAATCTGTTGTTCTTTGCTGCTCATATCTCAGACATCAGGCCCTGATGCCTGAGCTGTTGAGGGATATGGCTTAATAGGAAGCAAAGGCTTGAGGGGAGCAATGTTAAAGGAAAAATGCCAAACACATTAACTGACAAGAATGTAGAGGCAATTCCCTTTGTCCTGCTATAAATGTTCGTAAATGAGTTTCGTAGCTTGTTTCAATATCCTCAATATTTTCAGAGGACATCCTATGAATGGTATATTCCAAAAGGAATCCTGAAGACTGGTTGGATGAACAAACACCTGAATTTGGTTCCAGCACTTGTGGTGGTATTCTATGAACTAGACTGGGATGAGCCACAGTGGAAGGAAAAACAGTTGGAGTGTGCTACTCGAGTTGAAATTGTCAGGTAGATTTTTTTCACTTGTATCATAATGTACTGTAAGCTAATATAAGTGTGAATTGCAGAATCTGTTTGCATTCTAGAACATTTTTTTTTTCTTAAGCACAAATTAAGGGGAACTTGAACTTTCCTTTTTAATATACAATTCACAGTAAAAAACTTTTTAAATGGTTTATTTGTAAAAGTTACTTAAGTAAAAATAGCCTCTGAAATTTTACTTGCTAAACTCAGCACAGTTGTTCTGTCCCAAAAGAGGGAAGACAGCATTCTTTGAATGATGGAGCACATTGTTGCGTTTGGCTTTTTCACCTATGTAAAATTTTTCCTGTGCTTCCATCTAGACTGAAATCTTATTTTGTTCTGGTTATTCAGAAATAAGAAGTGAAACCTTGACACTGTGCTGTGTTGTTTTTATTTTAGGCAAAGTTTGCAGGGAAGGAATACCAAAGTTGCTGTGGTTTTGATTCAGAAAAAAACACCATTGCCTCCAGGTAAATGAAAACTCTATGCACAGTCTGGAGTTCTCATTTTTCAGAAGGCCCAGTGGACTGAGCTGACTTTGATTTGTCACGGTATCAGTGGCTCTTCATCTAATGTCATCTACATTCATCAAATGCACTGTGTCTGCAGGAAGGTGTAAGGATAAAAAGAGCACTCCTGACAGTTAACCCTAAACATTCGATACTTTATCCCTGACTTTGCCCTCTTAAGTCCAAGTGCATTTTTTGATACACAGTATCAAAGATGATTTATATGGTAATGCATCTGACCTGCCTTCTTGTAAGCTGGTTGCATTTTAAACATTCCTTGAGATCAGGAAAACCAGTAAAAGCCTTGAGAACTTAGAGGAAGGATATTTGGTACCTACAGAGGTCTTTCATCTTAACTTGGTTTTAATCAATAAAATTTTGGAGCCACGAGGAACTGTGAAATGTGATACACTTTAACCTTACGTTTCTGTAGAGGTACTGCATGCTTTCTAGTGTCTGGCAAACCATTTTTTGTTTTTTGCTCTACCTCCTATATGTGTTTGTCTTTTCTGTATGCTGTTGTATTTCTCAAGACACGGGATATTTAGTTCTATGAGAGATGAATAACTTACATCATACTTGTAATTTTTTGCTAAAAACTGCTAGGAAGTTTCTGCAATGTGTTCTGCTGGATGAAGTACATAGTACTCAGAAAGAAGCTAGAAAGAATGTGCCCTTGGTTTTATCTTTATTAAATTTTTATATACTGTTTAGACCTTTTGGTCTACCTAAGGTTCATAACCTGACCTTTAAGCTTTTAGAGCTAGTTTAACATTGCAGCACCACATACCACTTACTTGTGCTTTCCTTGACTTCACTAGGGGAAGATGTTATTGCATCAGAGAGGGCAGCAGCTTTATGTAATGCTTGTGACCTTTCTGGAAAATCACTGTTTGTACTTCCACACACTGATCATCTTGTTGGCTATATTATAAGGTAAGTGACTGTAAACCCCTGTCTTGCTCTGTTTGCTGGCCGCGGGTTGGCTTACACGACACCGAGCCTGCTGGCAGCAGGTGGTGTACGCTTGTCTCAAAGGGGAAGAAGGATCGGCGCACAAGAGTTAGCAGAGCTCACTGAAGGGGCTTTAAACAAGACTTAAAGTGGGAAAGGGATAAAACCAGTTTCACTAAAGATAAGCCTGGGGTCAGCATG
The DNA here is from genome assembly GCA_013398955.1 of Callaeas wilsoni. Taxonomy (NCBI): domain Eukaryota; kingdom Metazoa; phylum Chordata; class Aves; order Passeriformes; family Callaeidae; genus Callaeas; species Callaeas wilsoni. The sequence continues at coordinate 39,231 of VWPU01015625.1, read as the reverse complement.
CCAGTGTTGGACTATTGGCGTGCTAGCGAGGGCATTCATTCTGCTGGCTCAGTGGAGGTAGTGGATGGAAATCCATGCAGTGCTGTGTCCGGTTCTGGGCACCTCAGTGCAAGGAAGACACTGAGGTGCTAGAGTGTGTCCAGAGAAGGGCAACAGAGCTGGTGGAGGTCTGGAGCAAAAGCCTTATGAGGAGCAGCTGAGGGAGCTGGGGGTCTTTAGCCTGGAGTAAAGGAGGCTCAGGGAAGACCTTATTGCTCACTACTACCTGAAAGGAGGCCATAGTGGAGTACAGGTTGGTCTCTTCCCCAGCGCTTCCCTTCAAGCTGTAGGATGAGAAGAAATGGCTTGAGTTGCATCAGGGAAGATTTAGATTGGATATTAGGAAAAAATTTCTTCACCAAAGGGGTTATCAAGCATTGGAACAGGCTGCCTAGGAAAGCGGTTGAGCCACCACTGAAGATGTATTTAAGAGACACGCAGATATTGTGCTTAGAGACAGTAGGGTGGGCTTAGTGGTGGACTTGGCAACAGATTGACAGTTGCATTTGATGATCTTAAAAGTCTTTTCCAATCTAAAAAGTTCCATGATTCTAGTGGAGATGTTGAGAGGTCATAGATTGAGATGAATGCTATGTGGAACACTCATTGTAGACCAGCAGTGAATGTTTTACCTGTTTGCTGGAATCAGGTTATTCTGATGAATTTCACACAATTTCATTTCTCTGTGAGGTTGACTAATGACAGTCAGAGATGTTGCTTTTAAAGAAATATTATTAGCTATCCCAAGATGTTCCCCAGGTAGAGGTAAAGTGAGCTTTTCTACTACAGTGGTTTTGGCCCTGCTGGTTCTAAATGATTTTCCATACAAATATGTTGTTAGGTTTAACTCTTAGCAGGCTTTTGGTTTTTCCTCCCTTCCTCTTCCTGGCCATGTAGTTCTCTCTTTCTATTTACACGAAGTGGCATCTATCTGGTTGCAAATATTACGTCTTTGTCATTTTATACATTTCTTGTGCCTTCTGTTTTGATATTTACATGAACTACAGCTTCAAATAAATTAGGAAGGCCTTTCAAAAACAGACTGAGGAAAGGCAGACACTCTTGTGTAGATCTAAAAAGAATGGCTCAAACTAAGGCAAATCATGATTTACTGTAATTAGTTTTAATTTTCCATATATTCTCAGGGAGAGGAGGGGTCACAGTCTAACTCTTCTCTCACCCTCATATTTATATATGAACAGTATAATTCTCAACGTAAATTAATGCTGTTATTGTATCCATGCTGCTCACAAACTGCCACTGGAATTGATCAAAATAAAGTAACCATTAATCCTAGCTTTTCATATTTTTTTCAGTGCTAAATTAAGATTATAATAACAGAACTGGTACTTCAGCCTTTATTTCCTGCATGTGTCAGTGCTGTTGCATGTATTTCTCTCCTGGATTCTGATCTTGTTCTAGTTGGTTTTACTCCTTACAGCTTAATCATACAACATACGCTCCTTAGATCCTCCTCAGTCTCATATTGCATTTGGTGTCCTTGTCCTCTTTGTCCTCTCCCCCTGTGAGCTGCCTTGGGCTATTTCTCTTGCAGACAAGTTCCACTGTTACCTCTGCAACCAAGGTGGCTGTTGATGTTTGGACAGAATGATGAAAGCCAGTCTGTACCCTCGTGATTTTATTTACTGCTATATTTTCCTTCCCACTCCTTCCCCCACAGTCCAGCAAATAAGATGCTGTTCAGACATATTCTGTGAGCCTCAGCAGGATTTTCTTCTTTTGACTTAGGGGCATCTCTCAACTTTCTATTGCCTTGCAAAATCAGAATAGCTTACCCTGAGACTATTTTAAATTAAATACTAGAGTTTGTTGTATGAGAAGTTAGTACATAAAGCTCTCAAACTTACTTGTTCTACTTCTTACTACTGCTTTTGTGGAAGTTTTTTGTCTACAGACTCTTACTCTGTGTGGTAACTTAAAGAAGAGTTTAGTAATACCACAAGGTCCCTTGTCAACACTAAAGTAAACATGATTAAAAGTAACTTATTTTGAAGAACTTCAGAATTTCTTTGTATGTGGGAGAAACTTTGTGAAACTTATGAGCAACTTTGTTGCAGGTTGGAAAATGCTTTCTATGAGCACGCACAGACTTACTATTATACGGAAATAAGAAGAGTTAAATCTCATAAGGAGTTCTTGAACAAAACCACTCATCAGGTAATATTATTCTATTTTTGAAATACAATGCAAGTTGTATTGCGTGTTAGAACAAGAAAATAAGGTTTTGTTGCTTAAATGTTTTTATTCCCCTCTTCCAACTTGAGATGTCCTCTCTTAGTGTAAGAAGTAAATCTGGGGTTTTTTTCTGCAATTTAAACTTTTATTTTGGTTGGTTTTTTCCATTTGTCTTCCTCACATCTTCTTTAGAAGAACTGCAGGCCAAAATTAGGTTCTTAGATTAAAAAAATAAAAACTTCTTGTTTATCTACATGATTTAACCTATTCAAGTGTAGTATCTTAAGTTGTGGGATGTGCTTCCCTTAGATATTTTGTACTCAAAGTTGCACTTAATTCAGTTTTTAACTTTTGCTTTTCAAATCTATTCAGACATATTATGTTCTGTTGTGATTGCCAGCTTCCCTCACTTGGAAGCCGGTATCCTAGTGGTGAGCTCCAAAGCCCAATGAGTTCTGTTGGCATAGAGATTTTGGGGTGTTACAAAGCCTCTCCCTTGTGCCAGGGTAACAGGCTTTGAATAGATTAAATCTATTGAAAGATCGCTGCTGTGTCATGGTGACAGAGAGGACTATTAGGAAACAGTTGCACAGTCAGTTTTTCAAGTCAAGCGCTGTATTATGTAAACCTCTGAAGTTACCACCTGTATGTCTTTGTAGGTAACAAGCTGTGTTTGGATGTTTGTGAATGATGTACACTGGTTGTGTTTTGCAGCTTTTGTTTGTAAGACACCAATTCAAAATTGCCTTCTTCAGCGAGCTGAAACAGGATACGCAGAATGCTCTCAAGTAAGACTCATGTTATCTTCCTCTACCCCAAATTACTGCTAAGCCATAAACTGTGGCAAATATTTTCCTGAATGCAAAATTATTTAAACATGTATGTAAGGGGCAAGTTCTTCACTAGGAAGAATGCTCTGGTTGGAAGGCTGTTTTTCACTGTTGGCAGTCCTGTTCTAGAACTTCATTATCATGTGTGATTTAACTCTAATTATTCCTGCTTAGGAACTACAGAACTGCCTATAATCTTGTACATGAATTGAGGGCTCATGAAACAAACATGCTGGAAATCAAGACCATGGCAGGATTTATAAATTACAAGGTAACAACTGTACTTCTAGTCTTTGACAACTGTTACTTAAAAGAAAAAAGGTGATGCACCTTTAATGGGGAAAGGTTGTAAAGTTCCATTTTATAGTGCTTTTACAGAGATGGATTAGAAAGAGTTGTCATTGGAACACCAATTATGGTCAGACTTGCAGAGACTTCTGAATTCCACACAAAAGAAAGATCCTTAGCTGAAGTTTGGGATTATCTTGAAAGATTTGAGTTCATTTGAGATGCAGTTTTCTGAAAGACTAGACTCTAACTCTCACTCTGTGCAGGGAGAATGAACACCAGGGCTGCTTGTTCCTTGAATGTTTTTGTCTTCTTGCAAAGCTCAGGCCAATATAGTTCAGTTACTGCTTTTTTGGGGGAAGAAAGTAACTCTCTAAGAATCAGTCCGTACTTCTGTGGTATTTCGGGGGCTTTTAGGTAAAGCAAAACTATCCCACCATTTACAAGAATCTTGGAGTTAGATTCCATCAAATTCCATTTGCGAACTGCAGGCTTCAAAATAATGATCTTTCTAGAGGCTCTGAATTTCCCTGTTATATTTGGCAGCAAGTTATGCACTCTTCCATTGATGTCTTGGGGAAGAAGGGGATGATAAATAGTATTAGATGGAATAGGGGACCATGTGGTTTCAGGTGTAGTACATTACGGTTTACATCTGCTTTTCTCCCTCTGTTTTTTTATGCAATTTTTGGCCTTCAGAAATATGTAAAATTAGTTGGGGGGGAGGGGGCTTGAATGCTAATCCTTAGCGCCTAACAGTGGTTTTTCATCTTGTTTTTATTTTTTCCTAGATCTGTCGCCTCTGTTTTCAACATAATACTCCACTGGATGCTATTGCACAGTTCAGGAAGCATATTGACCTATGCAAGAAAAAAATAGGAAGTGCAGAACTGGCTTTTGAGCATGCTGCCTGGATGTCTAAACAGTATGTTTTTGCTTAGTAGCGCTTTAGATAAACAGTGAACTTCAAAAGTTTTACTTGTCCAGACAATGTACAAATTCTTAGTTCTCTATCTAAGAGATACACAAGAACATAAAATACACTGTTGTTTTGTTTTGCATCGATCACTGACTACTTTTCTCTTTGAATGAACAGAGTACGATACAAATGCAGCCATAGAACTTAGATGCAAAACTTCAGAGAAATGTAATCTGTCTTGAGTAACCAGAACTTTTAATTGTAGGGTACCTTTCAGATCAAATTGCTGTTCTGTACATAATCTTGGTTATGAATGTTTATTTAACAGGTTTCAGGCTTTTGGTGACTTGTTTGATGAAGCAATTAAGCTGGGATTGACAGCAATTCAAACTCAGAATCCAGGTTTCTATTACCAGCAGGCAGCCTACTATGCACAGGAACGGAAACAACTAGCAAGTATGCTTTGTAACCATGATGTAAGTTGGGAGGGGAAAAATGCTTTGTAATTAACCAGATAGTGAATTCCCTAATGTAGTCTTAAATGGAAGTGGAACAATCTGTAATATGTGTAAATGAAATCCAAGGAAAGGATATGTGTCTTTGTGATGCTTGTTAACATTACATGCATTTCTTATGTATGGAAAAAGTTGCCCCAGAACAAATGCATTAGTATTTATTGTATTGCAAATAATTCTGACATGTTCTTCAATTTTTTTTTTGTAAATATATTTTCTACGTCTCTGGATACTTGAAAACTCACTTTGTTTTTCCAGTATATTTATATGTGCACTGTATCTGGTGACTTACAGGAAGCAGAGAAACAAGAGCATTGGTGCTAGGATGTGGGGGTATTGTTCTAGTATTTTCCTGACACTTGCCTGGCAGAAAATGAAACATGAACCCTTTTAATTACTATGTTTGAATTTACAGTCCTCTGTGACATATCCCAATCCGGATCCCCTGGAAACGCAAACTGGAGTGCTTGACTTCTATGGACAAAGACCATGGCGGCAAGGAATATTAAGTATGTTTCTGTGTCTTATATCTGTGGAGTTTGGACAAACTTATTTAGCTGCTGATCCTGCCAGCTGACTTAGTGGGCATCAGCATGTAATCCCTTTTCCACTGAGATGGATGCAAGGCTGAGGCCTCGTTCTCTTGTTGGTTGGTGGTATGACTTGAACAGGTGTCAGTTGGAAGCACAGGAAATATGTTTGGTCTCTATAATGAATAGAAAAAGGAACCTCAGGTTTTGCAGGTCTTCAGCAAAGTTGCACAGGTGTACAGCAGCTCTGCTGCTGCTTTGTTTCTATTGGTGCCTCAGCTACCTGTAATCACCGAGATGCAGGAATCTCTGACTGCAGTGAAATGTGATCCTGCGAAGAGAAGTCAGGGAGCTGGATACAGCAAAAGTAATGATATTTGTGAATGCAGTTGTTATAAATTGATCCTGCTGTCCATACTGTATCTTGTCAACTGCACACGGGAGCTCAGGACTGGGGTTTTTGTTGTTCTTCGAGAAGGTTTTTTAGATTTTGAAATGGAGTAAGAGGATGCAATGACTGGATTTTAGTCTAAGAAAATAATTTGATTTTCCTGTTAAGGAGGATGTTTCCTTAGAATTTCAGACTCTGCATTGTAACAGCTTTGAACTATACATGAATATACATACAGTTTGGAGATCTTCATTGTTGTCTGTAGTTTTATTTCTCTTTCTCCTTTTCCATCTAATCTATATTCTCTGCTTATCATTTGGGCTTTGCCACTTTATCATTGCCCTCTTTAAAAAAGATTTTATTTCATTTACTGTAGATAAAGTACTGTCTAACCTCTTTTATCTTCCGGTCTTACTATTTTAAAATTACTTAGAATCTACTGCTGAGGTTAAACAGTTAAGGATGAAGAGAAACTTTGTGTCAATATGTTAAAGTTTAGGGGTTTTTTTTATTCCAGCAAGAATTTGTAGTGTTTTAAAACCCTATACAGTTCTTAATATGTTGGATTTCTGTACTGCTACAGAAATACAAACTTGAATCCTTACTTGAGATCAGATTGCAAAAGGGCTAATTTGTCTTAACACATACCCTTTAAATGTTAATAGATGCAGTGTACGGACTAGGTGGTTTTACTGTAATTTGCTGATTTGGGGTAGATTCTTTTAAACAAAGAGAAAGGTAGTTGTGTTCTAGAATTTCCCTTCTAGGGAGATATAGCTGCCTGTGAGGTAAAAGAATGTGTGAGTGTGTTTGGGCTGAAGCTTGCATTGCATATTGCTCACGATTTAAGTACTTCCCTTTGGGTCTGGATAGAATTCCAGTTTCATGGATTTTTTCATTGTCTTATGCAGGCTTTGATCTTTCTGATCCTGAAAAGGAGAAGATGGGGATTTTATCCCTACAGTTAAAAGAGAAAAATGTCCTTCACTCGGTAAGTTTTATTCTTAAAATAAATAAAATCTGTTTTTTTAACACAACCCTAATGTTTGCATATATAATGATATCAGTAATGGTTTTATCTGCTAGGAGCTAATAATCACTTTGTTGAGTAATGCTGTCGCACAGTTCAAGAAATACAAATGTCCAAGAATGAAAAGTCATTTGAGTGAGTATAAATAATCAGATGCATTTTTAAAATTTAATTTTGCAAAGGCTTTTAGTAATGATCTGGAATTTTTTTTTTTTTATCAGTGGTTCAAATGGGAGAGGAATATTACTATGCTAAAGATTATGCCAAAGCTTTGAAGTGAGTACCGTTCATGATTGCTTCTTTTACGTGCTATCTTCTCACTAAGACCCCGTGACTTATTGCTATGGAATAATGTTGGAAGCTCATGTAAGATGCTCCTTGTATCTGGCTGTAATGGAAGCACAAGCTATTGAGTCTATGAATCCCACTTACATTATAGAAAGCACAACAGATGAGTCAGTTATTAGAGCATAAAAACTTCCTGCTCTGAGCTGTTGTGGGAATTTGCCATATTGGGCAAATATTATCTATTTCTAGCTCACTGATTGAGTGCTGTCTGTCTGTCTCTCTTGTTTGAAGTAGGAGAGATGTATTTACTTGTTAGTAGCTGACTGGACTTTACATGAAAGAGAAGATAACTAGGATAAGCAGATCAATTTGTGTCAAGCCTGATTGTTCTATGAACAAGCATTTTTTTTTTATATTAGGTAGATTTTTCTGAAGTAGGCAGAAATTCTTAAGTAGTTGAGAAGAGTTTAAAAAAAATCACTTCTCTGCTTTGCTAGTAACAGCAGGCAGTGGTCAGTATTAGGAACATATTAAGGTGTGTGGTTTTGCCTTATGAAGATTGATGCATGTGTTGTGGATCTTTGACACCCTTGAAGGGAGCAGGGGGATAGGAAGTAGGAGAGAAAAGAAACATCTTGGCTTAAGGAACATTAAACTTCTTCAGTTTGGAAGAGGACTTTATTGTGGGAGTTTGGTTTGTTTTTCTAAATACTTACTGCATATTCAATAGTGAGGCTTATTTTTAATGCAATATTGTACTAAGGCACTTCTGTCCAATTGCTGTTTTGTTAACTCATCTGTCTTCACATAAAGAACTTCCTTGTTGTTCTCTTGTGAAAATTTTTCTAGCTTGAAATAGAAAATTCAGGGAATAATTGCGTTTCTTTATCATAATTTCATGCTGTTTTCAATAAATCATTGCCTTGTATAAACAGTAGACTTTTTAATCTAGCATTTGTATTAGTGAAGATGAATTTTGTATTAATGATACCAAATAAATGTAAGCTTCTAAAAAATACTGGTGAGCATAACTTGTTTTCTCACAACTTTGCTGTGTTGCAGGCTCTTGGATTATGTTATGTGTGAATATCGCAGCGAAGGATGGTGGACCCTCCTCACTTCCATATTGACAACAGCACTCAAATGTTCATATCTGATGGCCCAGCTGAAAGATTATATAACGTACTCTTTAGAGCTACTGGGTAGAGGTATTCTTTTAAGAATATTTTGAAATATGACAAATCATTGTCAGACACAGTGCTTACAGTACTTCAAATTATTTGACTACAAAATAACTGTGTGCTTGTGCTGGATTTTTACTGCCTTCTGTGGTACACTGGGAGTTGAGTTTTCTTTTTCTTCTATTTTAAATTCATTGTATTCAAATAAACTGTGTCAAGATATCTGAGAGAGAGAGCTTCATTTGAGACTGTTCAAATAATGCAACAGGAATTTCCTGAGCTTTGGGATGGGGAAAGAGCTGTAGTATAGGTAAAAGAGAAAAACGTTTTTCCTAGTAATAAAGCTAACATGATTTTTCTGGACTTTAATGTCCAAAATATGCTTCTCCCAGGCTCTTTATAGAACTCTACTGATGAAATATGTATATGGGATGTAATGCCTGCTCCTTGACATTGCAGAAATAATCCTTTTGGGCCCTAAATTGCTAATACCACTATTAGAGCAAGTGTGGTAAAAATGGGTTTGGACGTTCTTATAGGTAGCCAGGCTACTCTGCTTTGTATGGAAGAATAGCAAATGATGCAAAACCACCTTTCTTCAAGAAAAGAATGCTTATTTTAAATAGTCCTTGTTTCTTCCTATCACCTTCTGTAGTTGTTTTTTTCTGGTATTATCTGAGCTGGCCTCTTTGCATGTTCCAGACTTGTCTATGTTTTCTTCTGTTTTTAAACATAAACGACAAGGAGATATAAGCAATATTCTTCTGAGGCTTTGCTCCAATGAATTACAAAATGTATGTCTAGTTAAAAATTTTTTTACTTGGTTCCAGTGAAAGTAAGAGGAAACATTTAAAATGGGAATGTCCTTCATTACTGGGAGATGGATGTTAGAATTTTTTTTTCCTCTGGAATGTGTTATCTGAAAGATGCAGTCTGAGGGAAAGATTTATTTTTAAGTTAAAAAAAAGTACAGATCCTTGCTTCTGTCTCGTAATCTTTGTTTTGTTCCATTTATTAGCATCTACTCTTAAAGAAGATCAGAAATCTCGAATAGAAAAAAATCTTATAAAAGTTCTGATGGTAAGTGGTAAAACTCGTATTACCCTTTTAAATAATCCTAAGAGTGGTCAGAGTCTGCTAACCTTCTTTTATTGTTCTTTGCAATCTTTTGCCTGCATACAGAATGAGAGCCCTGATCCTGAACCTGATTGTGACACTGCTGCTGTGAAAGCATCACAGAAATTGTGGAGTGACCGTGTTTCCTTGGCAGGCAGTAATATTTTTACAATAGAAGTCCAAGATTTTATACCATTTGGTAAGTAAGACAGCAAATTTACACCAGATCATAAATTTGGTTGTAGTTATACCTTGAAAATAACTAATTAGGATGAAAATATAAAGGATGTGTTAAAGCCAGCAACAGGGTTCCAACATTGCTCTGTTCCTTGTCTAAATCAACAGGGTAAGAAATAATGAGAGAAGTCAGTGATCTCTTATCCCTTTTATGGATTACTAAAGAATTCCCTGCTTTTTGAAAGACTTCCTGACATTCTGGTGTGCTTTGAAGTAGGACTCTGAGGAAAGAGGGCAGAATGTGTGCAAAGTAATACTCATCTTTAAAAAGGGGGCGTGAGTGACATCCAAGTGTAGTGGACTATCTATTTTCTTCTGGACATCTGCATCTCCTCTCCTCTGCAAAGGTTTTGGCCAAGTGCTGCAAAGTGGCTTTCTGTGACAGTGTTAGTAGCCAAACTTGTCCCACTTGCAAAACAGAACTGTAAGAGTATACACAGAATGATTCTTGCTGCAATCATTTCAGGAGTGCTTCTGGAATTTAATGTTACAGTTTATGTTTAACACCTACTTCTTGTTTCTTTTTGCTTTTTTTCTTTTCTTAATTCCAGTACAGTGCAAAGCAAAATTTCTTGCTCCTAGTTTTCATGTTGATGTTCCTGTGCAGTTTGATGTATACTTGAGAGCTGATTGTCCTCATCCTATCAGGTTTTCTAAGCTCTGCATCAGTTTCAATAATCAGGTACCTCTGTTCTAACTATGTCTGACCTAGTGATGGAAACTGATAATAAGAATGGAATAACATTTTAGTGGTTTTAAACATAAAAAAAACAAAAGTTTTTTCCAAAACTAATGTTAATACTTAAGCTGAAAGAGGTTTGGATTTTTAATGCATTATCTATCGCTTTTGACAAGTATATTGATACTGGAATAAGACCCCGAAATGCAGTTTGATTAGTTCATCTGTCCTGTCTGGTTTTTTCTATGAAGCTTGCTAAAGTTTCAGAAGGATCATTTTAATGTCTTATTTCTTGCGATTCATGAAGTTACATTAATACAATGTCTGGAATTTGTCAGAGAATTGCAGTGTAATTACTTGCTAGTCTAACTTTGATATTGTGAAAATTAGGAAGAACCCATACAGTTTGATCCAGTAACACAGAGCCTTAATATTTACTATATTGCCATTACTCTCTAAAGATGTCTTCAATCTGAATGTATCAACTTTTTTCCCCACTCCTCTATTGTAGGATTACAACCAATACTGTGTTGTAGAAGAAGCCTATCAGAAAAGTGATATTCTAGAACAGTCATCACAAGGAACAATGTGCCTAGTGCCTGGCAAAACAAGAAAGTTCTCTTTCAAATTTGTTGCAAAAACTGAAGATGTAGGAAAGAAGATTGAGGTTTGTCCATTTGTTTTGTACCCTTCTTACTGTTACGTACAATGAACTCAAACTACAATGTGTCTCTAATCTGACACCAGTTGAAAAGTTGCTGCAGTTCTGAATGTCTGAATTCTTGAAACTGAGTATCAAAAAAGAGTGAAACTATTAACAATGACAAAACACAAAGAAAATAATAAAAATGGAAGAGTCGTTTCAATAAATTTTTAAACTTTTTTTTCAAAGCATAAGTGCCGCACTGCCTGCTGCCTTGCTGTGGCTTGGCCTGTGGATCCAGGCAGCCACCCTCACAGGATAGCGGCGTCTGGTCGAGACAGGGTCACTTCTCGGCCCGCAGCCGTTTGCAACAAGCAGTCTCTGGGCTGTAGTTCGGCAGGAGCGAAGACAAGGAGGAAAGAGTTGGAATTTCTGTAGCTTTATTCCAAGTTTATTTTCTTGAAGGGGAGCTCACAGAAAGACCCCTTAACTCTTTGGTTACATGTTTTTATAGGGTTACAAAGTGAGAGAGGTATAACAGAGATAGCCAATCCAAAGGTGGCACGCGTGACAAAGAACTAATAGAAACATCTCAGGGGAGGAACTTAGCCTAAGTTACAAATGGTAGTACAGCTCAAGATAATCTTGAAACACACTGTCCTGTGAGAGGCCTGAATCTCTGAAACAAAGAGAGGAGGCAGGCACAGGTGACCTCAGGGGTTAAGAAGTCTTATGCTGTGGACTGTCCTTTGAACCTATCCTCTGAGGCAGAGTCTGGTGCAGTGAAATTAACCCTTTCTGAATCACCCAAGATAATCTGGGTCACTGCAACACATAAGCAATACTTAAAAAGTGAGAGGTGGTATAGTACTATGGGAGGGTAGGAAATTGCAACCTATTACACTGCTTGCACTTGAACGTGGATACTTTTTCCACGGCTGTTTCCTTAAATGAAATCCTGGGGTGGTGAGGTCCTCAGTCTCCAAACTGTCAGAAGCTTTTTGATGGTACATGTATTTATTATGTCTATGTATGTTGGAAAATTATATTCCTACAAGAGGTGGTTGGAAGACTCACCAATAAGTGTTTAAATTTATGTCTGTCAGATCACTTCTGTGGATTTGGTCCTGGGAAGTGAATCTGGCCGCTGTGTGGTTCTGAACTGGCGAGGAGGAGGGGGAGATGCTTCCTCATCTCAAGAAGCATTGCAGGCAGCACGGTCCTTCAAGCGAAGACCTAAGCTTCCAGACAATGAAGTGCACTGGGACACTTTGACTATTCAGGCAAGCACTATGTGAGTAGCAACTTGAAAGCATGTATATAATGTATCATTGTGAGTCTCCTGTGAAGCCCTGATCGCTCTGCTTCAGAAAATAAGTGTCTTGTTTGGACTTCTTCAATAGGAGCTTTTTAATATGTCTCTGCTTAAGATAGATACTATCCAATTCTTTAGGACTCTTGAGGCTCCAAATAGGTAGGAGCGCAGAAAAAGCTTGCATTGATCTCTGAGAATACCAAGTACTCTTTGGTTGTCCGCTTCACCTAACTTTGCCAGGCAGGCTTTACCCAGATTTTTTTGCAAACTAGGAGGTGTTACTGTTCTCTTATGAAAGCCATCACACAAGAATTCCTAAGAAAGCTATTGGGGAGTTATTATTAAAAATGAAAATAATAAAATCTGATTGCAGTTGGTGCAGGTGCTTTTTTCGTTCCTTACAGAACATCTGAACCATTAATGCTTATTACTGGGGTTCCAAACTGGTCTTTTTTTTATTGAATTATTCCCATCATGTTGTTTTTCAGGAGTCTCACATATCTTAGTTTAATAGGCCACCACTTGTGGGAACTCAAACAATAGGGTGTCTTAGCCTCCTTTAAACTAGGCTTAAAAGCATGTTATTTTAGAAACATACAATAACTGAGTCTTTTCTCTTAAAGGATTATTTCTAGAGTGCCGAACATTTCCGTTCAGCTCCGTCATGAACCTCCTGCCCTGACTAATGAAATGTATTGTTTGATTGTGACAGTCCAGTCACATGAGGAGACAGTGGCCAAAGATGTCAAGCTTACAGCAGGTTTAAAGCCAGGTATTTGGGTTTATTTTCTTTTAATCCAGCAGTCTCATAATTGACTCCTTGTTCTGGATGCAATGCAGAGAAATATAGTAAACTGTTGTCCCACAGTAATTAAAAGCCAAACCAAAGTGAAAGTTGGGAATGGTGAAATACCAATGGTTAGAACAGCAGCTAACAGACTCATTCAGTTATGATTATTTTAACCACTACTTGTCTGTGGTGCTTCCATAGATATTTTCAGAATATGAGTCTTTACAAGTTTGAAAGAAAACATGGAACTTTTTGATTTCCTTTCTAACTTTTTGTACAATTTGCTTGTAACTATATTTTTCTTTTGCCCAAAGAGATCTTTTTCTTGCTAATCTGAAAGCACTAGACAGTGCTAGATAAATATTTTCTAAGTATAGGCTTTGTGGGTTTTCTCTCACACTCGCCCTGCTTTTTTTGTTTTCCTTGCCCTGGACAACATGGTTTGGTTTTTAAACCACTTGAAATTTGGGGAACAATGGAGCACTGAAGCAGTATTTCTTAGAATGCAAAGGAAAAAAATACAAATGTTGTATGTCTAAGTCCTAACTATCTGTATGTAGATATTGCTGACAGTTTTCAGTATGTGAAGCCCAAATGTTGTACTCAGTATGCCTCTTTGTAGCAATTATCCTAAAAGACAAAAATATTTTTAAGCCACTAGCATATAGGATGCCATATGTTCTGTGTATTCTGAAATAGAACCATGTTTTCTATACAGTTGTATGGTTCATTAAAGTCAGTGGAGTATTCTTGAAACTTCTTTAATTGGATGTTTGGGCTTGGCTCCTGAAGCAGTGTTTAATAGAAGGTCTTTGTTTTTCTTGTTTGGTTTTTTTTTCCTTGCTTGATCTTAACTCTTTAACATGGGATATGCAAGGTCAGTGTGGGCTTGCTGATTGCATTAAAAGAACAATTGAAATCTGACATTTCATTTATAAGGAAGGTGATGTATTTTCCCCAGTTGCAACTCTTTGGCAAGATGTGGCTTGTTTTGCTTTGAAAATTATCCCATGTAATTGCAGTAATGCCATTATTCTAGTTAAGCTCTGACCGAAGAATGGTGTCACTTAACATCTATACATTTCTTTTTATGTGTTTTCAACACCGACTTGAAAGAAAAGTTCTAAAAATATGTGAAATCATTAAACCATGCTCTTGAAAACAAGAATAACAGAACAATGAAACTTCTTTTCTACTTCATGATAAAGTATCAAGAAAAACTTGGGTAATATAATCCTGTTACATAGATGGTAGGGAACATCTAGATATGATTTCTGATTTTTGAGATTTTTTCTTCCCCTGGCCCAAAGAGATTAAACAATAAACTTCCAAGGGTGCAAACACTCCAACTTACAAAATTTTGAGGTGTTGTCAAATCTGTCCTCTACTGGTACTTTTGAAAGATTCTCTCAATGAAATTAACTGTGTTAATTCCTCATGCATTGCTTTTTGAGATTAGTTTTTTATTATTTTTAGTTATTGTTTTATGCTTTAGTGATGTAAGCCTGTGTGGATATGAACACTGTTTTTAATCCTAGGGCAAGATGCCAACTTGACTCAGAAAACTCAGGTGACTCTTCATGGAACAGATGCATGTGATGACTCTTTTCCTGCACTGCTTCCTGATATCCCTGTAGGAGACTTGCAACCAGGGGAAAAGGTCAAGGCTTAAAACCTTACTTCTATATCACACTTAAGAAAATAGGGACCAACTAGTAAAAGACTCTCTTAGATGGACTTCAGTTTACTTTCTGATATCTGAACCAATAAATTAAATACTTATGGCCTGTTTTGCCTACTGTTTACATGTAGTTTAGTATCCCTTTAATGAGATCACCTTTTGGACTAAATTGAGGAATAAGGTATGTTTTGGGTTTGATGATACAGCTGGGAGATTTGAAATAAGGAGGCTAATTTCAACTGCTAATGGAATGCACTGCTTAATGGACAGTAGATAATAGTCAGCAAGTGTGACTCAAGATGGTAGAGGATCAAATACGCACTAAGCTGAAGCTGTGATTAGTAAGTTAGAAGTTGGTTATGTCATATATTACACAGTTATGATTCTTTTTTTGTATTATTAACAGACAAGGATCTGGAACAAGCAAATCCAGTGAAGCAGCTGGAGTTGTGCTGCTCTGGTTAAAATCATTCACTGCATGATCCAGATCATACACTGTAGGAGATTTGTTGTGGTCAAAATAATGCCCATTCTGCTGTTACCCTGTTGGACCAAGTCAGCTGATTAACAGCTTTTGGACAGCTCTAGGCCTCATTAACGTAGTTTAGATGTAGCTCATACAGTCTCCTTTATTTTGCAGCTGGAAAAACCAATATACATCCGTTGTGGAACAGTTGGTGCAAGAATGTTTCTGTTTTACATTTCTTACTTAATCAACACTGTTGTTGAGGGGAAAGAAATCCTCTGCAGGTGTCACCGGGTAGGTTTTAAAGATGCACCAATTGCATCTTTATGCAGATAAATTTGTGAAATACAAGAAATATTCTAAAAGCTGTAATTTCAACTATCTTAGAACCCTTTCCAGGAGGTAGAATAGATGCTAAATCAGCAGTATGGTAGCCCTTTTTAGCATGAACAGTTCCATAATTATTAGCAGAAGGAAAGTTTTCTATATTTAGTCATAAATATCTTTAAAAATATGTTCATCTCTGGGGAGGACTTGGTTAAAATAATGATTAAAAGTAACTTTAGATTAATAATCTCTGACATCAATAGCCGGGTCTTAAGCTGAATATAACTTTTTTTCCTTTCTTCTTCCCATTGCTTTCTTTACCTCTAAAGGATGAAACTGTAACCATAGACACAGTATTCCCTTTTGATGTTGCTGTCAAATTTGTCTCCACAAAGGTATGTGTTTGAAAAGTTGTTCGTGTTTTGGAATCACAGCACTTTGGAGTCACACCCTGTTTAGTTAGAAATAGTCAGAGCTTGTGTCTGTCTTGACAGCTGGAGCACCTGGACAGAGTATTTGCAGATATACCATTTTTGCTGATGACTGACATCCTGAGTGCCTCTCCTTGGCCTCTTACTATTGTAACAAGCCAGTTACAGCTGTCAGCTTCCATGACCCCAGTAGATCAACTGGAATCTTACGTGGAGAATGGTAAGTTTTCTTAGAGTATGTTCTCTATCAGGAGGATACTTTTTGCATAAATTGGGAGTAGTAAAAGGGGACATTTTAAATAATGTTTGCTTATTGAACTGTAAATAGAAGAAAGCTGCTTAGTACTCTAGTTGCTTGCCAGAATACAACTTGGACAGCAGCATGCTTTTAAATGTAGTTCTGCTTCACTAGGTCAACTAAATAGACTTGGATGATGGATGGTAAACAAAATTCTAAATATAATAGACTTGAGGGAAAGCACCTGAAGTACTTCTGAAATGCAACTTCTTAGATATCCATATGAAAAGATATTCAATATTTCCATTGTTTCTGGGCCATATATACTTTCTGGAATGCAAACACTTTACCATGTGATAGATACAGTATCCAAAGGCCAGTGATCCATGTCCATGATTGCAGTCACAAAACTGAAAAATGTGACGCTAGAAAGGGTAGGTTATAAAGAACAACCGGTAGTAAGCATCTTTTTTTCAATATTACCACAGTTCAGTAACTTATTACTTAAATTTTTAAAAGTTATCTTGGAGATCTCAGCCATTAAAACTGCAGTGTGTTAGCTTTAAAGTTAAATAAATGGAGTACTTAACAGTAGAGCTGATCCAAAATCTTCCAACAAAACATTGTCTTTGCATTTGTGGCATCAGAGATGTGAATTATGTGTTCTGTCAAAACTTTGGATCCAATGAGATATTCTGGGTGGCTGCCTGACTGTGGGGCAGCTGTCCACTCATGTAATCAGCTTTCAAGGCTCTACTTCCTCTGTTGATTCAAGGGTTGCCTGGCAAAAAGCAATTATTTCTCAGGTCCTTTAGTTTTCCAACTATGATATTTCATCTTCAGCTCTGGCACCTTGTGCTTCATTGCTTCTGGCTGATGCTCCTAAAGAGCTAAGTGCCAGGACATGTGAACCTGTAGGTATCAACCATTCAGCTGTCCATCTTTTGGTTGATGGGGTTTCTTTAAAGATTAATGATAAATTTTGGAAGACCAAAACCTATGTTTTTAGTACTTTTTAAAAATCACTCTTTACATGAAAAGGTACTTTTTTTGGTTCACTTGAGTGGAGAAAAAAGAAGGAAAAGTGAGAACTTAGTTTCACTGAAAAGCCAGATTTTTCTTGTGTTCCTTCTCTTCCTTAGCTCTCATCCATCTGAGAGGGAGAGGGGATGTGTCCATATTAAGTTTAATTTTCAAGCATCAGGAGACCTCTTATGCTGATGTCTTGGAATTTGCTGTAGAAGTGTAGAATTTGAATTGGCATTATTTTGCTTTTTGTGTGTGTATATGAACCCTAAATTTGCAATGAGTCAGTCTATATGTACATTAAAGACATTAGAATGCGATTCAGAAAGTAAAGTGACATATATTTGTATATGTTACCCTTTCATATATTGGAATACTTCACAATCTATTGGATTTATACATTGTGTAGGTATACTTCGCAAAGGACTTTGAAGGCCTGTCTGGCTGAATGCTTGTGTTTGTGTCATATTGCTTTTCTATACTGGTGGCTTAGGCTGTTATTATGCTTTGATTTTAAACAAAATCTTGCTGATAGTTGTTTTACAGACAGGTGAGAGTGCCAGTGAGTGCTTTTGCCTTCGATGTCCTCCAGTTACTAATGCTAGTGGAGTGGCAACTGGATGTTATATAATTTCCTGGAAGAGGTAAGCATCTCTTAGTGTTGATGAGGAGAGGAAGTAAATTGATTTGCTTTTAGGAATGATAGTGAGTTTTTGGATTTGGGTTTTTTTGGGAGTGGGGAAGAGTGAAAAAAACAAACAAAACCAGAGTTTTGTATTTTCCTGTAACGAGCACTGTCTAGACTTTGGACCTACTAATTACTATTTAGTTTGTATACTTATTTGATACTTTATGTAATATAATATGCAACATGGTCTGCATTTGACTTCTTCCTGCAGAAGTTCACCTGTGGAAAGTGTACCTGCTGTTAACACAGTCATCACTCTACCACATGTGATTGTAGAGAGCATTCCCCTCCATGTTAATGCAGGTAATATTAATTTGGCAACATACATGTCCCAATTAGAATTTTTAAGGCTGCCAAAATTTTTACAGCACCCAGAGCTTCCATTTACTGTAGCAAAATACAAAAAAGTGGTGCTGAATGTTGTGGAGCTAGAGAAAGAAACCATATCATCACTTAGACTGCCTCAAGGCTTGCTCTTCTTTCCCCACTTGAAGGGAAGAGGAGGTAGATAGTTTCACAAATGTGTTCTCCTAAAAGCTGTCAGTGGAGCTGACGTAATACTCAACCTATATTATGTGGCAGCACAGAGGCTGGAGTTACCTCTGCTGATGCTGCCTTCCCAGTAGGTTTCTCTAGATGCCTATGGCAACAGTTGTTCCATCCACCCACATTCTGGGTGCATCCCAAGAAGAAACAGACTGGAGAGTTGGAGGTGCTTGTTGGCAGGTGAAGTGTTTCTCTTCTAGCACTTCACCTGCACAAGAACAGAGAGGGATTTAAATGCCCACCAAACACACATAATTCCAATGCTTTCCTCAGCTTGGTTTCATTTGTACTGAGATTCTTCTACTACCTTATCCTGTTACACTTTGAAGGAGCTTCCTGACAGTATCTGATTAGATTTTGGTAAGCTGAAAATATTCAGCAGCAATGAAAGTGACTTCCTAGTTAGTATTCTTGGGCAGTGTTAGCAGCTGGGAGGTTTGTAACTAGATGTTGAAGAAGTGATACTGAAAAATTGTAATGAAGCTGTTCTGTTGTTTAATCTGTTTCTAAAAAAACTTCAGAAGTGCTTTAGATGCCTAGTTCTTGTATCTTTTTTTTAACTTTTCACTGCTTTTTCAATAGACTTATTTTATTTTGAGTAGAATTTGAAAATGTGTTTTGTATTTGAGATTACTTACTTTCTTTCCAAAGATCTGCCATCATTTGGTCGAGTCCGAGAATCCTTACCTGTCAGGTATCACCTGCAAAATAAGACCAATTTAGTCCAGGATGTGGAGGTGTCCGTGGAACCCAGTGATGCCTTCATGTTCTCTGGCCTTAAACAGGTACAGAATTGTCACATCCACTGATCCTGCTAGTTTATCTGGTAGTGAAGAATACATGGATTAGACTTACACTGATGTACAGACAGGACAAACTTTTTTGTTTTTTAAGATGTTTAAAGTATGGTAAATTCTGTCTGGAAGAATACATGGATGCAGACTCTGTTTTAAAAAGGGCTAGATGGAAGCCTGTCTAGGAGCTGTTTGTCATGATGTGTATGGGTAACATGGTGTTTCAGTGTAGTAGCAATAGTTTAACTAGAATTGGAAATTAGTTGCATTCTTTCCAGCTTCAGAAAGTAACAAGTGCATAAATAGAAAGTAAACAGAGCAAAACAGAGTAAATGGAGAAAGAGACACAGAACTTACCTATGGTTGTGGCTTTCTTTTCTTCTTTTTTTTAAGATCCGGCTAAGAATCCTTCCGGGCACGCAGCAGGAAATGTTATATAACTTCTACCCTCTGATGGCTGGGTATCAGCAGTTACCTTCTCTTCACGTTAACCTGGTGCGATTCCCCAACTTCACCAATCAGTTGCTCAGACGTTTCATACCGACACACATTTTTGTAAAGGTAAGGCTGTGAGGAGTGACTTCTGTTTAAACTGCTCAGATTCTGGGGACAGCTTCACAATCTATTGGAAGTTGCTCTGCTCAAAGCTGTGTCTCTAAGCAGACTAAAATGTCCAGCTTGTAACAGGGTTGCTTGCTTTGAAAAATATTGTGTTGTGCATTGGTGTTGTCAGCCAAAATCTTTAGGAACTCTGTTTTGGTGCAGTATGTATTTGGTAACCACTAGATGAACGAGCTGAATGTGCTTGTCGTGTCCCTGTTCCATGTCTCACTCTGTAAAATGAGTTTTAAAATTGCCTCTATTTTGAGCATAGTAGAGTGAGCCAAATATAATCAGTTACTTCTAATACCATAATTCATAGCACTTCTCTTTTCAGAAGTGTTTGAGCAACCCATATGACTAGGTTCAGAGACACTGTAGCATCCCACACTTCCCTAAATAACTTCTAAAAACACATTCTGTCAGTGAATCAGTCTAGATTTTTTTTTTTGTAAGTGGTATAACACTGAAGACATTTCAATCATACCATGTAAAACAGGTCTTTTGACTTCTTAAGAATCATTTAAATCCATTTGCCTAAAATAGTGCTTTCTCATTCCACTGCTACTGTCTCCAGAATATTTTGTTCACTTTTTATTCAGACTCTTAACAAGCAAGGAGCCCAAAGACTTCTTTATATGATTTGAGATGGACTTGTTTAGACATCTGTAATCATGTTTCTAGGAAATGGGCCTAGCATCATCTCAGTTTTGTTTTAACCAAAAGCAATAGGCAGAACTTACTTTTTGAGTATACTCAAATACTTAAGCCGCTGGCTTTTCTAGATTGGTTGTCGGAGTGTCCTCCTAAGTAAATAGAAGTGGCATTTTTCTCAAAAGCGTGGTGTTCATAAAACTCCTGTGGACTCTCAAGCTTCAGAATTCTTTGCTTTTGCTTTGGAGTTGTCAGAACCTCAGAAAACCTTATTGTAAGGATGCCTTTTCTTCTTTAAAACTTCTTCCTTGCTATCTCCTATCTCTAGTGATGTTGCTTAAAATTCGTCCAAGAAACTGTCAGTCTCATTCTTGTTTTACACGGTGGTGATTATCAGCTTTCTATACTGCAGTGATGCTCAGAGTGCTGATCAGCCAGGCCTTGTGCTAAGCTGTGCAGATGTGTATGGAGAAGGCATTTAACAGGGCAGTTTGGGAGCTGAGGCCTCTACCAAGTGCTCGCTGGGCCAAAATGAAATTTCGGTTGGATGTCCTCTGTGTTTGTGCCACTACTGGAAACCTTTAGAAGTAGGATAAGCTTAATGCTACACTTGGGTACTAGAGCTACATTGACAGCACAGTGTATTGCAGAATTAGTTTCCTAGCAGCCAATCTTTTCTGTTTGGGTGTGGGGTTTTTGGTTGGGTTTGGTTTTTTTGAGGGGAGGTTGTTAGGGTGGCTTGTTTTGGTTTGTTTTTTTTTTAATTCTCTGTCTTTATTTTCTTAAAGCCTCAGGGTCGTCAAGCAGATGACAACTCGATTGCAGCTGCATAACTTTGAGACCTGTACCCTCTGCACTTAAAGAAATGGGATGTTGCACAGAATATGTAAAGCTCACTTTGGAAACATAGCTTTGATCAAACCATAAGAATTAAATTTTATTTTGAAATTACAACTCTTAGCAGAACTAACGTTTAAAAAAAAGCTAGTGTTTCATAAACTTTCTTCAAGGAATAAATGTGGGGAAATCTTGGTGCTTTATTTAACAGGAACATTCTTTTGAAGTTAATTTTGAATGTCAGACTCTTAAAAGTATTATTGAGGCATATTAAATGTCTTGAGTATTTAAATGAAGAAATGCTATTTCATTTGACCACAACTGAAAAATGTTTTCACAGTTAACAGTTTAAGTGCAAAGTTTGTATTTACTATTAGAGATTTACAACATTGAAAATTACCATTTTTTACAGAAGTTTGTCCTGTGCCACTTGTGTTGAAGACAGAGCAGGTTGTGCAGTAGCACTGTAAATTACAAATGGTTACATCATATTGTTGCAATTGAGCAGTTTACTAGTCCTTTAAAACCATAACTCTCAAAAGGCACTATTTCTCCTGGGTAAGCCATACATCTGATTTTGAACTCAGCAGCTAGTCTAAAGAACAGAGATTCATTCATACCAGTTGGACTATCCAACCTGGAGCTGATGTGGTTTGGGGTTACTTTTACACACACAGTTTCCAGATTAAAGACATGTCTTGGCAGTCTCCTGCTGTGTGAATTTAAAAAATAGACGTCCTACTGTTGTACAGCTCTGGATGAACTGGTGTTTAAAGTACAGTAAATTATGTATATATAAAAAATTGCATTGTGAAAATTTGCATTGTTTAACTTTCTAAATAATTACATTTTGATTGCTTGGGAAATACCTTATTTATTGTCAAAGTGAAGTTCTAATAAACTGCTTGTGACAGAGTACTTCTGAAACTGTCCTTAAGTGCATTGCTTTCGCAGTTTTTTTATAACTCTGATCTCACTTGTGGACTGACACATCCACGTATGGCACTGAAGTCTAAAATAACAGCTGTGATACTTGAAGGAAAGCATGAGTGAAGTCCTGAAAAAATATGTGTGAGGATATACTGTTTTTCCATGGAGTGCAGAGGTAGTTGTATTATGAGGGTTTTTCTAATGTATGGATGGGGATAAGAAGATGACCGACAAACTGCGCTGGAAAGAGCAAATGAAACCTTCCTTATTCTTTGCTTAAATGTACTGACCTAAGTGGTAGTCATGGAATAGGTATCTTATCTTTCTCTCTTTTTTTTTCTAAGAGTGGAAAATGTATTTCTTTTCCAGATTTTTTTTTTCTCTTAAGTAGCCACTCAGATTGCAGCAATGCTGGCACCTCTGTTAGTGCTTCTTAAAGACATGTTGATGCAAGTAGTGTAAGTGTTCGGTGGAGAATTGGGTGCCTTCCCCCACCCCCAAAACAGTCTAACAGTGATTTTTATCCCTTTGAGAAAGGGGAGGGCGTAGAATACTTTCGTGGTTACAGTAGTGTTGAAGTCTTAAGGGAATTGTGTAAATATGTTCTTACTTAAAATTGTGGGTAGTAAAAATAATATGGAAATACAAAAATGCAGGCATATCCCACACCATGGAAAAAGCTTGCTGCTTTGCCATAGTTGCAATTCCTGTTCTTTCATTCACAAAGGGAATCTTTTCTTGTTTTGTATAATCTTACTACAGCTGTAAACACTACAAAGCAAATATTTTTGTGTTAATTGTCTCTAAAGTGCTAGGCACACCTTTTATGCTATGTAAATGGCTGATGTGAATGAAAACATGCAGCAAGCAGGAACCACCTTGTTAAAAATGCTCGAGAAGTGATTAATGATGACTATCTTTCTGACTCATAAGATTCTAATGCTGAGGGGAATGTTTGTGATTCATAACCCAAATCCCTTTGGAAGACTTAAGGAGATATATTCACATATATTTCAGTGTAAGTGCAATTTTTTTTATTTTTTACTGTGTTTTGATGAGTACCATTCACACTTCAATGTATACTACATAAATGTAGTCTATTTTAATTGGAACTAATTAAGTATCAAAGAAAAGAGAAGGTACTTACAGAGTAGTTTAAAAATAGCTTTCAGGGAAAAAAGATTGAGATTAACATGTTCAAACTGCTGCTGAGCTGGAGACCTAGCCCTAGCACTGTTGTTTTCTCCCCTTTTATGCTACTTGGTGCATGAGAGAGGGAGAGCTTGTCCCATCTCAGTGCTTTGGAGGGGAAGAACATTTTCCATCATCTCTAATCTGGCCTATGGTGAAGTCTGGAGTGGAGAAAGTACTCTATTCCTTCTTCATTTCTTCCAACTACTAAACTCTTGTTATAAGAAGTTAAGGAAAAGTGAATGTTTAAAAGGAAGATTTTCATTTCAGATTCATTTTTAGAGTCTTGCATGAAGTATTCTCAGATTGTTGATTTACAGAGGAGTTTGAGATTCTACTAGCTTCCTTTTTGCATGTCCTATGAACAAGTTGTTTCTCTTCATGCTTTCTCTGCCTTCACCTGGGAGACTAGAAGTCCCTTGGGAGTAAGAATACTTCTGCTAGGACCCTCCTTCAGGTTTGAGGTTACTGTGTCTAAAGCAGGAAGATAGAAAAAAAATCTCAAAAGCACCTCATTCCTTAAACCTCCTCTGCTGCTTCATTTTCTAAAACCAATGAGCTCCAGCTCCTTCATGTCTTTTCAGAGAGGAAGTTCGGCTGAAGGAGAGCAACAGAGGTATCTTACACCAAAGTACCTTCCCAGTCCTCCCCCAGGGATGTGTTTGACAAGAGACTTCTAGGGCTAAGAGGAGCAATCTCCGCTGTATTCCAAGGATCAGGCATGCTACCTGGTTAACTGAAGTAGAGGATAGGGAACTGTGCAGGACTCGTGACTGTGTTGTGCTGGTTTGAAAGCAAAACCAGTGAGAAACTCCAAGTCAGAAGTACAATTTAATAGGAAAAACTAAAATAAATGCAATAGTACAAAAAAAAACCACTGACAGAGTCAGGATACAACCTGACACCCTGTCAGTCAGGGTGTTGGTAGCAGTCCAGTAAAACGGTGGCTGCAGTCCTCCAGAGTTCTGCTGAAGATGGTCCTGTTGAAGCAGTGATCCTGTAGAAAAGGTCTGGTCTTCACCTGACGGTCCAGTGGTAGCTCTTGTCCTCTGGGAATCCAGTAGGTAAGGGCTGACTCTGGTGTTCGAAGTCTTAGCTTATATCCAGGATGTGCTGCTTGGTTCCTCCCTCTGGGCAGAGCATCTCACAATGGGAGGATGTAATTTTATCAGCCAGGTGGTGAGACTAGATGGGCCATTAACAGGAGATATCCCCCTAGAGGGAGGATGGGTCATGGGAGAGATAAGGAACGCTGCCCCACCCGGCTTTGACAGCTGGCCTATTAACAGAAGAGAGTCCAGAGAGAGGACGCAGGGGACACAGCCCCACCTAGTTGTAACAGCTCCTGAAGATGGTAATAGCATACACTGCAACCCAGGACATGTGTTCAGCTCTCTCAGATTCAGGATGACCATGCAGACTGCTTTGCATCTCAGCTTTCAGTGTGCCAGGTGTGCCCTGACAGACACTTGGCTTAATGGGCTACTGAGGCAGCTCCTACTCACCTGGTAGCTTTGTCCCATTGCCCTGCCACACTGGGCTGTAAAATAGTTCATGATTACAACACTTCTTACTTCACCAGGAATATGGTTGTTGAGTAGCTGTGAAGTGAGTTGTGTTGTCAATGAAAAGTAGCGTATATCCCAATTAATCATTGTGCTTAAAGAAAGTTCAGAAAATAAGTTTATGTAATGTGTAAAATAATTTCAGAGGGTAGGTTCTTTAGAGCTCTCCTCAGCAATGGTTCTGGGTACTGTAGTCTGATAGAACTAGCTAAGGGGAAAAGTAGTTTCATCTGCTTTGAGGTTTCTGCTGGAGTAAACCCTAGAGATGAAGAAACCTAGCAGAAGTGTTAAATGCCACCGAGCACCTGTTTAATCCTGCTAAATTTAAGGGCCAGCATCTAGCTGGGCTACACCTGTCTGCTTGTAAAAACCACAGAGCTGACTTCAGATAACATAGATAGACTCATCCCGACTTATGCAAGCTGGTCAAAACTTATCCCGGCTGCTCTGCTTTTGGATATCAGCAATCTTCTCTGTTGGCAAGAATGTCATCCATGCAGAATGTGACTTGCTGGCCTTCCCCTTGCTGCCAGAGTGGGCTCAACAGGAGCGAGCTCACTGCTTTTCAAGAAGATTGTTTGAAGGCTCCCTTCACACTCAGGCAGTGGCCTTCCTGCTTGCTCACTTTTCTGTGCAAATAGGTGCTGGCTTCCAGAGGGCACTGGGACCTTCTCTTTGATGTCCCTATGTTATTGTATTTCTTGATACATTTTCTTTTTCTCAAAAAGTTCTTCAAATATCCTCTAGAACGAATTCTAATTTCTGCATTTAGTTAGGGAGCTAACTGGTCTCTGCATTTCCAAGGCCCCAGAACTCTACGGCTGGAATGTCCTTGGCACCTTGAATGCTAGACATGCCTTAGCTTTCTCCTTGTTCAAGGCGAAGCACTCCTGGGAAAGCCTTTACTTTGTTTCTACAGCAGATCATGTTGGAACCTCCTCTGAGATTGTGCCCGTGGATTTCCACAGTTACAGCCTCCTGTGAGATAGCTCCCTCAGCCTTGGACTAGGAGTGAATACCACTTGGCACTGTCCCACATGGGAACATGCATATGCACCCTTTTGCTGTAGAAATACCTAGGCATGGTGCAGGGCTCAAGGAAGGTTCCAATCTTCACACAGCTCTGAGACTTGTCTTTGTTTACCCCGCAGAGGGTGGTGGATGCTGTGGCTGCGCAGCGCAGCAGGATCAGGTGTGGGGACAGCAGCCTTCACAAAGCTCAGTTTTAATTTGGGGTAGGTAAGGAATATATGTTGCAGATAATAATAGGAATGAACCAGATTTTAGGAAACTAAAACTCTACATGTCTCGGTGTTTTTCTACCGAAGAGATGGCAAGTGTTGGAGAAGTAAACCCAGGCATTTATGTATTTAAATAGAAGTTTAAAATACCCCAAAGATTTATTCAAGACAAGATTAATTCACTCACCTGAACAAAATGTAAATATTTTATTCTAGTTTTTTCAAGAAAATTATGTCAAATTTCCATGCTAGATCTCTACATAATTTGCTGAGGAACACATTACCGTGCAAAGGCAATCAAGTTTGTATGGCCATGCTTGTAGGATGAGTTGTATCAATGCAAAACTATGTTGACTATGCATGTTGGTTACCATCATCTCAACTTGCCAGTGGGATGGGAAGAGCTGAGAGTCAGAAATGTATCCCTGGAAAGTAAACTTAAAACTTGTAGGTGACACTTTTTTGCCTGCTGTTAGGAGTTGCTAAGAAGTATCTGATTCCATTGGGTCATTCAAAGCTGACCTTAAGGCTGAAGTTTCAGTTAATCTTTCTAAAATTCTAACTGTTCTTCCCACGACAGTATTTTTACTTTAGAGCATGCACATACTTTCTCCATGTATACCATTTTGCATACAAAATTTTAAGTTTTCAGTCTTATCTGTACTCTTTAGTAATTACTATGGGGTTTTTAATATTTTAAAGTAGTAAGGGTAAATCTTGAACTTGTATTTTTTTTATACTTGATTCTTTTTTTTTTGCTAACCAATATTTAAACTACTCATTTCCCAACCTATTTTAATAAGTAATTAGCTGAAATATGTTGGATCCAGTTGGCTCTCATTACATAGCTTTTATATATGCATACATATATATACTCATATATGTACTCATAACTCTGTATGCCAGTGAAATAAATTCAGTAAAACACCAATGAATACCCAAATGAGGATAAAACCCCTTATATTTCAGTCCCCTGTCCCACACAGAAGACATTCCTATAGCCTGCAGCTTGGGATGAACTTAGCCTGATTTTTCTTCATCGTTTGATTTTGTGATGCCATAATAGAAATCTTCTTGGCACCTGCTTTTGCAAGCAGTAGAGGTAGCGGTGGCTGTCTTGCACCCTCAGCCAGGGGCATTCCAAGTGCCTGCTCCAGCCCTAAAATGTAAACAAAACCATGGAGCTTCTTTACAGCAGCCAGTACTTTGTCCCTTCAGAGTCAGCAGCTGTAAGCCTGACACAAGCACATACGTACGCATACAGATATTGGGGTTTTTTTAACTAACATCAAGGAATCCCACCTCAGAATCCGCTGGAAGCTTGGTACTGGGACATAAGTGCTCGATAATGGATTGCTTTCTCAAAATAGTCTACAAGTGACTGTGCAAACACTTGTAATAATAAATATCAAAACATATATGATAATTACAGAGGGGACAAAAATAGAAATGTACTCAAAGATATCAGAATGCTCTCTATTTGGTTTTCCATGCAATAGTTTCTCTGTGGACCAACATTAGGAAGTTATAAAACTAAATAAAGTTATTTTAGTCCAGTTTTCAAACACCAGCCTCTTTATAACAAGAAAAATGCCAATTCTTCTCTATCTGCTGCACAAGCACCTGTTTATAAGATATTTACCTGGCTAGGAGGTTGCAGAGAGGTCAGACAAAAGTTATCTTTAGTAAAATCTCACTCTCTCTTGGAGTCACTGCTCTTCCACTGAAGACTTTCATGTGGGTAATATAACAATTGCTTGCATTAATTTATTGCCTTGAAGATACTCATTGCTTGGAGTGGATTTGGACTTGAGAAACTTTTAGTTCAAGTACTCTTATAGCCCAGGAACAAAAGGGATGCTGATAAGAATGATTAATGAATTCAGTGAAGGAGTTTTTAGATAGTGAGAGAGGAATGCTCTTATCCCCTCAGCCAGGTACTACTATGTACACCAGCTAATTTTAACAGAAATGTTTTTATAATTCCTGGGTTAGTTATATTTCCCTAAGAGGTCATGCTTTTTGCAGGAGCAACCTGGTATTGTTCCACTGACTGGAAAGGAGCTGTGCCCATTTGCACCTGGGGGGAGCTGGCACGGCGTTCTTTGTGCTATGGTCACTCCATGTGATGAAACGTGCATTGCTGAGCAGAGCACATGGGATTTACCTGGGATTTCATTGCTAGAGGAAAACCAGCATAAGTTACGTGCATGATCAGTTATGAGCTATCCGTGATGGGCAGAGGGCATAGTATTTTCTGAAGGGAAATAGAGATGTACCGCTATGATTAAGCTTTGTGTTTATTACTGTAATGCAAATCATTGTGGTGAACTTCGGCTTGTGATTGCTGTCCTATTTCTAGGTAAATTAATTTGATGTTTTTATACTTTATCCATGTGAGGAGATCTACTAATGCGGGTTGTTTGAACTCTGCTGCATGACTTTACTGGAAGTAACAGGCCTTCTTAGGCTGCAAAACGAATGACTATCTCCTGCAAACCAGGATCAGGACCTCTTGGTCTTTCCTCTACCCCATCTCCACAGGCTGGAAGGAAGACTGGTTTGGTTGAAAGATTAATGCATGGACAAACTGAATGCTGGGGTCTGTAATGGTTAAACAGCATGAAAGAAAAGCCTAACAGGTCATGGAAAGTGGACTAGGCAAGCGATCCTGAGGAACTCTAGACCAGGAGTAATGACCCTCAACTGTGAAGTACTGCTGCCCACTTTGGAGCCTGAAGAAGTCTTGCTTGATGCTGTGATCCTCAAGAAGAGGGATGATCCAGCCATCCCCTCTTTACCCTGGCCTGGGTGCCACCTGCCTCCTCTCCTTCTTATCCTTTGGCCCTAGAGAAGAGAAAGTTATTAGAATGGAAGCCAAACTCCTAGGACTACCTAAATCGGCACTGGTGGAGCAGTGCATCTGCCAGGACATTCTCAAATGAACTTCTTCCATCCTTGGTTTTCGTTGCCTGCCAGGTGCTCCCGTTGTTGTTCTGCTGTCAGCTGTACCCTTGTGTGTTTTCAGGTTTCCCCCAAGGCTTCCCACAGCTAAGGATGTGGGGCAGGACACAGCACTCTCTGCCAGAGCCTTGCAGATGCCCACAGACTCCACGTACATTTCTTTGCATGTCAAAAAGATCAAGTTTGAAAACAAAAGTTGCCGTGGCTCAGATT
This sequence comes from Callaeas wilsoni, assembly GCA_013398955.1. Taxonomy (NCBI): domain Eukaryota; kingdom Metazoa; phylum Chordata; class Aves; order Passeriformes; family Callaeidae; genus Callaeas; species Callaeas wilsoni. The sequence continues at coordinate 9,852 of VWPU01015625.1, read as the reverse complement.
AGCAGCAAACCCAACTGTTCCTGCTCCCCTCCCTACCAGCACCATCCAGTGGCACCTGCTGAAGCAGGATTGCTGCAGCCACCAGCCAGTCAGAGCAGCTCTGTTCTCCACTGGAGTCTTTCCAGGTACACTGCCTCAAGTGTTTTGTACAATGAGTTAGTGTGAGCTAAAAAGGAAGCAAGGAAACCCTAAGATTTCTTCTCTCCTTCCCCCTTCCAATGCCTGGGTTAGCATGATCCTCTTGGAAACCATCCAGCCTTTGAAAGCAGCAGTAGGTTGGCCTCAAAAAGGGTCACAAAGTCAAGTATAGATTGACCACAGCTGGTTGCTGCAATATCTCTGAATGTGCCCTTTCAGTGTGTGGAAGCAGTAGTACAAAAGATGGCTGTTGGGGTCTGTAACTTGCAGCATTTCCTATGGCAAAGAGAAGGAAAAGCCTAAGGAGATTTTTTCTAAATTTACCGCATACCCTGGCAAAGGTCTTCCCATAAAACCCATGGTAAAAACTACTCATTCCCATCTCTTCCTTGCAAAGAAACGATTTGATTCTTGGCTACTAACATGTAACTCTCTTCTGTACAAATATGAAGCAGTGATGTGTTCATTTTTATACAAATAGGGAACCTCATTTCAAAACCAAGACAAAATTCATTTATAGGAGTTGTCTTTATTACCTTAGCAGGAAACTGTATTTTCTCCTGGGTTTGACATTTGCCAATGGAGTGGGCTCAGATTTAGTTGCTGAAATGTGCATTGCCAAAGAAATAACACAGGAGAGCTTAGACTATTACCTGATATGTCTTATGGTCCCACTATTGAGCTCTTGAGCTTTTGGTGAACTTTCCTTTCTGAGCTCAACCTTCTTAACCTAGTGGGACTGGGATCTCTCCCCAGAATCACAGCACTGCTGTGGTGATTGAGGTCAGCCCCTGCTCTCTTCTTCCACAGTGGATCTCAGCTGCATTCTGGGGATGGCAGGGAAACACATAGTGGTATTGCATTGAGGTCACTAGGCAAAGCATGAAAATGGAGGGAGGAGAGAGGAGAGCCACAGCCCACCATGCCCGAGATGTTTTAAAACAGTAAGCCGATAATGGCTAATAGAAGAACAAAAGCTAAACTTTCTGGTTTAGCCTGGGTCCATGTATAATCTTCAAAGAGGAGCTACAAAATTTGAAAGGTTTTAAGCTCTGGGAAATGTTAAATCTGGCACATCTGGTTTACAAAGGGGTTTGTTATTTTTTTTCTGGATGCTGCTGTGTTTTCATTTTCTGTTGGAGTGCCAAAGGCAATTCTCTGTCAAATGCAGACTCTTGACCTTCTAGGTGGGATGACAAGAAAGTCATCTCAGGGTGTGTCCACACCTGTCAGACAATATTAGGCACAAAATAGAGCTGTCTGTCTTCTTTAGCTAAAATGGTTTCACAAATAGTTCATAAATGCCTGTCTTCACAGAGAAGTGCCTGTATTTTCTTGGTGCACTCAATATTGAGATTGATGACAACTGGAGTCATTGGTTAAACTGCCTATTCCTGACAAGCCAAGGCAAAGAGAAGAGGCAGGAGAGTAGCACGGTGGCTGCTTAAAATTAGCTGCAAGAGAGATCAGTCCTGAGAGCAGGCAGGGCTAGCGAGGAAACCGGCAGGTCTTTGCTGTGACTCACCCATTAGATCCCGCTCTTTGGAGACACTGCCTCGCAGACATGGCTGTACTTGAGGATCAACACTTGGGACATTGGGCAGGTTTACCTCGGCTCCCATAAAATAAAAGCAGAGCTTGCAACTGTAATTACAGCTATAATAAAAGGTCTAATACAAGGGAGCAGTGTTCAGGAGATGCGAGCCAAATTGCTGTTTACACAAAAGGCTTAGCTATAATGAAGGGCTAATAAACCAGGAATAAATTCTGTTACATCCACCCCACCACCCCTTTCACCAATTCCTTGTTGCCGAAGGGGACCGCAAGGTGAGCATGTAGGCTATCAGCCTTCATGTTTGTCTCTTTGCTCTGAGTGAAAGGAAAATGATGGAGGAGTGAAGAAGCTAGCCAATGGCTGGCCGACACCGTAACCTGGATGTGTGCCAGTTCTTGGCACTCACCTGACAGGCACACATCCAGTGCTGGAAGAGCTGTGGCAGGTCCTGTTGGAGAAGGTGTCTCTTTCTTCCTTCCCTGTGCACATGAGCATTTGCTGGGCTATTCCACCACTCTTCACCAGTTAAAAGAGCAAAAGGGCATGTTTCACAGCACAATGTAACAGGTATTTGTCTGTTTTTAAAAGTAATTGTTGTTTATTGTAGGCAGCTGTAAAGTGCCTGTTACTTTCATATTTGTAAACCAAGCACAGCTTTGACTGAACTAGCTCATCAAGGGCAAGCAACTTAAGTCCTGAAGTGAAATGAAAAGAGAGAAGGTTATTGAATTGAGGAAATGGGAAAAAAAAATTTTTGTAAAGGTAAAAGAGAAAAAAAACCCCATGATGGTAATTTATTTCTCAGGCATGCTTAGTTCTTTTCCAGAGGCATCTATATCAAGCAAGGAAACACCAAAAATTGGTATCCTGATCAAGAAAAGGCACAGATGATTTAAAAGCATGCTGGTAGGTTGGTAGTGGCTGGAGAAGCAGAAAGAAGAGCAGAGAATTAAAACCCAAGATGGGCATGTTATCCAACATTCTTTGCTGCCTCCAGCCTTTCCATACCCGCAAAGACTGTGGTAGGGGTTAGTCCCCCTTCCCACAGGCATTTTCCTGTGCTTGATTGCAAAAATCCTCTTCCTGCAAAGCTCTGTGGGTTGGAAAGACATGCCCTTGGTTTAGGGGAGCCCAGACGGAGGCTGTAAGCCTGGGTCACATTTTCTGAACGAAGTCATGGTCGGTGGACTAGGGCACATAAAGTGAAAAGATGACACAGGCAGAGTACAGAGAGCAAGCCCATAATTCAGCCTGTGCTTCCCGGCAGGAGGAGCAAGAATGTTGTGGCACAGGTGGAGCCTCCTTCTATCTTGATATATTGTATCCCTGCACTGTGAATCAGTATGGGTGTCTGCCTGCCAGGCCGAAGAGCAAGGCGAACTCTCTGAGGGCTTCTACCCAAAACCAACAGCACCGCTCGCTTTCGCTTTCACCAGTCAGGAGAAGCTGCCATCCAAAAACTGGCAAGACAAATGACCGTAGAGCTTTTGCATCCTGTGATCTGGGAAAGCCTCCCCAGATTTGTGCCACCAAGGGATTCTCAGAGAAGCCAACATGCACCAACTTGTCCTTCAAGAACCTCCTGCCAGCTCTCCCAGTGCCAGTGGGCACCAGTGGAGGTCCCTCATCTCTGCCTGCAGGGATGGACTGTATGGTTCCGACCAATGCAGTTCTTTCTAGCTGCAGTTTGAGTTAGAGGCATGGTATTCTTACCCTTTTGAAGCTCACATCAGAGCTGTTCAGCTCAGACTGATGTCTGTTTGTCACCTACAGCTCTGCTGCCAGGGCAGAGCAAAGGCTGCTTACAAAAGCCTGTGCCCAGCTCTGGTTCTCTCACCCTGTGTGCTGATCAGCCTCCCTGCAGAGTGCCTTGTGGCGCAGAATCCTGTTTTAAATTTATTTTCTTTTTATGCCGGGTGGGCATTGTAATAGCAGCCCCTGATTAAATTCTTCTGGAAGGTAGAAGAGCTCATTTAATTGTTCATTTAGAAGTGGTCAGCTCTGCCTACCTTGCTTTCTTGCTTAGGCACAAAATGTACTTCCCAAATGAAAGTGTGGAGTCACAGGTCATAATTCTCTCATTTTAGCCCCCAGTCTAATGGGGTGCCTATAGGAAAATTGAGCCAGTATGGATTGGAGCTGTTGGCTGTGCATGTTACATGAACAAGGATTTCCCTTTACCTCACTTTGCCTATGAATGCTGTTTACATTTGCATACTCTTAGGGGTATGGTTATCTCACTGGAATTTTGTTCTCCTGAGTGCAGTTTTGCACTACCCTCAGCACCTACAGGACTTGCCTTGTACTACATGAGAAGGAACTGTAGGAGGAAAGCATTCTATTCAAAGCAAAGAAATTTCAGATTAAAATACCAAGGCTGGGGAAGAACTTCTGATCTCCTTGGTCTGACTTTGGAGTCATTATTTTGGCAACACGAGATCTGCCAGGGATCAACCACCTGCCTTTGCTAGGCTGGCTCAGGCCACGGGCTGTAAAAGAAAATATGAAAAACAGTGGAGAAATAGATTTTATTGCTCTTTCTTCCGGAGAACTCATGAAAATTAATGGCCATTTCATTCACAAGCTCTTCCCATTACTGGTAGAGGAACCATAAAAACAAACCCTAGTTCTTTTTGTGTGTCAGTGCCTGAGCTGCCTCAATGTGTTTTCAGTAGTTCTTGCAAGGCAACGTGACAAGCAGATATTTTTGAAGGCAAACTGGTGTGCCATTTCCATAATTAAAATTGCATGTTTCCTGCAAGTATTGAGTCTTTTATGGCTTCAGTAGAGTACAGTTGCAAAGTTTGAAATACATCCTATCTTGGTCAAATACATCATCTAAGCCCCCGCCTTTGTGTCTGACTGTAATCTGGCCAAAAGCTATCATCAATACTGTAGCAGGTAAGAGACCAGTACAGGTTGGAAGGCACATAAAAAACATCTCTAGAAAAAAAATTTAGAAAGTCAAGATCCAAACACACCCTTCTTTTGCCTCTATTATTTTACAGCCAAGAATTTCCTGTGCAGAAAATCTATTCTGGCCCCTTTAACCCACACTGCTGTTGTAGGCTGTATACCATTTTTGGTTTTGCTTTGAAAGCATCTGTAAGTCTTTTTTCCCTTTTTACAAATTCACATATAAATAAAATTAAAGGGCTTTCCCATCCAGGTGTTTTAGTGCCGTGTTATTTACATGTGTATAGGCACCTGAGTTTCAGTGTGAGAAACCTGTACCCCGTATTGTGCATGTTCTGTGAGTAAAGAGGGAATATGTTTTCAGTGTCTGCTGGGAGGTTATTTTCCTCTTAGTCAGTTGTAACTTCCGCAGTATATGTAGGCTATTGTTAAGCAGACAATAGATAATAGTCTACCTACCAGCTCACCTATCCAAGCAGCACTCACCTAGCTGCTAAGGTTTAATACTGTTGCCAAAGATTTTCCTGAAGAGGAAGATAGACACGCCTGCCCATAACCTGGGATCTCCTCTCCTCCCTTGGGTTGCATCCTGCCCCCAGGATCCTTCTTGATGCCAGCATGTCTGAGTCAGGTAAAAGCACAGAGCTTAAAAATGATGCAGTCAGCTGTTTCCTGCTCTGTTTATTAGCTGGGTGTTTAGTTTGGACCCAGCTCATCACTCTTCACGTGGGAAACTCCCATTGACTTCACTGGGAACACTGTCTGAGCAAGGATTTCTGAGCAGGGCTTCTTGATGGAGGATGGCAGGACAGGACTGAGCACAGAAATACTTGGCTCCTACCAGAGCAGAGACAGTCAAACAGCCATTCCTGACTTTTAATAGCAGGCCTCAAGGGACTTCACAAATGTGAGAAATATTATTATTATCCCTGTATTGCAAAAACTGGTTACAGAAACAAAAGGATGAAGCTAAACCAGGCAGTGCTTTAGGAATTCTTGGTGGCAAATACGTGTCATCATGTGATGCAAACTAGGTGCATGTAGAGCTATATTTACCCACAAAGGATGCCACATTTCTGGGAAGAGTTTTAAGGAACAAGTACTAGTATGCCCCTTCTACCATCTTGCTTTCCTTAGGTGCAGGTCTCCACCACTGTTCATGACCTGTTGTTTTACAGAATTCACTCTTCTAAGATTGCTCCTGGTTTTCCTCACAGTATGACAAGAAGCGCAGCACCTGGCCTGTGTGTTACCAACATACCTGCTGCTGGCCCTTCTCCTGCACACCAGCAGCAGCAAAGCCAGACCCAGTTGACATTGACTCCATGTCCAGGGAAGTCTAGCCAGGCTCATATAGGTCTCGAATGCGGCAGGAGGAGGATGCAACACTTCTCAAAATTTATTATTGAAGTCTCTAAGCTCTGGTCTCATTAGAGCTGCAGTCAGTGCCGTTTCTGACAACAGCAGTAGCACTGAGCTGTGCGACTCTGCACCGCCAGTGTGAGTCTCAAGCTTCAGTCAGCCTTCCATGCAGGAATACACGAAGGTATGTTCAAAAAAATGTCCTGTCAGAAATATCTTAAAAGACCATCCTGTAGCTGGCAGTTTTGTGCCAAACACACTTCGACCACCTGAAAACCCACATAATGATAAGAGCAGTTTCTTCCCAGGAGTTAGGCAACTGGTCTGGGAAGCATCCAGGACTGTCTTGACAGGTGGCAACACTGGATGGACAGTGGGAGGGAAGATATAATTTCTTCTTGTATAAAATGACTAGAGAGATTTAAAAATAGTTTTCTGATAGGAAATAGTCTTTCAAAACCTCTCCTGGAAGGCACTTGCTGACTTACTGCCTGAGTACTGCATCTGAAGCAGATCACTTGCTGACATACTGTGTAGGCTGTGAAATTGTGTAACTTGCCTTATTATGTACAAGTCAGGGATGTACAACCACTGTATATTCCACCTCAGCCTTGCTTTTCCATTCTGTGGCCTTAGATGAATTCTGGGGGAATACGCTTTTCCCAGGGAGTTTTTAATGAGGCAATGTTTGCAGCAGACAGAAATGCCACCCCTGAGCTACAGGTCAGTACAAACAGACAGAGAACACAGCTCTGTCAGGTTTGTTTGGCTTTCTGCTCCCTCTCAGAATGAACACCACCATTTGCTGCAGACATCCTGCACCACTGATGCATTTCAAAGAGACATGTCTAAATCTTCAGAGGTTTCGTCCTGCTAGCAATGTAAACTTCTGGCTTTCCAAACACTTCAGAGGCACTTAGGAGTTCCACTTCACCTGCTTTCATAATTTGGCCATAAGAATATTGTAGGCTGTCTTCTTGCTTATATTTCTACTGGGAAATACCAGATGAGCTTTAGTCAGGTTATAGATGTTGACTGCTTGGAAGAAGTCCCTTGAAGTGAGTGAGTGGAAAGGAGAAAGATGCTACTGGACACCAAATCCACAAGCAACAAAATGTAAATAAACAGAAATAAACCAAACACCTCGAATTCTGAGGATAAAAAATGTTTGACTCAATAAAGAGATGGGAGGGAAAGGGAAGTAATGAATGACAAACAGTTTACTCAGTTACATATTTGTTGTCCACAGCCTCTCCCCTGGCCCTTGAAACAACAGGCGTTTCTTAACCAGGCCCTCAAGATCTTGGTTAGGCAATCCTGACACTGGGTTCTGTGAGCACAGCACCTAACCCCTAGCACACAGTGTATTCTGGTTTGTGCCACAGCTTCATCTGACAAGTGTTGGACAAATTATAGCATGCTCTCTTTCATTTGCCTTGTCGTCACACTCGTGTGTGACACTACATGTGTGCAAGCTGCGGAGAGTAGCAGCATGCTGGAAGGAGAGGGAGGGAGGAGGGCCAGCCTACGAGCACAGAGGCCTGAAGTGGCGTGAGGAAAAAGGTGTTGAAAGAAGGGTGGGAGAGGACTAGCACATTGGGGACCAGCCTTTGCAGGAGAGTGAGCCAGGGGTAGGGAAGAGGTTGACAGCCCACAAATGTTACTGCAAGGAGGAGGAAAAGGACTGCTTGCATTTTTCCCCACACCAATTGCTTCAGAAATCAGTATTGAAGGGAAAAGAAGCTCAGCTAATGGAAAGAGCTACACTGATGCCATGACCAAAGGCTGACCGGCATGCCACACTGAACATGCATTTATGTCAGAGGGAGCAGACAGATCACAGATTCGGCTAGTACTTGGGATTTGGGGGCTGTAGGCAAAGTGTGGGGCTCCACATCTAAGTGTTCAGGATATATCTGTTGCAAAAGCCTATAAACAGTTAGAGGGCTTAATTTGCCTCCTTTGCTCTTGCAGGTAGGAATAAAATTGAAAACTCATCCAGCCCTGAAGTTACCTGGTGACTCTGATCAGCAGTTGAGATGTCAATGTGATGTGCTCCACATAAAGGCAACACAAAGGTGAGCCCTGCCCAGAGAACTGAAATGCAAGTATGATGGGCAAGATAAAAGGCTGATATAATGCAGATGAGGAAGGCACAAGGTAAGAATAACATGAATATGACAAGATCACGACAGTAGTTTCAACACACTAAGACTAGGTCTTTCAACAGACAACCAGTGGCTCAGTTGAACTTTGGGAAGCAATTTGGAGGACAGTGAGGGTTCCAGGGGGGTCCTCTTGCAAAGCTTAATAAAATAGCTCCTTTGAAAGCTCCTGACAGCAGCAACATTAAAACTCTTCCTGGCTGCAGTGAGGGGCCTCTTGAGATCTTGCTGTGCTGGAGACTTAGGAAGGGATGGAGACTTGCAAACTGAGTATTAATACTCTCTGCTCCTGGCTCAAAATGACTCACAGTGATTCTGGATAATTTACTTAACCTCTGATTTCCCCTTTGGAAACCTGAGTTTTATACAACCTGTTTCCTTGTAAAACTCTTTGGGATAATGGTAAATTTGACCTTCCACGGTACAGTGACAGCACTGGATGAAACTCAGAGCAGGAATTGGATGAAGCCGTCTGGAAAGTGGCACAGGATTTGAATGAGATTAGAACCAAATGGGTGATAGTTTAAGGGTGCCAAATATGTCAAGGGATATTGATGTGAGTGAACTAAGAAGCAACAGGTAAAACATCATCGTTTGTGCACAGCATGGAGTGCTGCGGCTGAAGCAGCTCTCATACTGCTGCCTGGCAGAGCGGCTGCTGCCTGCTCCCTCCTCTTACTCACCTCTCTTCTGCCTCCACTTCTCTGCAGTAGTTTTCTTTCTGTCATTTGTCTTTCTGGTGCATTCTTATGCTTCACTGCCCGTGGCCCAAGTGCCACGGTGTCCTGCTCCCTGGGGCAAGGTGAGGGTTGCTGCTGAGGCCACCCAGTGTTCACACACTGCCAAGCTGTCCAACAGCCACAGACCATTCAGAAACTCAAGACCCGTTTTCAGAATTGAGACTCAGTTTTGCTGTGGGCTTGAAGATTCCTATAGAAGCCAGGAGTGAAGTTCCTAAATCTGCCTTCTCACAAGCGTGACCAGCATCTTGCTGCCAGCACCTGCAGTTCAGCAGCCACCTACCACCTTGATGCACAACCCAGCTGCCAGCCTTGCACTGCCAGCAAGGACCCCCCCAGTTCTGCTTGCACCTTGCTCACTTTTGCTGAGCTCTCCCTTGAGCCTCACGCGCAGCTGGTGATCCACAACACAGACGAGGCAAAATATTAAATTACTGGAAAAAAGCTACAGAAGTTAGGAATGAACCTTACACTTGCTCCACATTTCAGTACCACTAAGACACAAAGTGACACAGGATTACAGCGAGTGAAGAGAAAGGCGTTTGGACATGGCAGGATCGATGCCACTCACTGGGTATGTTACCTACAGATGTCTAGCCACTGGAGGAAACAAACCCGTAAGGAATTATAAGACTTGCTGGGATAATCTGGATGTGGCTGGGGAATGCCCCTGTGCTTCACTCGTGGAAGGGAAAGTCTCTCGAAGGTGGAGAGGGGGGACGGTGCCGGGAAGCCTAAACCACCAGCCGGGACAGTGACCGGGCTCGTTTCGTTTCTGGGGATGGTGCTCCCGTGCTGGGACAGGGAAGCGTGGGGCGGGGAGCGGTGGGTTGCAGGGCGTGCGGACTTTCCGGACGGGAGACAGCGGCCGCCACCCGCTGCGGGACCGGCAGCGGCGAGATCCCCTCCCCGCCTCGCCCGCGGCACCGGACCGCGCCGGGGGTGTGCCGGGGGCGGAGCGGGCCGGGCCGGGCCG
>VWPU01015619.1:0-10354 GCA_013398955.1 Callaeas wilsoni | reverse complement strand
CCTCCGCGCTGCTCCGCGCCCCGCGCCGGGCGGGCTCCGGGCTCCGCGCCCCGCGCTCGCCCTCTACCACCGCGGGCGCTCCGCCGCGCCGCCGCCCGTCATGGCTCGCCGCCCTCGCCCTCCTCCCCCCGGGGCGGGCTCGCTCCGGCTCCGGCTCCAGCCCCGGCTGCGGCTCCCCCGCATGCCGCCCGCACAAAGCCCCGCTCCGCCCCCGGCCCGCGGCGCCATGGGACTCGTAGTCCCGCCGCCGGCCGGGGGAGGGACGCGCGCGAGGGGTGGGAATGCCTGGAAAAGGGTGGGAAAGAGTGGAAAAGGGGGGGAAAGGAGTGGGGGAGACCCCGCCGCCTCCATTTTGCCTCGGCGGCCGCGCTGGCACCGACCAGGAGTGAGTGGACACAGAGAATGGCTTCTCGCCGAGGGCAGGGGGAGAGCGGAGATTCGGGACAAATCCTTCCCTGGCAGGGTGGGGAGGCCCTGGCACAGGGTGCCCAGAGAAACTCTGGCTGCCTCTGGATCCCTGGAGTGCCCAAGGCCAGGTGGGACGGGGCTTGGAGCAGCCTGGGATAGGGGAAGGTGTCCCTGCCCACGGCTGGCAGTGGGACTGGGTGGGCTTTAAAGTCCCTTTAAACCCACGCGGGTCTGGGATTCTGTGATCCTGTGGTTCACTCCAGACCTTTGCTGTGCAAAGCCATGGTCCTGCTGCTCACCGAAAACGCTGTAGGTGCCCAAGGGCCGTGGCCCCTCTTGGTCCCCCCAGCGCACATCCCGACCGACTGAAATCAGGACAAACGGCGCTCGATCTCCGTGGATTCACCACCCCAAGAGATCTGGAAGCGAGCTGAAGCCGCCTGGCTGTAATCAGGAGGTTCTTCCTCCCCGGTGTATCAAACCTGCCCGTTCCTCAGGTGTTATCCCCCGTTCGTTCATCGTTCCCTGCGAGTTCCCTCCAAGGCGGGGTTTCAGCATCCCAGCAATGCAGGGCTGCATAGGAAGCAGGAGCCTGGAACCCTGACCCCGGGAGATGCCATCAGCCCACTCGGTGGCCGTGCTGTCCTCGCTCACATCTGGTTTAGTCCAAAGTCCGAGACCTCATTCCCTCCTGTCAGCTCCACCAATCCATATCCCGCTGTCTCCTGTTAGCATTCCATTATCCTTCCAGGGCAGAACGGTTGTCACTCAGCTCTCACCTCCACGACAGCACTCGTGCTGCTGCCTCTCCTCCTGGCCATGGAAACTATCCACATGGAGATTAATTTGGGGGGAAAAGCAGGAGGATCAGCATCATTGTTTGGAAAATGACCATTCCTTCATTTACATTCTCTGGGATAAGAGTTGTGCCAGAGGCACGGCTTAGGAAGCTGCCGCAGGAGCGACGCGCTGGGAATCCTGTGTGGCAGCACACGCAATCCTGCAGTGGAGATCCATGGAAGCGACAGCAGCTTTTCTCTGTGAGCTCTAAACCCACCACTAATTAAATGTGCTCATTCCAATTAAAAAAAAAAAGACGTAATACATCCGTAACTGGGATGGGGAACGACACCTTGTCCTGGCTCGCTCCCCACCTTGTCCTGGCTCGCTCCCCACCTTGCCCACGGAGCATCAGGACGTGGCCTGGGATCCTGAGCGATGCCAAAGGTGTGGATTCCGCCCCCCTGCAGGCCCCAGGAACAGCTCAGAATTTCATAAACTGCTCTGTTAAAAGCCTAAAAATCTTGCCATATCCTTACTAAACAAAGGTTTAAACCCTGGAGGGCTCTCGGGAGTTAATAACAACGTTATTGTCGATAGCGAAGGAAACGGTAATAGATACTTTGCCCTGTGTCTTTTATCTAAGACTATCACAATTCTTCGAAAGATTAATTAGTTAATTAAGCTTCACAACAGTGCTGTGAGATAAGGGAGCGTTAGAGTACCACTGATAACAGAGGAGGGTCAGGGAACAGTGACTGAAGACAGTCCCCAGCAGAGGATCCTTCTCTCTCCCAGCAGCAAATTGCCAGCGGGGCTTTTAATTACCTACAACAACAAACTGACCCCAATGTGAGGCATCCCGGAATATTCCCAGTCAATAATTCCTACCATGGAAGCACTCAATAGTTTTCTGGTGATCCTTGTGGGCCCCTTCCAACTCTGCATATTCTGTCATTCCGTGAATCACCTCAACCTTTTTATGTCCCTCTGGACACCGGGAGACTTTAGGGGACGGGGAGATGCTGCTGGCCCCAAACACCTGGGGCAGGTTGGGAAAATTGCAGGATGAACTGGATTCCTGGGTTTCAGCAAGAAGTCAAAGGCAGCTCTAAATCCTGCTATGAGGCATATTCAGGTCAAAACCGGCCTCGCAAAATTTTTAATGAACTTAGGCATCCTTACACACGGCAAACATTTAACATCAATGCAGCAGAGCAAAGAAAAGAATTCTTTTAAAGGATAAGATGATTTTTAAGCAATTTGTTGTTGTCTTTAACTGGGATGTCGACATTTGCAAATGCCAAAATTAGTGCAGGTAAGTAAAAAAAGAGACTTAGCTGGCTCGTGCAATGTAAAGAAATTATTCTGGGATAAAAACTAATAAACAAGACCTTTGTTTTCACATTTATTTATTCAAATAAAAGAAGCAGCTACACAATGTGCGGTTCCCGGAGCTCATCCCAGGCACCTGGGCGATTCACACCGGGTGATGCCACCAGGGAATTCTCTGTGTGCCTCGGGATTGATGGCCATACCAGCCCTGCGAGGGCTCCGTGCCGTCAGCACGTGTGGAATTTCGCTGGAGAGTGAGACTTCTCAGCCTTTCCTCGAGGTCTGTTTGTCACCAAAATCTCCTCATAAAAAGCTGGAAGTTTGGGGCCGAGTCATTCCTGAATTCCCCTGAACCAGTCTGTGCTTATTTATCTATGGAAGAAACTGTGAGGGGAAAAGATTGGTTTGCAAAGCCTCATTTTCCCTGGTGCTCAGCACTTCCCGATGGATCCCGAGCTGCCATTTCAGTTCCAGGTGACCTGATAAAGGCTGGAGAGGCTTTAATAAATCGCCAGATCCTGGCTCAGCAGTGGCCAAGGATGTTTCATTCATAGTAAAGATGTAGAGCACCCATAAAATCCATCCCTGAGCTGGGCAGTGCTCGCTTAAGGAGAGGTTATTGACTGCAGCTCATGAACGCTGAGCTTGCCTGGGAGAGGGGCTCCTCTGTAATAAATGAAAAAAAGATATAAAAATCACGGGCTGCTTTCCGAGGACAGTCTTCTCAGGGAAAATGAGCTTCTGCAGAAGCTGCAGGGTGGAAATGCTCAGTCCCAGCACAGCGAGTTACCAGATTCCCACCTAACGAGCCCCCTCATTTTTCTCTGTGTGCTGGAAATGGAATGATTAACTTTGGATCTGGTTTCCTTGTGCCCTGCTCTGGCCCTGCTGAAGTCCTTGGGCATCCCTTCCAACACCTGAGTGGATCAGACGCAGCTCCACCAAAGCCAATGTGGTGTTGTTACCAGCATCCCATCTCGCCCTGCCCTCCCTGCCTTGTCCCAAATCCCTCTCCAGCTCTCCTGGAGCCTCTTGAGGCACCGGGAGGGGCTCTGAGGTCTCCCTGGAGCCTTCCCTTCTCCAGGCTGAACATCCCTCCAGGTGCAGATTGAGGTTAAAACAAGATGCAAAGCTGGGATGGAAAATCCCCACGGAGCACCGGGATGTGAAGATGAGCACCTGGAGCTGAAGGACATCTCACTGGAGGAGCCCCTGGCACCTGCCCTCCCAGACCGGGGTGGATAAGACATGGGATCCCCACATTCCTGCCATCCCTCTGGTGAGCAAACTCAACACAAGCGTTATTTCCTGGTGGGATTCTGCCCGGCCGGGAGCCCCTTCGTGATTTCTTGGCAGGAAGGCAAGCAGACAAAACACAGCCTTGGAATTCCCAGCAAGGCGAGGGATTGCAAATGCTAGTGAAAGTGAGATAATGGAGCAGAAAACAGGGCTGGGGAAGGAGTCAATATTTAATAAAGCCGCAATGTGAGAGTGGAGCAGCACCGAGATGCAGACAGAGGCTGGAGGAGATGTTGGCTGCAACAGCTGCCAAAAGATCCCTCTGCCTGTTCTCCTTGTGGAATGGAGGGGCTGCAGCTCAGCCCTCAGCTGGCCCGTGGCTCCAAGGGCCAGCGGGGACAATGCCAGCCCTTGTCCCGTGGCAGGAGGACAGCGCCGGGCGCTTCCACGTGGGCTCTGCACACCAACGCCCCACAAGTTTCCATTGTTTTCCCACCAAAGGCTCTTGACAAAGAACTCCCGAGGATGCTTAGGCAGGAGGAATAAAATGAATTTGATTTTTTCAGCTGATAGAAGCTGTTTAGAGGCCTTAAATGGGTTTCAGAACTCACGAGAAAAATATGGATCTCAATTTACAGGGCTGATTAATAACATTTGTCTCCCAGCGAGGCAGGGGGAGGGGGAGGATTTGCCAGAGCAGGAGTTGCGCAGTCACTGGAAACACCTTTTCCAGACCTTGAAATCACATTTTCCAATGTCACCAGCTGCCTTAGTGATGCCTTACCACGGTGAGAGCTCCCAGCAGAGCTGAGATCCCACCTCAGCCCACACTTCCCATGTTGCTGCTGCCCCTGGGATGCTCCACGGACACAGGGGCATGAAGTATGAAGCCGTTCCCTGTGTCCCGTCACTCCAGGCCCTCGTCCAAAGTCTCTTCCCATCTTTCCTGCAGGCTCCCTTCAGGCACTGGAAGGCTGCAATTAGGTCACCCCAGATCCTCTCCTCTCCGGGGTATTGCAAGGTTTTATTCCGCTGCTGAATTAAACAAAAGGCCGGCGATGCAGGTTTTCCCATAAAACAAACACTTCCCCTTTGCAACCAGCTCTGAACATCTCCTCTCCTGTTCCAGACAAGGAGAACAGAAGTTCACCCTGAATTATTTACTGCCTCGTGCAGCGGGGGCCGGCGGCAGCCTGGCTCCCTTTGCCTGAACCCACACGGGGGGAAGCGCTGTCGGACGCAGGGAGCGTGAAGCAGACTCGCTGCATCTTTAATGACTTCTGTAAGCAGCCAGCTGGGAGGGTTTGGAGGCAGCTGGGATAAAACTTCCAAAGCCCCTGTCACCTTGTGGCCCAGGGCACAGCTACAGGGATGGCTGTGGCGCGGTGACACTGCCAGGGCACCAGCATGGCCTGGGAAAGGCGCATCCCAAACCCTCCAAAATGCTGCTGGTGTTGGTTGGAGGGGGTCTGTGGGCATCTGCAGGGCACTTCTGTGGGGGCAGCTGCGCCCAGCTGAGGTCACAGAGCAGTGGGGATGAATCAGTGGGGATGGAGCAGTGGGGATGAATCAGTGGGGATGAAGCAGTGGGGATGGAGCAGTGGAGATGGAGCAGAGGAGATGAAGCAGTGGAGATGGAGCAGTGGTGATGGAGGAGTGGTGATGGAGCAGTGGCGATGGAGCAGTGGTGATGGAGGAGTGGTGATGGAGCAGTGGCGATGGAGCAGTGGAGATGGAGCAGGGGCGATGGAGCAGTGGGGATGAATCAGGGGGGATGAATCAGTGGGGATGGAGCCGTGGGGATGGAGCAGTGGAGATGAATCAGTGGAGATGANTGATGGAGAAGTGGTGATGGAGCAGTGGGGATGGAGCAGTGGACATGGAGCAGTGGTGATGGAGAAGTGGGGATGGAGCAGTGGACATGGAGCAGTGGAGATGGAGCAGTGGGGATGGAGCTGGGCTGGAGAGCTGGGGGAATGTTCAGCCTGGCTCCAGGGAGAGCTCAGAGCCCCTTCCAGTGCCTAAAGGGGCTCCAGGAGAGCTGGAGAGGAACTGGGAACAAGGGAGGGAGGGACAGGACACAGGGAATGGCTTCCCACTGCCAGAGGGCAGGGATAGGTGGGATATTGGGAAGGAATTCCTGGCTGGGAGCGTGGGGAGGCCCTGGTACAGGGTGCCCAGAGCAGCTGTGGCTGCTCCTGGATCCCTGGCAGTGTCCAAGACCAGGCGGGATGGGGTTTAGAGCACCCTGGGACAGTGGAAGGTGTCCCCGCCATGGCCGGGGTGGAATGGGATGGGCTTTAAGCTCCCTTCCAACCCAAGCCAGCCTGGGGTTCCGTGTCTGTACCTTGGACTCACAAGCAGACGAACTCACAGCCAGCACACAACAGAGAGCTCAGGTTTCCCTGTCATTGGTGGCATAATTAAAGCTCATTTCCCAGAAAACAGGACAGGGTGACAAGCTGAGCCTCTCCTGTGCACGGCACAAAGCCCAGCCTAAGCCCCGACGTGCGTGCTGTGTGTGCCTGGTGTGTGTTTAAGCCACGTGCCCGCAGGTGCCTCCACGTTAGCCCTGCCACCTTTTTAAAAGCTTCAAAGGAAATGGAGCTGTTGCAAGAGCAAATATTTACAGACGGAGAGCAGCGGCTGCATCCTTCGGCTGGAGCCTGCATGCTTGCATTGCAAATCATATCATTCAGCCACAAACCCAGGCCAAGCCGGTAATTACTGTTTGGGATGTGAGGCAGGAATTGAGTGTGACCAGTGGCCATGCAAAGTGCAAAGATGTGTGCGAGAGAAAATGCTTATTCAGAGGGCTTTGCAGCAGTGTCCTGGATGGACTGCAGTTATCTGAGAGCCATTTAACGGAGCCCGTTGCCGTCCACGACTGCGGCCCCGTTCCTGCCGACTCAGCTCCTCTTTGTTTTGCTTCTCCTTGCTGGCCAGAACAGAGATGCTGCAGTGCACGACTGGGTGGGTGACCTCAGCCTCAGTGCCAAGTGGATGACTAAAATGAACACAGAAAATACAATCCATTGTCTTCCCCCTGAAATGCCAGCTTTGTCCCACGTGGAGCTGCCGGCTTATCGCTATAACCCCTTCCCTGCTGCACCCGGATTTAAACTGCGCTCCCGGCCCTTGCGATCCGTCAGATTCTTGAAAATCCCTGTCAAGGTTTCATTTGCACCTGGCAAAGGTAGATCCAGCGGGGTGACAGGGGTGCAGTGCCACGACACATCCTCCCCGTGCAGAGTATTCGCAGTTTGGTGCAAATCCACACAAAACTGGGTGTTTTCACCTCTGGTTGTGGTCAAACCTGTGGGGATGAGCTGGAGAAATTCTTTCAGCACGGACAAAATGATCATCTTCACAGTCTTCACAAGGACTGGGCCTGGCCCCTCCTGAGAGCAGCCCCGGTGGCTGGTTTTGTAAAGAGCAGGATGCAGCACAGGTACCAGCCTGCTCCGTGCTGGGACGGGCAGGACGCCCTGGGATGTCCTTGGGGAGAACCCGGGGCCGGTCACTCTGCAGGACAGAGAGGACCCTCACCGGGACAAACCTCTCCCATTGACAGGCACTGACAGAAAGCTGGTTTTTGCTAACTACCCCAGGTGACGCTCGTGTCCTGCGAGGCTTGGGGCGATTCCCGCTGGCCGGGAGCTCCTCCAGCTCCATCCCTCGGAGAAGCAGGAGCACACCTCCGCAGCCAGGTGCTGCTTGTAGGGATGGATCTGTGACCTGAGTCCCTCTCTGCTCTGCCAGCTTGCGTTGCATTGCCTGCTGCTTTGCTCTGGCTTGGCCTGTCGATCCAGGTAGTTACTTTGACAGGATAGTGGTGTCTGCTCGAGATAGGGTCACTTCTTGGCCCGAAGCCGTTTGTAATAAGTAGTTTCTGGGTTTTAGTTTGGTAGGAGTAAAGATAAGGAGGAAAGAGTTGGAATTTTTGTAGTTTTATTTCAAGTTTATTTTCTTGAAGGGGAGTTCATAGAAAGACTTCTTAACTTTTTGGTTACATGTTTTTATAGGGTTACAAAGTGAGAGAGGTATAACAGAGATAGCCAATCCAAAGGTGACACGTGTGATAAAAAACTAATAGAAACATCTCAGGGGAGGAACTTAGCCTAAGTTATAAATGGTAGTACAGCTAAAGATAATCTTGAAACACACTGTCCTGTGAGAGGTTTGAATCTTTGAAATAAAGAGAGGAGGTAGGTATAGGTGACTTTAGGGGTTAAGAATTTTCATGCTGTGGACTCTTTTTTGAACCTATCCTCTGAGGCAGAGTCTGGTGCAGTGAAATGAACTTATTCTGAATCACCTCAGATAGTTTGGGTTACTGCGACAAGCTTGGGAACGTGATTGTCAGCTTGCTGTCGAATTTTCCGAGTGCTTTAACACGTGTCTATCCGGATTGCTCCCAGGTCCCCGAGAGCGCGTTTGCAGCTCTTTCAGACGCGTGTGCTGGGGGGATGAGAGCGGGGCTGAGCTCTCCGAGGCTCTCACTTATCAGATACACAGATAAAAGCTCGTGGCTGTGTTGACAAGGACAAGCACGGGATTAAAAGCCAGGAAGACACAAACCCTGCAGGAGCGCACAAGAGGGAATCCCGCTCCCGGCAGGGTGTTTCCAGTGCCTCGCTGCCCATCCATCGGGACAGAGATCCCCGTGCCCACCCCTTGCCCATGCAGCTCAACCCCTGCTTCTCGGGATTTGCTTCCAAGTGGGACGAAAGCAGCAGAGATTCCCGTGCACCCCAACCCCCAAGGGGCGGGCAGGGATCGGCCGCTGCTCGCCCACCCGGCTGCTCCCGGCCGGAGCCATCCCTGCCCCCTGGCCATGCCACCCCAGCCAGGTCCTGGTTTGGGAAAAACAAGTAAATAAACACCCAACCCACAGCAGAACCCGCCCTGGCCAACTGCTCACGCCCTCCCTCTGTGAGAAGTGGGTTCAGAAGAGTCGATGGTTTTTCATGATGTGGGTGTGATTAATGAACTTAATCACAGGATACTTTGATCCATCTCTTGTTTTTAAGGGATAGCCGAAAACAAGAAGAACTGCTACCCTTTGTGCTTTTGTAATTTTGTTAATCGTGGAAACCGGGGAGACTTTTGCATAGTCAGCACTTGCATGCATTATAAAATATATTTGCAAAACACAACAACACTTGCTTTTATATTCCGAAGCCAGCGAGCATATCCTAGTTGGCAGGGAGCTCAAAGGAAATTTATGAAGACCCAAAAATCTTGCAGGAATTTAATTAAGCCCTAATCTTGGTAACACTCATACATATCTGCTTTCCACACTGTCGTCTGCAGGCACAGCTGCTTCGCTGTTTATGTCTCGGGGTCGTCTCGGCTCAGTCCACTGCAGGCTCGTGGGCAAACCTCCCAGCTGGAGATGACCCTGCTGGAGCAAGTCCCTCTGTCCCCAAATCCTTTAGTCCCTTCTCCCACGCAAACAGAACGTGGAGAAAGGGCCTTTTTGCCCAGCTGGGTCCCGGGGCTGTGCTCCTGCACAGCGCGCTGCTGGACGGGCAGAACCTGCAGCTGGAAAAGAGCCAGCCTTGGCTCGTTGGTGTTCTGGAGGTGCAGCAGGGGCTGTGTGGGGTCAGAGGGGACACGGCCGTCACCTCCTGCGGGGCACAGGCCTTTGTCAGCACCCACAGGTGCCACCGTCCCCGTGGGTGGCACGTGCTGTGCCGGTCCCCAGCGTGGCCAAAATGCACATCCTCACCTCCGCCTCTCAACTGCAGCGTTGCTTTTCAATAGGAAAAAAAGCCAAAACAAAACAAAACTTGGAGGTTTGAGCATCCTGCATGACAATTCCAATTCGCACTGTCCCTGCCCTGCATCCCAAATCCCTCCAGCTCGGAGCACACTCAGCCCAGGGCTTCACTCCCTGAGAGCAGGAAAGACATTTGGGTGACCCCCCTGCAGGGATCCAGCGATGCCCGCAGAAGGCAGACAGGACATTATGTAAAGGGAGGAAATTTAGACTGAATTTAAAACTGAAACTCTTGTAATTAGTAAACTCTTCGCTGAAGAGCCATTCCCATTGGTGGGGACGTGATTCCTCATTGCTTGAGGGATTTAAAACCAGACTGCTCTCTGCTCCAAAAAAGTGCTATAAGCAACAGTTCTTTGCTTATAATGAACTGGAAATACTGGCACGTCTCCATCTCCTTCACATATTTTCCCTTGTATCTTCAGAGGTTAAAATAAATTATCCTGAGATGTAACAGATGTAGAATGCAGCCGGTGACATTCTCCAGCTTTTTCGACTGACTTTTCTTTCCTCATGGAAAGGACCATGGAGCACGGCCATGTCATCCTCCTGGGCTGTGGGAGGTGGCACTGATGGCCCCTGCCTGGTCACTGGGGTGACCTCCAGTGCCACACTGGACCGAGGTAAGCTCCACTGTCCGAACTGCCAATCACACAAATCATCAGCACTGGTGTTAACGAAGCTACCAGAAACCCCCTCTGGAGCAGTGGAGTCCTTCCAGCAGCATTCCATGATCCATTCACATCAGTAATGGGCACCACAAGCATAAAAGTGACCCAGGTGACAGCCCCTGGAACCCCAGGAGTT
>VWPU01015616.1:0-47110 GCA_013398955.1 Callaeas wilsoni | reverse complement strand
GCCCCGCGGGCGGGCGGCAGGGGGCGCCCTCCCGGGCCGGCCATGCCGGGGCCCTTCCCGGCCGCTTCCCGGCCGCTTCCCGCCGGCCCCGGGCCATCGGCGGTTCGGCGCGGACCCGCGGCTCCGGCTCGGGCCCGAAGGGACGTGCCCTGCTCTGGGGTTTAAAATAGCGCCCGCCAAGCACACACGTCCTGCACGTAAGCGCGGCCGAGCCCGCCGTGCGGAGCAGAGCGGAGCGGGAGCAGCGCTGCCGGCCGGAGCAGCGGCTCCGCATCCCGGTGGGGCAGAGCGGGCAGGGACGGACCGCAGCCGGCTGGCGACAGCCGCCCGGGGGCATCACGGACATGAACTCCCGGCGAAGGACGCCTGACCCTTTCCTGACGCGAAATTAGCCCGAGAGCTGCTGTAGCTTCGTCTATCCTCTCCTAATATACATATTTTCTGAGCTGTGATCTAGCATTATTCCCAGGGGTTCTCCAAGAAAGGAAGTGGAGAATGTTCTTTTCAAAAGCATGAAGTGGGAAAATGTTTAGAACTATTTATAGCTGCACTTAGGCTGTGGAAATCCCAGACATTATAAACTATTTATAGTTATTCTCTAGGTTAAAAGGGTGAAGTCAGAAATCTTATTGAAAAAGTTGCATATGCTTCTTATCCATCAGTGAGATTAAATGAGACTTATGAGTGCAGGATGAGGCTGGCTGAGACTGATGAAAACTAGGAGGAATCAAAGATGAGGTGGAAACACCAATTCAGAGAAACACACACCCCATGTTGTGGAAACAGGAGGGGCCCTGTGGCACCTGCGGACTTTGCCCAGGGCCAGAGGGTGGTAGGACACGCACATTCACTCTTTAGCTGTGGCTGCTGACAGCAAGTTAGAGTCTTCCACTGGCACAGGCTTCTCCATCCTGGCTGTTAGGGGAATCCCATGCCGGCTGCCAGCGTGTTAGAGCTGCTGTCTGCCTGCTTTGGTGTGTCAAGTCTCTTTATGCTTTAGATCCTTGGGAGTCTGTGCATGAGCCTTTTCTTCAGTGAGCTCACTCAGGCGTTGGGAGGCAGCAGGTATCATCAGGGGCATTATTTTGTATGTTCTGGCCGTGCTGCCTCAGCAGCTCCAGCAGCTAGGATGGCCTCCATGCAGATGGCATTTGGCTGGGCTGCAGGGTTGGTTCCTTGGGCTGGCTGGGGCCTCCTGTCCTCAGAGCACCTTGGTGACTGACTACATTTCAAATGTAAATAATCTCTAAAGCTTTTCCTGCTTTTGTCCAAACTGTCTGGACCAAGCCTGAATTTGCTATAAGTAATTAAAGAACTCCATAGGGATATCTCTACTGACAGTTGAACACAACCAGCAGATGCAAATTGACCACAAATGTCCTGTATAACGAGAAAAATGCTGAAATGCAGCTCATTAGAAGACAAATATCATATCAACACTGTTAGTGTAACTAAACATTAAAGGAGAAGCTTTTCTTACTGTCACCTGCATAATGTCAGGCATGAAATCTCTGTGATGTTTGCTGCCCACTGCTGTGCTTCTCTGATGAAGCATGCAAAACCAACACTGTCTCTTTAAAACTCCTGAAAGCAAACATCATAAAGCATTATTATTATTATTATTAAAAATTCTCCTATCATCCAACACTTTTTACTCTGCCTGACTAGAGTATCTTTCAATTGGTATCACTGATAAATGGATTATTTCAAGTATTGAAAGAAGTATCTTAGTATCTTCAGAAAAAACTTGCTTTTCTTTGAATAGTGGATTTAAATGTCTCATTTCAAAGAAGAGTGTTCCATTATTTTTGCTCTAAGCTGTGCTTCTCTTTAGCCCTATCTAATGCTGAAATTTGTGCCAGTGTCTTTAAAGCTTATATCGTTTGCAGTTTGCCATGATTTTATGGTCAGCAAAGAGGTGCTGTGTGGTGATGCCACTAATCTGGTAGGCAGTAACTTCTTACTTAAAACGGATTTTTGTTTGCTAGTGCTTTTGTTGGTCCTTCCAGCCTTTTGGACAAGCATGTGTGGGTGTCTAGATTGCCCTGCCTTCTGCCTGCAGTCTCTGTGAATAGAAATGTGGGGTGTACAAACAAACATGTACAAACTACCTGCTTGTTCTTCTGTTATCTTACCCTGCTTTCCCCAGCTTGGCTAGATTTCTGTAGCGACCCACAATGGATCGCACAAAAAAGTTTCTTGGAGTAAAAATAACCTTGGAAGTAAGGTATCCTTTTCTCCCCCCCACCTCCCTCTTCAGGTATAACAGGTTTCGTAGATGACACTGCAATTACACGCTGATGTACACACGGAATAACTCCCTCAGGAGGTCACACCATAGCCTTCACTGTTGAAAGAAGAAAGCCCTAGAGCTCAACTTCGTGCACTCATGCCTTTACTACCCTTCATGGTATGAAGGGCTGATGACCAAAGCTGAGGTAAAGTTGGTTTGAGAAAGTCAAACTCCAATTTAAGGGTGAGTCGAGTTTAGGATCTAATTTGTCACAACTGGCATTTTGATAACTTCATAAATAATTTTATTAACACTGCCATGATTCTCTCAATGATTCAGCAACATCCCACAGCAAAAAAATACAAACCAAACCTCCAGACTTAAAAGGTTGCAGATAAACTTCTGTTTTAATAGAAAGACCTACCAGGCGGCATCTTTTATTGGCAGTAATGCAACCATTTACAGCCTTATTAGCAGCCACATGTACGTTACTCAAGAGTATGCTATGACAATCCTGGGTTTCTAAAGGATATTTTCAAACTTATTTATCTTACTGCAGTGTGCCTCCCTTCTTCGAAATCACAAGTTCATCAAGAATTGAGGTAATTTTCTTTCCCTGAAAGACAGAAAAATGTTTTACAGCAAAATATATAAAAAAAACCCAAAACAAAACAAGATGTAAAATAAATAGCATCATTTGTCCATAAACCACCAGACTGTTCTGCAGGAGCAGTGGATAGACAGGGCCTGTGCTGATTCAGTTTGAATGTGGCCCTTTCCTCTTATTAAGGAGACCACAAGCCAGTGATTAAGAACCTCTGACCCTCTGTGGTGCAGAAGAAATAAAGTATGGAAATAAAGCTTCTCTTAGAATGTTCTAACTTGCAAAATGTAGCTATCAGTGTTCAGGTATTCAGTTAGCTGAATCATGGGCAATAATAATGGAACAGAAATCACTTGTGAAGAGGCAGATACTAATACTTTCCTTGTGCAGGTCATGCAAAAAAGCATAGCTCTTCAAGTTAAAAACAAACATTGCTTCTAGGTACCCATATAGATATTCTGCAGAAAGAGTTTTTTAAGTCTGTAAATATAGCTGGATTCAGTGGCTCATTGTACTGATTATCTCAATATCAAACCCACAGCAAAGCAGTGTTCTACGTCACTGACTACCAGTAATAGCAGTGCAGAAGCAGAGGTGTTGAGTTTAAATGTCAGCCATGACCTGAAGCTCTCAGCATTTTCCCACACTCGATCTGCAACATCCAGTTTTCCTGAGAGACCCCTGTATTTGTACTTGCCTTGTATAACTTGGGATTGGACATTTGTACACCATTTTTTTCTCTGTGTTGGGAGCTGGAAGTCTAGCTTAAGAATATTTAGTCTTACTAGGGAGTAAAGTAGCAATTTTCTTAATGAATTGTTGGGTTTACAGAGTCCAGCTACTAAAATAGAAATTAAAAAAAGGTAAGACCACTGATATGAGTAAATTGTGTTAGTTACAACACAACAGAGCACTTGTTCCTACTTTGAAAAAAGCGAAGATTTTCTTACCTCAGGAACTGAAATTTGTTCTGTCAAAAATACAAAACCAAAAAGTTATCAAGTTGAGATCAAGTATGACTTTGGTTATTTATTGATAAGTTCACACTCTAAAACTATTCTTTGATTTATTGGAAAGATTTCTGATGTTATTTTAAATATAAACAGTAGTATTATTCAGTAGCTACCATTCACTACTAAGGAAATGGCTCCAGGGTTAAAAAAAGAAAAAAAGTAATTATTTCAAGTATTGCTGTTGCAGGAATGTATAATTAACTAAGAAAGAGACAGGAAAACTTTCCAAAGCTTATTCATTAGGGGTGAGTTCCCACAATCTGTAGCACTGAGTCTGAGCACTTGGCAGTCGAGACTCAGCTATAAGGAACACAATTCCAGTGAACACCAACAAATGAAAAAAGCACTCAATAGTGATTTCTCAGCCAGACGCTTCTTGGTTGCAGGACTGCCCAGTGCCCAGCCTACTGCTGCCCAAGCCCATGCTCTGTGGAATGGCTCACACTGGGAAAGTTTGGGTAGCTCCTGTGAAAAGCTGTTTCTCAAATCAGCCACCAAGGAATGGCATTGCAGGAGGGGCCGTGGTGTGTCACTGACAGGCTGCTGTTTGCATCTGAGCATGTGAGAGCAATATACCATTTTCAGCTTTCCCTGGGACAGCAAGACACAGAGAGGGTTGGCAACTGTACTGGGAGTCCTTGTAAGTGAGCAAGCTCTCCTACACACTGCATGCCACAAAGAAATGGCATCTGTGCCAGGAAAGTAGGCAGAGCTGACCACTTTGCTACTTATTTCCTGTGGTTATGTACTCATTTCATAGTCTGGTCCATGAAGAGAAACAGGTTTGTGCTATTGATACTGGAAGAATGGTCTTTTAGCAGTGTAGGGAGAACATAAAAAGAAGGAAGACACCCCTTATTTGGTGTAGTAGTGGTGGGACCACAAAGTTGGATTGCTAAGATTATTTGGATGCAAGCTTCCACCTCCAGGGTTGGAAAGATGATGGTTAATTAGGATGAGTATTCTTAAGATTCAATAGTGTAGTGTTTCAGATTGTGACTATGACAGTCACAACTGAAGCTATAGCAGACAGTGTCATTAGTTTCCTTGAACTGTCACAGCCACAGATGCAACACACATCTTCTCTGCTGCCCTGACTGGATGTAGTGGGTCATCGTCAGGATGTTGTCTCTCTGCAGTATTGCAAACCACTGTAGATCATCATACCCATCACTTCCAGCTAGTTTTGGAAGGTGCATAGTTTCTTGTACTGCTGCCTGGCAGCAAAAAGGCCAGGAATCACCTGGAATTGGTGCCATCAAGATTGAGGGAGCCACTATGCCATTCAGCAAGATTATCCAGCCTCCAACAATTCCTACTTCAGTTGTTTTTAAATCTTTATAAACTTTTAACATCCACTGAGTTCCACAGCTTGATTCTATGTGGTGTGAAGAGTAATGCTGCCCTCTCAGCCATCTCTTTTGAAGGCAGGGGATTCCCCAGTTTATGCAATCATTTCTCATACAGAGGACACCTTGTAGGTTTGACTTTGCTGCCCCTCTCTGAACCTTCTCAAATGTCCCGTATCTGTTTAGACACGAGGAGAACAGAACTGAATACCGGTGTGCTTGGAAATGCAAAGGAAAATGCTGCTAGTTGGCAGGAAGTAAAGAACCTTTCTTGAATTCAATGGGCAGTCACCTTTTGGATTACTTGGGCCTTTAGCTCTCTAATTTAGGCATGAGACAAAGCTTCCTGAGATACAAACCTCTCTTCATTAATGATATAATCTCTTGGAAAACTTCAGTTGGATATTCAGACAATCTTTATTAGGAGTCTTTGTGCTTCTGCTGTCTTTGTGCCTACCTACACTTTTAACTTAGATGCTCTAAATTGCATAGATAGCAAATTTAGTGGTATGAGTAACCCTCATAAAGGTGTACAGAGAACTGAAGACCTAGGTACAAGGCCCATGTTAGCTGGGGCAGATCCAGGCTCAGATCTCCCATGAGAGGTGCAGCTTCATAGTTTTTGTGTGGGTCACTACTGCTGGTCTAGGTATGCAAGATTCCAAATGGGAAGGCAGAAGAGGAGATCTGATTCTGTAACGGAGGGGCTGTGGTACTGTGCAAGGGAGTACTGCTTAGAGACTATATGTTTCTGTCTCTCACGCAACACTCTTAAAATGTAATATATATGAAATATCGCTACTAATATCAAGGAAAAAGAAAAGACAAGAAAGCACAGAAGGAGAAGAGGCTGGATAAAATCAGGGCAAAGTGAATCTCAAGTTCTGTAACTTCAAATTCTTTTATTTGCAGCTATGCCCTTTAATAGCTTCTATATGGGTCATCAAAATATGTTCAACATCCCTGCACTTAAGAAGGACATTCTTCTCTTCGTCAAGTAGGATACAGAGTGTAGCTGGGAATAAAATAACAGTGTTGATTCCCAGACTAGAGAACTCTGCTTTTAGCGTCAATTTTTTATTCAAGCCTGTGTTGCCTGGGCAATGTCAGGGAAAATATAAATTCTCTTCTGTAGGAGGAAATGCTCTTCCTCCAACTTCTAAAATGCTTATCTTTGTGTACAGCTGAAATATGATGAAGCGTGTGTCCAAAAAAGTGTATTCCCAAGTCAGCATTTCAAGTGGGTGTGAATTTCAAGTTATTCAGAAATATTCAGTCATCGGTGGGGGAGGAGGAGCACCAGATTTCTTTAAGTGTACATTAAAAGTGGCAAAGGGACCAGCCAGGCTCTTCACAGAGGTCAAGTATCTGCAAGCTTATAGCAGAGTTCTCAAGTCTCTTGATTTTCATATGAATTGACACACTAGGCTGTAATCAGAACAGGTCCATATTTGTTCATTTCTTGAACTAAAACCTATGCTCTCCCCACAGATGTTAAGATCAACAATCCTGGGTTTGCTCAACTTAATATTTTAAAAGTATAATGCGGAATTTTGGACGTTAGTTTAGTTTTATCCACTATGTGTTGCACAGAACATTTAAAGTCATGACAATTTCCGTACTGCATGCATAAAATTCATCTTGGATTTAGGCTCATCTCTAGATCCATGGGATCTACTTAGCAAAACTTCCCCTGAACAAATTTCAGTTTGAGTGAATGAGCTGGAATGCTTCACTCCAGAGCAGAAAATCTGGAAAAAGTTTTTTCTTTACCTCTCCCTATACTTGCATCCAAGTGAAAAACTAAAAATGTAATTTAGAGATGAGATCATCTCCCTAACAGTTCTCAATCATGAAGCTATCTCCTCCTATGATTTTTAAAGTGTATTTCTTTAATTATTAAAAGTTTTGAAAAAGCAGGGTCTTAAGAGAGATCTATGTACTGCAAAAAGTAACCACTTGCAGAAGAGTTTCCAAGTTTCAGCTTCAGCTGCCATGACTGTCACATGTACATGTCACATCAATAACATTGTGAAACTGCCTCCCTACGCACACTCCTTCCTAAAGACCTAGTTTTCTCTCTTAAAAGCCCTGACTGTATAGCTCCATAAAATCTGTGATGAAGAAGGAAAAAAAAAAACCAAGCAAACCCTAAACCTGCCTGGACGGGTAGTACCAATCCTTTCACCAACTCGCATGTAGCCNCCCAAGCAAACCCTAGACCTGCCTGGACTGGTAGTACCAATCCTTTCACCAACTCGCATGTAGCCCCATAAAATCTGTGATGAAGAAGGAAAAAAAAAACCCCAAGCAAACCCTAAACCTGCCTGGACGGGTAGTACCAATCCTTTCACCAACTCACATGTAGCCGCACCTTTTTTTATTTTTTTAAAATATATCTCTAAAACAATGTGAACGACACTGTGGGCATTGATAAATCTCCTTGGAAAATAAACACCCGTGGCAGTTCCGTCTCCAGTGATAGCTCAGGTGTCTTCCATACAACAGAAGCTACAAGGCAAACAACATAAGCTGGCACGGAAGAGGTCACAGGAAGGTTTGGCCAGTGCGAACTTGAGATTCCCAGGGGAGAGGAAGGTGAGGACGTGTTGGAAGGCTGGGAGGGCTGTGCCTCCAGCACTGTGCCACAAATCACTCTCTGAAGGATGCTGGCTCTGGCAGTTCAAGGAAACGTGCAGTCCTGCATCACACCTGGCTGCTACCTATCAACACCTCTGTCCTGCACAGGAGTCTGAGCCACTCCTGGGTGATTAGAGGTTGTTTCACATCTGTATCAACAGAAGGAAAACCTTGCAAAACCCAGCAAAAGCTCTCAGCAGACACCTGTGCTGATAACTGGTTATTTTTTTACCACTGGCAGTTTTTAACCACCCTGTTATCAGCTGCTGCATGATGCTTAGTACAGGTGATACTCTTCCAGAGCTTGCTGTTTGGTCCTGTTATGCAGAGCTAATTCTGAAATAAAGCAATAAAAGGAGATCAGAAATAAGACCCTGATTATTGCAATAGGACTACAGCCATTTGTTTTTATTTTATTAGAGCTGTCATTAAAGATGACTGCTGGCACAGACACAGGCTTGTTAATGATTTTCAGTTTTCAGTGTGAGCAAATATTTAATTTTTTTGTTGTCGTGTGTTTCTTTGGAGGAAAAAAAATTAGTTTAATCAGCTTTCTAGATATTGTTCCAGGTATACCTCAACTTTAAACTTTATAAGTGTTAGAAACACTGCTCCACACAGCCACAGTTCCTGCTCAGAAGGCCTAATTTAGAGCACCTTTCTCTAACAGTCCCTAAGGTTTCACCAAAAAAATGTGTGAGTGTGCGGGCAGCTTCTTAGCACTGAATGTGCCGATAACACTTCAGCACATAATGCAGTTGTGCCCAAGTTACATTCTATACAGAACAATTAATATAACACAAGTTTATTTTAGTGCAACTATAAACAGATGATCAAGTGATGCAATAGTTTTTATTAGTTATTTTTATTTAAAAAGGAACAATCACCCAAAAGTTGAATATAATGGAGTCAGGAAAATATCCAGAAACATAAAACCAGCTCAGCAAACCTGTAGTTTAGTAAGTCAATAACAGATGGTTCATATACTGGGATCACTCTGAATATTTAGAGACTTTTTACTCAATTGATACACATACCACAAATGCAGTTACAATCTAAAACTGATTACAAAAACAGAGGAAGGGGAAAAAAAGACATAACATCCACCTACCTCACTGGCAATCTTTCTTTCAAACACATCCTTAGCCAATCTCACATTATTAGTCACTGAAACGAAGAAATTTTTTTAGATCCTAAGCTATTTTTTATGAATATACTGTTTGAAGAGAACATCAATTTTGCTGCCATTCTGACACAGTTTAAGCAACACATTCTTCAAGGCCATGCCTGTGTTTGTCCTCAGTATTTGTGTATTTGCCAATGTGAGTCCCCACTAAATTATGCAAAGTATAGTAAAAGCTCCTATCTCTGTAGGAGGAAGGATGGGAGGGATATTGGTGGTCTGTGCACCCAACTAGTACCACCTATATCACTGATGAAAGTAAAATGAGTTAAAATGGGCTGGGAGTTAAACTGCATTTACAAATTAGCTCAGCTAATGTGAATCTCACAGAGGAATAATACTTATTTTGACTTTTCAATATATTTTAGTTTAAACAGATTCCTAATCAAATTAAGCTATCTTAAAAAGACCTTTAATTCTACTATTGGGATTTAGCTAGAGAGCCTTTGGCAGGGGAGCAGAAGCTCTCTGAGAAGGAGACACAGCAGCTAAGCTGAGTAATTTTCACAAATGAGTGGCAAAAATATTCCTGCAGGATAAAAAAGGTAAGGTTAAGACAAGTTCTCCTGCAGAAAAAAAAAGAAACAAAGAAAGAGAGAGAGAGTTAAATAAAGGAAATTAATAAAATTTAAGTAGATCTTCCTAATAAGGAGAGCTTAGTACCTGATTGCAGAGGAGAGAGCGCACGGCTGTGCTGTGGCAGAATGTTCACTGACCACTGCACGTGGCAAGGATCTCAGCACTCAAAACTACTCGTGAATCACTGGTGCTTCTTGGTGCTGGGTGTACTCTTAGAAAGCAACGGTCAGTCAGGGTGGACAGCACTCCTATTGCCCAGAATGAGAGACCAAAATCTGGAATTCAATTTCCTACTGGCTATATCTGCCTGTCTACTACAAATTTTGCAAGAAGAATCAATAGATAGGGATTTCTATCAACCATATAATTTGAGGTGGAATTATCTAAACTGGCAGATTGTTTTATTGGAAACCTTTTAGTTTAGTAAAAAAGGATATTAGACTTTTCACTGTCAAATCTGTTACATGTGTGAGTAATAAAGACCAACAAGATGATCCAAGAATTTCCAGTTTAAATAGCTGAGACTAATCTTAAGAAGATTTATGAGAAAGCTGATTTGGAGTGCTATATTCTATAAAGTAATAGTGACAGATTTTTACGGGCAGTACACTTAGGAAATGACTACAAAATAAAACCAGGAGGTTGTTATAGTCAAAGTTAAGCAGTATAATTAAAAAAAAGTGATTCTGTTATTTACTGGCAACCATATGTTCACATGCCACAACCTATATAAGTATTTTTATTTTAGCATATAATACTTGGCAACTACCTTCTTATTAAGGGGGCTCATAAGGTCAAGGGTGAAGAGTGATAACATGTTACCAGTGCTCTGCACTGAATAGAGAAATAGTTTTGATGATAAACGGTACAATTTGTAGACAGACCTGTTTACCAATTTTCATATCAAACATACCAGTTTTTATATCAAACATACTTTTCCTAGATAAGACACTGTTAAAAATGTGCATATCAGAAACCTAAACAAGGAAAAGACCTCAGTAAATTAGATTTTATAGTTTATATACCAAATCCAGCTATATAGCACTTGAAAATGAGGTCTTAACCTTTTGAGTTACAGGTGCTTAGCATTTCAGAAAATGAAATCAGTTTAATTTTCCATAAAAGTATCATAACATGGAGCTTTGCCATTATAAGTATACTTAAGGTTTTACAGAGCAACTATACAAATGCAATTTGTACCTGAAACAGCCTGTCACCCACAGATACTGCTGAACTTGTTTTGAAGAAAAAGACTGTCTAATCCTTGTTTACAGAACTTTTATATTCTAATCTCTTTAAAAGCCCAAGAAGTTAGAACAATGCAATAGAATGGCAAAGTAAAAATAACATAAAAAGCAACCATTGTACTTTGATTTTTCCGTAATATTAACTCAAAGTAATAATTTTTTGTACAGAGTTTGCATTTTCGTATGCTGAGGGAACTCTGAGGGGAACACTGAGTTTGGAAGATGTGAGTTATGAGCTGCCATTAAATTACTCGATAACATTACTCTCTGTCATGATACCTCATTTTGATGGTACTTGGAAATGTTTAAAGTAGCTTGTACATTTATACATAAACAGGTGCTATGCAACATACTTTACATATAAACCTCACTTTGTATCTGCTAAAAACAAATCTACAGATTAAAGAGGAATTTAACATGTAAGACATTTGCATGCATTTTTTTAAGCATACCTAAAGGATTTCATAATATGTTCCATTTTAAACAGATCTTAACATTTGAATGATCTGCTGTCTTAATGCATTTGGCTCAGAGTCAGTAACTGTGGTTTCAGCCTAGGTGTAAGGTAGACACATTTCAAGATTCAATTAACAGCATTGAAGTAAAACAATACCTTAACTATACATCTGAGCATAATTATTGAGTTTCACTTACTTTTGAAACCTCAGTTTAGAAGTGCAAGCTTACACCCGCAGGTGTGAGTTGAGCACCATGGGCAACCTTATCCTTTTACCAAAGAAATGTATTTAGCAATGGTCTTGAAGATGTGGCAACATGGCCCTTCAGGTGTGTGCAGAGGCACTTGGACTAAAGGAGCCAGCAGGATTCCTGCATCTGCCCTGGCAGCACAGCTCCTGCTGACTGCACCAGATCCAGATCAGGAACACTCACACACACTGAGTGCAATCTTTTAACTGCGCTGCAGCATGACCAGCCTCGCTTGAAGACTAGAAAATACCTTTCCACTTCCTCCCTGTGAATAGTGATTCAGTGATTCCTTCAACTCTTAGTTCCAAAGCTCTTCAACAAATAAAAAAAAAGGAAGATGACTTTTATTAGGGAAATACTTTATTTCAAAACCTAAAGATTTCACAAGATGGGCACTTGCACAAGTATTAAAAATATAGTAATTGTTCCTTTGTATTTATAAGTATGTAACCTTCATTTTCTTGGGAATTTCCTTCAGCTTGTTTTTTTGTTGAATCCAAGCTAGGCGTGTTTCCTTACAACCATATGGAAGCTCTTGAGTTAGCTCACATCTGAAAAATGTAGTTTTCCATAGGACATATTGTATACTGAGTGATTGAATCTAAAATAAATAAATAAAAAACCCCAGGATTATTTGAAATAAAATGCAAAAGAAATAGATGATAAAGCAACAATGTACTTCAGAGCAGTTTCTGGTATAAAGCAGTTTGGTGGAGCTGAGAACCCAGAGAGAGAAAATAAATGTGAACAGTCAAATGATAATAGTGCAAGCACTTACCATTTGCTGAAGTTTTAAAAAGGTGCTGCATTATTGACCTGTGTGCTTTTTATTCTGGTCAACCTTGAGTGAATAAATTGGCAGCTGGTATTAATATCAGAAAGCAGATAGCCACAAACCAACTGGATTGCAACAGTGAAGTGTCAGAGATTAGAAACACCTTCAGATATGATTTATTTGATTAAGACAGCAATTTATGGGTGACACTGTTCACACTATTATGCACACAGTTGCTGAGAAAGGGGCAGAGCTTCAAAGGCCTGTATCAGTCCTGTAAAGCATCATACAGAAATACTTTTTCCTGAGATTTGATGATTCATCAAAATGAATTAAAACCCATTAACTGATGTATGACCATGCCTCGAGAGCAGGACATAGTGAATAGAAATCAGACTGCAAAAGTGAACTAAGAAATCCGTAAACAGCACAAAAAATTCAGAGTCTGTTTTTGTTAGCAGCTGGATATGCAATTCCTTCAGTCCACTGATGGGCTGAAGGTGGGCTGTCCAGCTGCAGGTAGCTCATGAGAACCTTGACCTGGGATAAGGCAGACCTCCATGAGCCCAGTAGAAGAGTGGGACACACAAATCGCACACCGCTTTAGATCATTACATTTGTCCATCTGGAGCACTACTACCGGAAACTTTTCTGTTTAATTTACGCTTATTTTTAGTCCTGCACAAACCTCTGGTTTCATCATCTGCTCACTTTTTTTTTGCACACTTGCTCTCTAAGTGTTCTTTGAAGCTGGAGAGAGGTACAATAAACAATGCCACCTTCTTACGCCTCTCTCGTCAATCTTCACAATTTTATCTTATACTTTAAGTAAGTATGACATAAAATGTGCATTTAGATGAGTATTTTTCCCTTATGGCTCTCTTTTCCTTTCTTCTTTAATAGTGTTTTCATTCAGGTTTTAAGTCGTTATGATCTGACAGCATTAGAGGTCGAGAGATTAGGACTTGCTTGGCTACTCTCATATAACATCAACTCCTGTAGTACATTTATTGCTAGGGTATGAGTGAGACACTTTCTGGAGGAGTTTGACATAGTATATGGCATAAATTAAATCTTATTTTTTCTAAATAAGGTCCCTTTTTGGAAAATACCCTTACTGAAAATAGAGTCTGTCAGACTGTGTTGCAAATGAGTTGGAAAAATGGTAGACTAAGAACTCTCAGAAACATAACAGCAGGTGTTAAAAAGAAACTTTTTGCAGGTGAAATGGAGACTGCAAAAAATCGTCTTTCAGATGTACAATATAGCATTCAGGAAAATTTATCAGAGGGTGCCAATCACCATATTTCAGTTAAAACTACATCTAAAGTTGAAATACATGCTGATTTAGGAAGCAATTCTCATATAGGCATTTTCCCATAATTTAGTTTGCTCTAAATGAAACCATCATAAAAAAGATAAATTTGAAAATATTTGGATGATATTTTTTCTAGGAAAAATTAAAATGGTGAGTACCAGGACCATCATAAAGCCCTCTTAGCTGTAAGAGAAAGATCTCACCACAGAGACAACTTTCCTGAAAATTTAACTGTAGGAGTTGGTTCATTTTCTTCCCTCCATAACCTCGGTTTAGTGAAATACTTAGGATAATTTTTTTAATACATATTCTGCAATATTTTCTATAAGTTGAAGTTAGCATCTTACCTAATACCCATTTTTCTGATAAAGATATTATTTCCTGGTACTTCTTTCCTGGTTTTTTTCCTATACAGATTTTTGCTTGACGTAAGGCTTTACATATTTTCCCTCCTGCCAGCTGTATAAGTTCAATTAGCTTTTTGCAGGGTGGCTGACTGGTAGGAGATACAAACATGACAGGCTGGTTCGAAAAGAGATTCTGCTGGTATTTTCCTGTTGATAGATGACGCTGAAGCCTGCAGATCTGTATTTGAGGAAACAAGAAAATTAATTAACCAATGTGTTACATTTCCACTCAAAGTAAGACTAATCCTTGTTTTTCATAACTCAGAAAAAAAAAGAAATATAATATATTAATATGAACTTCACTTTTTCAGGGGTATCAGAAATTCTTGGGTAAAATATACAAAGAATTTGCTCTACTTGATCAATACAATTCCCAAACCAGACTTTGAGATTATTTCATTATAGGTCAGACATTTTACCTATAAAACTTCTTAAAGCACTTGACAATATCATTTTTCACCATAGTCTTACATTCTTACATTTATAACCATCTGGCCATCATACATAAATCTTAAAAGATATTATAAATAATTATCGTCTTGCAGCACAAATACAAATCATGATAGCCTTTATAATATATAGTGCTCGTTGGTTTGTATTGGGGAGTTTACAAATGTATCTAACTCAGAGTTTAAACTGCTTTAGGACCTCTTTTTCCCTCCTGTGCTCCACAGATACAAACTATATTTTTGCTCAGATGTATGAAGTAACACAAATGTACCAGCACTCAGAGTGAAATATTTACTGTAAATCCTTTTGTGTCCACAAAACCAAAAAAGTTCTCTGTGAATGCTATGCAGCTTGTAACATTTGATCATTATAATAAAAACCTGCTTGATCTATATAAAGCAAATTTTCTTCTCAGTATATACCTGCCAGAACAGTGTTCCAGCAATTAAAGCCATCTCCTTTAGCTATAATACGCATAAAAGCAGTGCATACAGCACATGTACACACCATGGTATGCAAAATAAATTTTCATACAGAAATTTTAAAAAAAGGCTGTATTTCTTAGTGTGAGGCTGCCATTGACTTGCCAGAGCAATGTATGTAACAGCTCTGATTTTGTATCGCTGGTCAAAGTTTGGAAAATTTATAATGAGACAGGAGTTAATTGCAAGATGAGAACAAAAAGGACTGTTTCATATTATGGGATGCTTGGAATTTTTTATACAGATGACAACATGAGCATGGAGGAAAGGTCATTTTGCATATATCTAGTTTATATGAGACATCTGAATATGGAACTGTAGCCTGTGAGAAGGTGTAACGAACAATGAAAGAAATTAGCTGCTGAGTGGATTCCTTTCTCCAGTCCTGACACAAACATGCTGTAAAACTATAGGCACTTCAGAATCTAATGTAGGAATGTATGTGCTTGGTAGATGTGCAGCCAAGGTAAGGATCTCCACCTGATTTACAGGGGTTTATAAAGCCAAACAGTTCCATGGCATGTTCACAGATCAAAGTCCAAGTGAATTGCCTTAGCACTTCTGATCAATTAGCTAGAGGAAGATCTTGCAAAGCCTGAAACCCATGCTAACATGAGACTTCACAGCTCAGTGGCTCTCTGTCACTGGCCTCTGCTATTCTGGGACATGTCAATCCCAATCTGAATTTTGAGATCTCCTCCATCAATAAATAATTCAGCTTTCTCTGATGGTTAATTCCTTGGTTGCGTTCCTGAGAATAAAGTTAGGTTGACTCTTTGCTTTCTGAATTCACTAAGTTATAAAGACAGTGACTGCTATGGATGAAGCAGACCAAAAAGACTCAGTCACAACCCAAGAAATACCCTTTATTTTCTATTCCTTAGTGAACTTAGGTTTAGGAATGGCATAACACACCTAATCCTGTCTCATAGCTGCTAAATAGTTTTGTTGATCACAGTATCATTGCAGAGTTATATTGGAGACTTTGGAGGACCCAAACTTATCGAATATTCTGATGGCCCTTCCTGCACCTGATGCCTTGCACATGCAGATCTGGTTTTGGACTCAGTGCAGTGCTGCCTACCTCCATCTGAGCAGAATGCTCTTCTAGGAGTGCCTGTCTGCTGGGCATCTTCGTGTCGACAAAACCAGAAAATTAATAATTGTACTGTTTTACTACATGGTATCAGATTTGGAATTCTCTAAGACTACCATTTGTGATGGGTCTTGTGAGGCTTAGAGGCCACGATCGCTGTCTTCAAAGGGGGCTAGGTCAGGAACATAAACCACTTTTCAATCTGTGATGTACAGAGCAGTGTGATTTTGGTGTTGCTAGGACTGCAATCATTAATCTTAATTAATCAAAAACTGTGCAATTGTGAAACTATGAAAGTGCTTGTAAGCACTTTCAACAAATTAAACTATGGACTATAGTGAAAAACAGTCTCTTTGTATCAACCTCATAACAGCCTTATGACAAATGCAATGCCATCTTAGTTGATCTGACACAGAGCTATTTGGAATTGTTTATTGGCACAAATCAGGTGCAACAGATAGAAAAAAGACAACTCCAAATAGGGTATAGTGCTAGTTTATCTAAAATGGATTAGATTTAACTAAAAAAGACAAAGGTCACACTAGTTTTGTCAACCTGAAACTCTTTAAAGATAAAAAATATTAGAATTGAGAAACTTTTATCTTAAGAAGGCAGTAGGACTTTTGTTAGATAGAAGACACAAAATATAAATTGTTGCGATCTGCTATTTCAGATATTTTAGAGAATATGATTTAAAAGGACTAATTGTATTCCTGCTTCCTAAAAAATTTCCCCTGAAAGGATTTATTTGCTGCCATTGTAATGAAAACTCATTGATATGATACATGTTCCTATAGAAACAGCTGTTGGATGAAATTAATATTAAAGCAAATGTGTACATAGCTAATCATAAAATCAGGTAACCCAAATTTTTAGGACCTAGCAGCACTCACCTCAGCTCATGTCCACAACCAGCATACATTATCTATGCATTCAGTACACAGTAGGAGCACCCAGAGACAGGAAATGCTGATGTGCTATACACATCTTTATGTGTTTCTTAAACTGCCTTTACAACTCCATCTGGGTGCATTACAAGTACATTTGAGAGGAGGACAGGAGGAGAACACAGCAATCCTCGTGGTAGAATCAAAGGAAAGGTAAGGAAAGGTTCATTCAAGGTGGAATGTCATCTCTGCATTTCCTTTGTCTGGACCACCACCATCACCACTTTCCCAATCGGCTGTGCCTGGATTTGCTCAAGCACACCGGGTGCACTCACAGGCCACAGACAGGCAAAAGTCACAGCGTTTACATTCAGAGCCCAGGGAGGAGGCTGGAAGGTTAACTTTGCTTTCTGGCCCACTGGCCTGAGAGTTTCACCGCTGGCCAGCTGCTGAAGGGCGGCCAGCTGACCACACAGGCTTTGGCGCGGGGTGAGAGGGCACAATCAGCTCTTACCCTGAATTGACTCAGCTGCCTTTGCAACATCAAAGCCTTTGCGGCACTCCAGGGGTGCTCTGAGTCCTTTGAAACTATACCCATTTCACGCAAACTTTTACAAATAAAGAAATAATTCCTTAGCAGAGACCAAGCCTGGGAAAATATCAGACTCCAAAAGCAACAATTTCTACAAATTGTGGATCTATAAGTCAGTAGTTATGGTTACAATTATATTAGCGCCTATTAGTGCTGATTTTCATTTCCAGTGGTATTCTTTAGCAGATGAACACTAAACCAAAGTGTTATTAACCCATCTATTTAATCTTTTTGGTAAGACTCTAATCATGAACCTCATCCTTTCATTAGCTGGATGAATGACAGGAAGACACCTCTTACATGCATATATTTCTCATAAATGTACCATTAATTTAGTTGTTTGTTTGAACCTAAGTTTTAAATGGAAAAAAAATCACTGCTGACAGAAGTAAAACTGAAGGAGAATGTATGACAAATAAATAAAGCCTTTCTTTGCTGTAAAATAAAAAAATCATAAAAAAATTTCACCAATTGTTGTCCCTCCTGTGAGTCATTTTCAATCCCCCTAAGCCAAAACAGCATATAGTATAAAAACCCCTAAACTTTGTAGTTTTGTCTAGGATGTATGAAAATAGCTCCTGCTGGGCAAGGTGCCAGAACAAACACAAAACTCCATGAACTCCATAGGAGATAGCTATCAAGTGCCACAAAGGTATTATCTCTGAATAATACCTGAATTCATGTAATATGTAAGAAAATAAATATTTTGGATGTATTTGGAAATTTTTAAGCACTGAAACTGCTTATTTCCTATATACAGAACTCAGTTTTCAGTGTCCAACTTCCAGAAAATAGCACACGAAGAAATGTCCAGTCTAAATTGCTATTAGAATAATACTTCACAAAAATGAAATGGAGAGTATGGTTATGATTTATTAAAATTTATAGAAATTTTATTTGGAGCCTAGAATTGATAATGTGAAGTACTAGCTTCAAAAATATATATAAAGTAGCCATCTTTAATGATTACACATGTCTGAAAATTTGTGCATGCACTGCACAATGTATGCATTATTCATCTTCATTCTTAATTTCAATTATTCACTAGAGATAAATAAATCTACAAAAGACACCTTATGATTTGATTTATAATGAATATTTAAGCATTTAATATAGCATTTATGAAAAAATGGAAAGCTGCAATGTCTGGGTTATTGCTACTTGCAAAAATAATTAATATATTCTATTAAATGCAAACAGCAGAAAATAGGATTGCAGACAAAAGTTTTAAGAGAGAAGATTGTATATTTTATGGTTTATATCTATCCAAAGACTGAATATTATTTCAATTGAAATTGATGAGAAATTGCTCATTTTTAGTGAAAACTGACTGTTGAAGTATTAAGGATTAGTTCACTACTCTGCAAATATTAAATGACAAAATCCCCACAAAACTGATGAACACCAAACCCCACAGGCTGTATGCTTTGATGATGTATAAATTTAACAATAAAAGATATATAAAATAGCATATTAATTTATTAGAGCTTAGTGATGTTGTTGGGGAAATATTAAGCTCTAAGATTTTAATATTCATATTGTTTCAGTATGGATCAATATACTGTCTAAGTAATGTTTACATTTTCAGTTACTATAATTCTTTATGAAGCCCTTGTGAGGAATGAAATCAAAATTATATCTCTGTTAGGAATCATTACACTTGCAGAGTGATATGCATTTTTGGACAGTCTGTCATTTAGTAAAAATTTAAAAGAAAAACACATATGTGGAGCCCCATGCATATGTAGAGATCAAGGGCTTACATCCACACAAGTGGGCCATCAGCCTGCTTCTGATAAAAAGGAGAGTATTGCGGTGTGCAGACTTCTGAAAGTACAGTTATCCTGCAGTGAGGAATTTGCAGAATCTGCAGGACCCTACAGGGATCAAGGAGGTTTGTGTTAACAATGCAGTACTGCTGCAAGACAAAGAAGAAATGCTTTCTTTTTCATCTTTCTAAATATCAGGTTTAATAGGATAGAAGCAACTAATCAGGTAGTGACTTTCTTTTTGTAGGAAAACATGTGCCATACATTTTCAACTTAAATTAAAAGCTCATAATTTTAGTTTGTTTTTTTTTAATGTTAGAACTCGGCTGAGTTTTTTTAACATGTTGGGAATACTAAAATTGAAATAGTATTCACTAAAAGCTTTAAAAATTACATTTTAATGTTGCACTAGACAAATAAATTGGTGCTCTCTGGCATGAAAAGAGCATGTTAAGAGCTGGAAACAACTTCTGTCAGCAAGCAGTTTCACAAAAAAATAGATCCTCAGCTTTGAAGAATGTTGTCTAAGTTAATGGAACACCACAGTGATGCAGGACCCCAACTGGTTTGGGATGTACTGCCGCACTGTTATCTCAACAGCACCCAGAACTTTATTCCACTCCTCGGTACCACATGCATTCGTTATTGCTAGTGATGTTTTTCATTCTCAGAGCAAAACTCAACTTGCAACATTCATGCAACATAAATTAATTACAAATGTTGCCTCTTTATCTCCGACTGTTTATTGAAACAATACTTTCTCACTGGTTATTGATACCCTTTGGCTGAAACAGAAGCTCCCTGTCTGTCAA
This sequence comes from Callaeas wilsoni, assembly GCA_013398955.1. Classification (NCBI taxonomy): domain Eukaryota; kingdom Metazoa; phylum Chordata; class Aves; order Passeriformes; family Callaeidae; genus Callaeas; species Callaeas wilsoni. The sequence goes on along the minus strand of VWPU01015616.1, from coordinate 26,966 downwards.
GACTTCAGACAGCCAGAAGTGAGAAAATTTTGAATGCTTGATAAGGCTCCATCGGCACCCCAGCACAAGCACACACGTGGAGGTTGTGCACAGGCAAACAGGCCATAGGTTTCTGCAGCAGAAAATCTGGTGCTCTGAGCCAGGAGCCAGAAGTGGATGATGAGAGAGTAGAAAATTTGGTCTAGAAAAAAGAAACCTTCAATGTCTGGTCTTGAAAAATAAAAAGGAAAGTAAAAGGAGAAATGGCATACAGTCAAGACTGTATTATCTGGAAAGTTCTTCAAAACAGTTTCTTCCCCTCCTCTGATACTCCTTCATATAAGAGTTTCCTGGCCAAGGTGAGAGTGAAAGGAAGAACATTTGAATCCAGACAATTTAGCTGATATTGTTTCTTTCTACTGCGTTTTGGCAGACTATCGTGCTTCTCTCAAATCCCACAGACTGATAAGAAAAGTTAATTTCACCAATTTATTCTCTGAAAGACTGAGTCCCAGTGGGAATACTGTATGAAAATGTTTGGCAAATAAATCTACTGTTTGGCGGATATTCAAAATTATACTGGAAGATGTCCGAACCATTTGTTTTTGGCATAAAAAATTTTTGCAGGAAAAAAAAAAATTCACCTATTTTTAGTTTAATTTCCTTGTTTTCCAGACACAGGACAATTTTTAAAAACTACATAATTCAATGTAATCAAGTACAGATTAATAAAAAACAAATCAGGGTAAAGCAACGTCTTTTCCCTTTTGAGAATAACTATGACTTGCAAATCAAGGAGCTGTATTTCCAATATATAGATAATTTAAAAACACTCCGATAATATTGTAAGATACGGTCACTTTACTATAACTATTTGTTTAGAACTTCAAAAATATTCTGAAATAAATATATCTTCATTTGGTTTCAGCACAAACTAATTATTTTCGAAATTAGAAAGTCCTTTTATTACAAATTAGCTAACAAAGGAAGGATTTTTCAGGACTAGAAATTTAAACCTTTCTTCCAAAATACCTCAAAACTTATCCTTCTTCCTTTTTGTCTTATTTCAAAAGAACTCAAGTGACTACCAGGCTGTCATAAGAATGCAAATTCCAATCACAAATTTATATCAAAATTCTGCAAATTACAATTGGGAAGTGTTTTCCTCACCAGAATATCAATAAAGCAGCCGTGTTCCATGCCTCGTGCCAAAGGGGTGTATGAGTGTGGCACATGCACCTCTGAGCCCTGCACCACTGGCATACCATGAGGGTTACATGTACTACTTGTGGCGAGTCCCCAAGAATCTCAGCAAAATTCAAAGATAGAAATCTTCCACCTCCATACACGATCTAGTCCAATGCTTATCTTCTCTCACAGTCAAAAAGCTTTCCTTAATGATATAACCTAAATTGCCTCTGATGCATTTTCAGCCCATCATTTCTTGTCCTAGTGCCAAGGGACATGGAGAACAATTTCTTCTTTTCCTCTTTGCAACAACCTTTAAATATTTGAAGACAGTTATCATGTCTCCACTCAGTTGTCTCTAGACTAAACAAACACAGTTCTTTCAGTCTTTGCCCTCGGGTCATATTTTGTAGACCTCGGATCGTTTTGTTATTCTCCCCTGGATTTTTGCCAATGGATCCCACATCTTTCCTGAAGTGCAGTGCCCAAAACTAGACATGGTATTCCAGCTCAGACCCCACCACTGCTCTCTGCACACTACAAACAATTCATGTGTAGCATTCCTGTTAACACATCCTTGTATGCCTGCTTCTTTTATCTGAGTATGACAGAGCTTACATATACTGGTTCAGATCCCCTAAAATATTGAGTTGCTCTTTGGGCAGAAATACTGCATTGTCACTCTGCAGGTGATTATTTTTCTGCCTTTGCACTTGTCTTTACTGAACTCCAACATACCTATGTCTGACCATTCCTTCTATCTCTGAAGGTTATTTTAATTCCAATCTGTTGTAGCTCAGCCCTTGAGCCGCTTGCTTCCCCACTCTGCGGAATGTTGGGAGGGAGGAAATTCGCAAGGGTGAAAGTGAGAAAACTCGCAAGGTGAGATGAAGACAGTTTAATAATTAAAGAACTGACAGAGTGAATCTCCAGTTCTACTACTATAGGTCATGATTAATCAGATTTTACAGCCTGGTAGCTTAGCAAAAGCCTAGACAACAAATACAGTATATGAATGGGATAGTTGCACATTTTATGCCAATGGTTCCTACATGTGCTGGTGTGGTGGCCTCATGTTTGACAAAGAGCTCATGTGAGCATATATGGATCTGCTGTGCAGGAGATCTAAGTCAGCAATGTTGAATCTACCATTTTATATCTGGCATTATTGGTAGGACTCTCCAACTAACACAGTTGGTAAACGCATGCAAGTTTATATGTCTCAAAAACACAAAGCAAGCAAAATAAGGACAGAAAGTTTCTTCCTTTAATTCAACCGATAGTTGAACAAAAGCACTTGAGACCACATACAAACCAAGAAAATCTCAGCCTCCAAATAATTTGATTTAGACAACCAGCCATGACTTTAAAAGGTATGTAATATATATATATATATACATGGACCTGTTTTTCCTCATAAAGCTGACAAAGATCTATTCTTGATGAATCTATCCTCACAGGACCTTTGGCAAAATGATACTTACATTTTTACTGGTCTAGTTTAATGCAATTTTGAAACTAATCTGTTAGTCATTCCCACTGAGTGTACTTTTAGTTCTCAGCGTGGAGCAGCCATCGGGACACAGGCTGTACTCCTTTCGGATGGAACACACCCAGAAGATGGGCTCGGTTCAGGGGAGCAGGCTGGAACGAGCCCAGAGCCCGAAGCGTGTGTGGTGCGCACGGTGCTCTCGGCACTCACTCACGCACTCTGCAGATCCCTTTCCAGTTGCCTGGATTACTGACTCCTAGACACAGGCACCAGGGAGCATGGAGTCAGTCCTGGTGGATGTAATGGGGTAGTGATACAGGTATGGGATGCTTCTTTCAAATGGAATTTGAGTTGAGGGCACAAAAATAATGCCCTTGACTAAATGTAGGCTATCTTTTAACAGTTGCAACTTGCCCATATTGGTATCTCATCGTTCATTCTCATACAGCAACAAGAAGGAGGAAGATTAGTTGCATTTTGGCATTTATTCCCTCATATTGCAAACATTTACCCATATTTCATATAAAGTATCCTCTAGGCTTACCAAACTCTCCCAGCCCACGTAAGGCAAATTGTTTGCTGGATTTTTGTTTTAAGCAGACCAGTGCATGAGACCAGTATGTTATTAATTTCAGCAGAGTAGCTTAAGGAATGAAGTATTAATGAAGTAAATAGCAATGTTTAATCATATGGGAGTAAACACATCTGCATTTTCACAGACTGAGAGAATATATTTCCAGATAACTATATTTCAGTGATGAAAGACCACACTGAAACAGGAATTCCATGAGCTAATAACATGCTGCACTTAATGGAAAACAACTTGATACTCCCCATGGTTAAATACTACAAATAATGAAGACACAAGGCATGGAAGCCTAGTATTTGCATTAAAGAAAAAAATTCAAAATTATAAACTTGTTTCAACTACCTTAGGCTTTTCAGATATTGAATCATTTAGGACAGTCCAACTTTTTTTTTGTAATCAACACAGGATATTATGCAGTGAGTTTCAAGAATGACATTTGTTTTACTGGTTTAGGGAAATGGGGAATCCTTCCATTTGCCTTTAACAGTAAATGATAAATCCAGTGCTGTCAACAGATTTGCTATACCTGGCAATGTGCAGATGAATAATACTTTGATAAATAAAAGAGTTTTCTATTCCAGTAATAACAAAGTGAGTGATCTTGTTGAAAGGAAAAGCCTGGCAAATGTGAAGGGTTACACAGATGCTCCCAAAAGGCTCATTTCCCAAACAGTTGTATTAACCCATAATAAACGCCATCTTCGCATTAAAAATAATTGCTAGTTTTATCTTTAAAATATGAAAATGTGAGTCCTTTTGCTGTGTCTCAGCAGACTGAATTGTTTTACAGGAAGGCAGAATACATTCTTCTCTCGACTCTTCAGTTTTAGCTGAATGCCATTGCAACGCCCAGCAGTAACTCAGTGTGTGCCAAACATGAATATTTTTAAGCGTCATTTGAGTTTTAGAGGCTACAGTAAGTGATGGGAACACAATCGTCTTGGGAATCTACAAATAACTTTAAAAAAGCTCATAAATCTGGCTTTCATGTTTTGGTTTTCAACAGCTTTATGAAATATGTCAAAGCTTGAACACAGTGAGTTCATTTTCCTTCAGATTTCTGAGGATTGACTTTTCTCAATCTTTTTTGATATGCTGCAGAGAAAGAAATAAAAAGGACTTGGCTTTAAAAAATCAGGCATCAGCAAATTAGTTTTTTTTAAAGTTGCTTCCTTATTTTAATTTTTTTTTTTGTATCAGCAGAGGAAAAACTAAGTAGGGCAGCCTAAAGTATTCCCTCATCAAAAAAACCACAAAATGTTTCTGTTTAGCACACAGTATATTACAACATACCAGTCCAAATATTAACGAAAATGTGATGTATAATTAAAAGATTTTTTTCCTAAATTGTTTAAAAAAGATGCATAGTAATGACTAAGCACAACAGAAACCTGGAGAGCTGCATTCAGAAGTCCCATGCAAACTCTCTACTTACAGGGAAACACATTTACTACAATGATAATTAGCAGGGAATGCTCGGTTTTTAAAATATGAACTAAAAGGTCAGTTGAAATTACATCAAAGCTCAACAGCGAAAAGTCTTTAAAATTGTCTGAGAATCACAAAAATGAGCCGACTCAAAGAGATTACCTGGCATCACACATCATGCCACTGCTGTGGACCGCTGCCAACTGCAAAGCTAGACCTGATTTGGGTTGCTTTCAGAAACTCCCAAAAGAACTGCTATCGTGATTACCTCTGGTATATAACTTCCCTGAGTAGTACTCCTTGGCAGGAATACTTCTTTATGTGTAATAACATCTCCTCTTCACTTAATCTATGTCACAAGTTGGAAGATCCCATGGGAAGAACGGAAAGCAGAGACATTTAATCCTCCAGCACTAAAAGTAGCAAGTGGAGTTGCCAGCACACACAGAGCAAAAAAAGCCCTTAGGTGTTCAAATATTTGACCAGGTGCTTTTTATCAATTATGTTTTAAAATTACCATTACTCAGGAAAAGTTTTTTGGAGAGGACCACTTTCTTCATAGGTGCTAAACAAAAGACGTGATTAACGGTTTCTATTTGAAGGTTATTTTCATGAACTATTGTACTTTTTAGCATGACAATAATGTAAGAACCTTGACTATATTGTGACAGCAAGCTGGGATGGTCTTCTGTATAACTGAGGGAGAAATATTTATATTGTGAATACAGAGTAAGTTTAAAGCTATGAAAGTTGGTGAGTTAATGGCCGAGTACCTGAGACTAAATTTATTCTCTTTGCTCTTCTTATTTCTCAAGTTAAGGATAAGCATTTGAAAAGGATTGTTTTAATAACGGGAAAAAATAAATTCACAAACCACAGTCATACAATGTGCATGGTAACAAATGATGCTCTTCTAAAAATAACCGATTCCAGTACCTGTTTGAGGAATTGACACTCATCAACTTGTGAGCTAATACACCAAACACATTTACAGCAGATTACCTCACTGTTTTCTTCTCAAGAATCTACAGGAGGCAGAGCAGACACTGTCAGTAACCTGATCAAATGCTGGAGGAAAACAGAAGTCTGACATATTGTTGCTGTGAGTAGAGAAGAAGTTTGAAACATAAGCATTATTTAGAATATAATCTTATTCCTGATTAGGATTTCAGAAGCATTTGGGATTTCAACATGTAATAACATTTCCACTTTTTTATGACTTATTTCTGATTTAATCTTTTTTTTAGTGACAAAGATAATGGAACAATATTAATTTGACTTATTTGATATTTGCATTTGGTCTTGCAGGAACTGCCTTAATGAAGATAAAATAAAAGTATGACTCTAAAGGTGAAGCTATTGAAGTGCTAATCTGAAGTGACAATCTAAAATCAATTCACAGGAAAGTCTACTTCTGTTTACTGAAAATCTAACGGTGATCTTCTAAAAACTTTAAAAAAAAAAAAAAGAGAAATATTCTTGTAAATTCCATATGGAATTTGGATTTGTTTTAAATTTGAGCTTGCCAGTTATGATGCAGTTAAATATGGAGAACTAGGCAGACTTATTATGGTAGTGGACTTTCAGTGACTTCTCATGCTAGCTGGGCGAAGTTTGTAGGGTCAAACTTCTGACCCTGTCCTCCTTTCTGAGTTCCTTTCCTATATTCCTGCTGTTCTTCATCTGAGAATGGTGCAGGATTGAGTGTCTACTACTTTCTAGTCTATCTGGATTTTACCTGAAGTGCTTTAGCTTTAGTGAAAGCAGAAAGCCTTTTCAAGAGGCTGTCATTGCATATGCAAGCAGTTCCAATTTGAAAATGAAAGGATACTCAGCAAGTACTGTACATAAAATATGAGCAATTGGGATTTGAGCTTAAATGCAAGATAAATTCTCTGAAGCACAGAAATAGTCACAGTCTTCAAGCAAAACTACTAGTTATTTTCTACTCACACATCTGGATATCTTAGATAAAATACAAATGCTCAACAACTTCTCTCCTGCAAACTAGTTTTCTAGTAAATGTATGTAAATAAATATTTTTCATATCTGGCTCTGTCCCAATCCAGAATTCCCATTAAAATCCATGGGAATAAGGGGGGCGTGTCAGTAAAACAGCTTTAGTCCTCTAACGATGCAAACTCTCATGATGTAACAGAAGGTACTGCTTGTTTGCACACATACTATACTAAAGTATATACATTACTCAGAGAATGCGGAAAAAGAATACAATCTAGCTAGTCCTGCATAAGGGAAAAAGTTTAAAAATGTCCTCCACACTCACTGGATCATGTGTGTACTTTTATTTTAAAATTCTATTAGGTTTAAAATTGAGGTGCTAACATGGTAGTTCTAATGCTAGCCATGGAATTTTTTCTCAAAATAACATTGATTAAAGTGTGATGTATTTGTCCTTATGCTGTGGATTGATACTGGGAGAGCTATAAAGCCGTCATTGCTCAGACTGTTAATGGAGGCAAGAACTCACTGCACAACACTGGAATACTCCTGGGGTTAAACAGAGAAACAGTAATGATGTGATTTGGAGGGAGTTCAATAAATCCTTCTTATTAAAGAGAGGCCAGTGTCATACAGACTTTGAAGGAAGGGGAAAGCTAAGTCTTCTCCTGAAAAGATACACGCATAAACTCCAAAGTGGTTTTTAATGATTTCACAGCTAAACAAAACTACATGGTATCATCATGCTCTTCTCTGCTCTAAAACAGACCTCTTATTACAAACAAATTTGACAATTAAAAATTAAATAATCCCATACTAAACTTAAACCAGTAGTTTCATCAATTACAAACTTATCACAGATGATTACTTCTCCAGTTTGAAGTAAAGCTGAAATCACGTATGACATGACTAGAGAAGGAAAAATCAAAATACTTTGACTAGGCAAGTTTTATATTATTTCATAAATAAAAGGAATACATCAGGTTTCTTATGCTCATTAAAAGCCAAATATATTCACTGAAACACACTTTGGTAGTGCCAGCATGATATAGTCACAAAGCATGCACATCAGGGTGACAGCTAAAAAGCAACAGAGAGCTTTGCACATAATCTAAAACTAAATCTGTATGTAATTTCCTTCCCTTTGTTAATTGAAGATTAAAACTAAATCAAGGGGAAGCCTTCTATGAGGCTACTTCCAACAACAGATGACTCAACTAGCACCTGAGAATTTGTTGTGCTTGTGTGTACTGAGGTTCTGAACTTCCTGTTTCAATAAAATACCAAACAAGTTGTGTTTCCTTTACAAATAAGCTATTACATCAAACCCTGTTCCTATAATTCCAGTTGTTGTCCACATTCCAACATTTTCTTTGGCAAATGTAGAAACATTCTAATTAAAGAGAAGAGAAAAACAAGCATCATTCATCATGGTAAGAATGAATGCTCAAGAGAACATCCTTACTGGTTACTTGTTCATTCAGTTTAATTTGGCTTTTTAAGTGCACTTAATTATGGCATGCAGTTCTCTGAGATAAAACATGGGTAACAGGGTTTCCACTAATAGTGTCTTGTGAAAGCTATTAAAGGTAATAATTCCTCTAATGCTATACAAATGTAATACCACCTGTGTAAAGTAATTAAAAAATATTTTTAGAACACCATAATACTTGAAATACACTATTCTTTAATGTATCATTTGAAATTTTTTAAAGTGGAAATGTTCCTGTGTTTTCCTCAGCATGATCCATAAGATAAGAGCAATAAGAATCCTTTCCAATGTCCTCTTTCCTTAATTTTCACAGTTTTTGTAAATGTTAGATTTCAGATGAAAGACCTCTGTCTACTTAATTTGCAATTAACCATGAGAAAGACAAATACCCATGAAAAGGTAAATACCAGACCTGCAAACACAGCATAATATAATTGTCTGCTTAAGTACAATACAGCCTGTATATTACAACATATGTGGTTTCTTTCCTAAATTTATTTAACCACAGAATTGGAAGTGCTGATTCACCAAGGCAGAAGCTCAAACTTAAAATGACACTACAACAGGAGTTATAATTAATCCAACAAATGTCATTTTGGATAAATTCATGTGCATGTTGTATCTTTGTGGAGAGCAGTGCTTCTTTGTCTTATAGACCAAAGGCTTCCAGCAAATGAAGTTAAACCCCCAGTCAGCTGCTTGGGGTTGTGTTCTAGACAAATCTGGAATGCAGTGGAAAAAACATCCACTGTAAATGGTTCAAGCCAGTAGAGGATGCCGAAAATTTCTGATAAAAGAAATAACCACTACAATATCTGCAACACTCTCCAAAGGCAGCATGAAAATAGAAATAGTGCAGTTAATCCTGGAAAAACCCTAAGTTTGAGAAATGATCTCATCAAAAAGGAGAATGACTTGGCAGTGTTGTTGAGAAGAAGCCAGCAGCCCTATAGCAGTGGTGAGATGCTCTTGGGGAAAGCACACAACAGGAGATTGGATGGCAGTGTGCGTTCACGGCCCAGGGAGCCAACCATATCCTGGGCTGCATCAGAAGCAGTGGGACCAGCAGGGCAAGGGAGGGGGTTCTGCCCCTCTGCTCTGCCCTCTTGAGACCACACCTGGACTACTGCACCCAGCTCTGGGGTCCTCAGTATAGGAAGGGCATGGAACTCCTGGAGCAAGTGCAGAGGACGTTGCGAAGGTGACCAGAGGGCTGGAGCACCTCTCCTATGAAGACAGGCTGAGAGAGTTGGGATTGTTCAGCCTAGAAGAAGAGAAGGCTCCTGGGAGACCTTAGAACAGTGTTCCAGTACTTTAAGGGGGCTACGAGAGAGCTGGAGAGAGACTTTTTACAAGGGCATGTAGTGACAGGACAAGCAGAATGGCCTAAGATGAAAAGAGGGTAGGTTTAGGTTAGATACTAGGAAGAAATTCTTTACTGTGGGGGTGGTGAGGCACTGGAACAGGTTGCCCAAAGTTGTGGATGCATCCCTGGAAGCGTCCAAGGCCAGATCGGATGGGGCTTTGAGCAATCTGGTCTAGTGGAAGGTGTCCCTGTCCATGGTGGAGGGGGTTGCAACTCGATGGTCTTTAAGGCCTCTTCCAACTCAAACCATTTCAAGACTTGAACCTCCAGAAAAAAACAACTAAACAAATCCCAAACAAAAAACCAAAATCAATGAATAAACTTGAAGCAAAAAACCCAAGAAAAATAGTCTACTTTTAACATCAGATGAACCACTATGTGTCCTTCAGCATCTCCTACATGAGTAAGCAGAAACCAGCTCAATCCACATCACACAGAGAATAATAATAATAATGGGATCACACTATGGTACTGCTTCAAGAAGCACATGTTTAGTTTCATAAGTATGAAACTTTAGCCAGACCAAAAAGCCAACGGGATGGGACAAACAGATCTTTCAATTATTTATGCCATTCCTATTTTATAGTTTTTCTTCTAAGCCACAATTGACTCAAGTATATCGTTCCACATAGTAAAGTTTCATGCAAAACTTCTTAATTAACGTCATAGTTATCTACCTCCTTCATGTTAGACTAAACCCAGAACTTCAAGTAGTCAATAAAATCTGTAGAGTTTGGCCTTGCTTTGTGTTGAAACTGCAGCTGTTTCAAGGCACTTACAATGTACCTTGATTCAGGCAGGAATCTCTGAGGCTAGGCGAAACTTTTGGTAGATCACTAAAGTTTTGGGACAAGTTTTTCAGTTTTAACATGATAGTGAGGACCCCTTTAAACTAATTCTTAAATGTGTATTTTCCTTGATTTTAGAAAATTAGTCCTAAACAGAATTTTTATACTTTTTCCCTGGACTGTCCAAAATATATTAGTTTAAAAGATAGATACTTATTAATAGTTACTGTTAAAACATCCAACAAAGTTCTACCCCATTCAGACTGCCCATAAAATTCCTGTCCCTCAGGCAAACATACTGCTGTTACCCTTGTCTCTCTATAATAGATTTAAAAGTAGGCATGACATGCAGCCAAGACTACTGAAGGTGAGCAGAATCAGGCTGCCTCATCTCCCCAGGTAAAAGTCTCATGTGAAGCACTGCCAGAGTATTCTGCTTGAAATGCATTTGATAAAGCCTCCAGGCCACAAATAAATCTGGAAGAATGAAATATGGGTAAAGTGTGAACTTTCAGTAAGATTGGGAAAAAAGAAAGGACAGAAATATTATTCTGAAGATCAAAAAGTCCCTGGTGCAGACACTACCCTTTGTTTTGGATTTGTACAGTGCATTTAGATGCAAAGTCTGGTTTTATGTTCAGTGGAAAATAATGAAGAAATACTACCTTTGTAATAGTAATATACTGACTAGCAAAGTGAGTCTCTTTTTTGATTGCAGCCTCTGGGACCAACTTCAGACAAATATTAAACAATTTTTAAAAATTATTAATTTAGACCATCTTTTAAATACTTTGGATAAATAACTTCAGTACACAAGACATAAATCATTGTAGGAAAAACATGGCAATCGAACTTCTTGTCTTTGAAAAAACCTCCAAGTTCTACAACAGAACTTCATCAACACATAATAAATCACAAAACAGTAAGAACAAGTACAGAAGTATATTCATATATAAAAACATATACTCACAAGCACAGTAAGTCAAAATCATTGCAAAGTAAATCAGCTGAACATGGAATTTAGTTTGACAACTATCTAATGAATATGTTTTAAAACTGAATTTTTTTGGTGTTTGTATGGTTGGAGCAAAGGTATGGGAGTTAGGAATCAAAGAAGTCTATTTAAATGCTTATATCAGGGAAACTAAGACTAGCAGGACAAAATCTGGCACATATTCATAGAGTATTTTCTTCATATTAGCTGTGAATTACTTCAGCCTCAATTTTGGAGGACAGAATTCTGCAGTTAAGACTGTACCTTAGACACACTTATGAAAGTGCCTGAGAAGACAAGCTGTATCAGCTAAAATGTACGTTCTGACTCTCTCAGGAGATGTAACTGAGGAATAAATTCAGTAAAATATCAGGTCTGTAGGCCATGATCCTACACTGCAGAGACATTGTCATGGACTTCAGTGTCATATTCTCTTCCAACAACATGAACAGAGTTGCAGTACAACCTTTTGCTTATGACTAAATGAAGAAACAGCAAGGAATTTATTAAAAATAAGGGAATTTTAATTAAATAAAAAAGATTCACTTTTTCTGGAACCATTGCATGACTCTGTTTTGACAAAGTCAGATTTGTAACCAATTTTATTGCCTGGATATAGTGTACTACAACTATAATAAACAAAAGCCAACAAGAGGATCTCAACAGCTGTCTCCACTAAAAATGCCAGACCAGAAATTTTCCCTTCCCCACATAGCTATAAAGGGTCTCCACAAAGTTCCACCATATTTTGGCTTCTTCAGCTATTCTATCTAGAACTATTGTTAAATAAATGATAATATCATTATAAGAGCCCATAATTCAACACATTGTTCCTCTTATAAAACAACGTTTCTTGTTATAGACATTCTTCTATGCTACATAGAAGTAGTTCTTTACAATTTCACCTTTTAAATAAATGGAATGTATTTTGGACTGACAGCATTTTAGCTATTACAGATAAACACTGCATATAAGCCTGATTTACTGTTATGCAATAAAATACACATAAACAAATAAAATATACATAAACAATTTCCTTCTACCATAACAAGTGTGAGGATCAAGTAAGACAAAGGTGGATTTCTGAAGCTTTAGCTGTATAACCCCTGTGGGGCTCCAATGGCTTAACCAACAAAAAATCATTATATGTAGGAGCCAGGAGGTTTTCTAGCACATTCTGGTCTCGTGAAACTCGCATTCTTCAATTTTGTTCATATATGGAAGACAGAATACTAATTTTTCTGTCACTACCATCCATACATGCAGTAGGTTTCACTCATAAAATACTGAACATGTACAGAGAAACGTTTTTTACTGAAGGATAAAGGTATTTAGATGGCAGTGACTAAAACAACCATGATATTTCTAGGTATTACAATAATATACATTACTTACCATAGGAAAAAAATATTAAAGCTAAAAGCTGATTATTAGCATCAAGCACTTTTGCAAAGTGTACGTGACCATCTGCCAGTGAGCTTGTAATGAATCATACAGACAAACACAATCACAGTGCAACATCACCAGAAGAGAAAAGACAAAGGCACATAAACGTAACCATTTTTTTTTCTAGTGTGGAAAAAAGATCAAAGTAAAACTTTGATTGTGTTTTTAAATGATAACAGTTTCCCCAAGTGCTGATTTTCTAGAAGTGCAAGATTACAGTTCAGATGATAATGTAAAAGTATGTGTAATGCACACATAATGTGCTACAATTGCAGCAAAGTAGAAATTTACCAAATCTACATCAATAAAACAATATAAACATCTGTTCTTCCTCACAATTAATATTGGCTGCAAAGACGACTGGGCCTGGGTCTGTTCTTATTACCTGTATACTAGTTTCAGCTTCTTTACTGCAGGCTTTGCTTGCTCTTCTGGTACTTTGTTATCACAGTATTTCCCTTTTAAACACATCCTAGTGTTTCTTTTCATTTAAGAATCACATCCTTTCAAGAAACTCAGAAAACAACCCAAAAGCAAACAAACAAAAACTACATTTTTGGTTTATGAAATGTATTCTGTGTTTATGTGCAGAGAAAATTCTGGGCTGGAACACGCTGTTCTGTCAATGCTTAAGACCTTCTTTTAGCAAAAAATTTACATTCACTCATTTTTCATTTCCATGTTAGTCCAAACTAGTCAAATGCAGAGAGGAAACTGGTGGCATACATCACAATTACAAGCAAAGTAACCAGTGACAAGTTTTTGTGACCAAAGTATACCAAGACAGCAAGATTCTATTAGTCAGATATATGAGGCCACTGTACTATAAGCAAGGACCACAGAGTGGTAAAAAGGAATTATAGAAGTGATTTTTCTCCTGGAAAATTAGCTATGTAGATAAAACAGAGCTCTTTTCAGGAGCTAATTGGGGCATTAAAAGTTATTTCTAAGTCACTGCAGAACATGATCATGTGCTCACGTGCATAGGTTGAGCACATCAGTCAGAGAAGCCACAGAAGTAGGTGGGTGCCCTTCCAGAGTGGGCTCCTGAGCAATAATCACATGCATCCATAAAGTCCAACAGGTTTCTAAAACTGTTTTATCTTGGCTATTTTGTCATATACGCTATGTATATCTGAGTATACTACATTTTTAAAAACAACTTTTGGATAAAATTGGCCTTTTGACTCAGCATGTCTTTGTAAACTAACATTTAAAGGACGTATTCCACAAAAAATGATGCTATGTCTTCCTCCTTCCAGTTTGAGCCAATTTTCCTGGTATGGAAGCAGGATGTACTTCAAGTTCTCATGTCTTAACTGGTAATAAAGGATAAAATTAGTGCCAGGCTCAACAATCTGTCTTTATTAAATAAAAATAGTAATTTACATTCGCATCCTGAATATGCAAAATTTCCTTTCTTTCTTGTCTGTAGCAATGTATTGAATACAGGGATTATTCCAGGTTTCACAGATGTAACACAGACAAAGTAACAGCAGTGGAGGACTAGAATATTAGAGAAGGAGCATATAACTTGCAGGAAGTAATAGCCTGGTAGCACCTTTTTAAACTTAGGATATAAAGTGAGATGCCAAGTAGATGATTTATGCCGTCTCTTGTAATATAGTTAATAGTAATACCGAAAGCATAATAAATGAAGGTAAATATTCTCACGGTTCTTTCCGTTTGACTGGGAGTTGAAGTGCTTAAAAAATCCTCCACATGCATTAACCTGAACGTTATAAAACCTACAGCCACAATAAGTTTTAGCAAGTGCAACCTATATGTGACTGTGGATTGTATTGGAGACAGGACACTTAATTCCAATTTAATTTGAAATTTTCTACAGCATCCAGGGTATTGAGAGGACTTGCTTCTCATCAGCTATAATAAACACATACATGCCAATAAAAGGGAGTTGAACAGTATTAGATTTATAAATAGATACAAGAAAACAACATCTTGAAAGCAATGCCAAATATGTAGATGTTATCAGTATTTACTTTCACATTTTGGAAATGTGAAAGGAAGGTCTTACAATGGGACTTTAGAATTTACATTTCTGGGACTTCTAACTGAACTATACAGAAACCAGGATTCTGGCTTTCAAAATCATGCTAAAAAAATTACGATTTTTATTTATTTGCTGCCTTCTATTGCCATTTTGCAGAGGAACATTTTCATGCTTCTGTAACCATGAGGAATAAAATTATTTCCCCTAAATTTAAGCTATCATTTCTTTCTTAATCTTAATAACAGACCGAAATGACAGAGTAACATAATCACTGGCAACACCCAAAAACAAGATAAGATTTTTCTTTTACCCCAAAACTATTGAGAAAATTTGTAACAGCTGCAGTTTACATTTCAAATACAATCTAAACTACTCATGCACATAACATATTAAAAGGCTTTTAGGCTTTTCCAAGCTCATAGATCAGAGATACATTCTTACCTAAAGATGCAAAGGGAGACACACTAGGATTTTTGGAAGTCTCTAAACCTACACTGAGAACCTCTGAAAATCTGTCATTCATTTATGAACATTAATAATTTTAAAGTTTTAACCACAAAGCATTTTAAAATACAGAATACATGGCTATTCCAGCTCAGAGACATTGTTAAAAGTTGACTCTAACAGCTGAGACCAGAGCAGAATATAAAAATTAAAAACAGAATAAGGATTTAGTAATCACTTATTCCTCTGGTTTTATTCTTCTGCCT
The DNA here is from genome assembly GCA_013398955.1 of Callaeas wilsoni. Taxonomy (NCBI): domain Eukaryota; kingdom Metazoa; phylum Chordata; class Aves; order Passeriformes; family Callaeidae; genus Callaeas; species Callaeas wilsoni. The sequence continues at coordinate 11,521 of VWPU01015616.1, read as the reverse complement.
GTAACTTTTATTTCTGCTGAGCTTGGCAGATGTCCCACAGAATGGGGGATGTCCAGTATTACACAGTCAAGGCTTATGTCTCATATGAAAAGCATATGGAGTATGGCTTTCCACATATTTTCATTGAAACCAGGCTGATTTTCGGATGCCTAGTAAGCTGGAAAAATGACACAATGCATAAATGGATAAAACCTTCATGTACAGCAGATGCACTACCAACTACAGTGTATTTGATGTCCATGTGCAGAGCTGTTACACAGTCCCAAAATGTCATGAATTTCAACAATTAGTATTTAGGATTCACAACTCCACTTTTGTAGAAGAATATTAACTAAAAAAAAGAAGAAGAAAAAGACAAGATAAGAAATCCTCTCTCCCTTATTTCTAATCCTGAATACTTTAACTTCTGTTTGTCTTTTGTTCATTAAAATGACTTCATTCTACCAGCTGTGATATGGTGCAATACTAACTAAGCCATCTGCCAATTCATATTTTTGGAAACAGATGCCTCCTTCTGACATGGAAGAGCCAGAAAAGAGATGGAATTTGATGAATGAACATATAATGAATTTATGAACATTGAGAAATCAGTGAAAAGGAACTAAGTTTTACTTATTGTAAAGCTTGATTTAGACCAGCCATGAAAGCCAATATTTTAACTAGTGGTAACATCTCCTGAAAATGCTTCCAGTTGTTTAACTAGTCCACAGAATGTTAGGTGAGAAATCTGTATCTTTAAAAAAAAATTCTCACTGTGTAAAGCTAATGCAAATGGCAACTGTGTGAGGATTCATATATTCTAGTTTATTTTAAAAATACACTTGTATTTCAAAAAAAGACAGTTCTTGGCTACTGTTCATGTCATTAACAGTTTTAAAAGCCTCGGGCCATTCTCTATAAGCAGGCACAGGGTATCTGCAAATTACAATAATGTAGAACAGACCTACATTTTGTTTACTTCAACAGCTTCTGATCATTTTCCATGACAGATGTATCACAAAAAGGTTCTGACTGATACTACAAAAGTCTTCTAAATGAGAAGCCCCCAGTTTGCCTTTAAAGCATCACTTTTTTTCTTAGTCCTCGAGGCTATCAGTTTATTGAAATAGCTATCTTAAAAACGTGTTATTTTTCTTTATTGGGTGTACTGTAGTCTAAAACTGTGGGCCAGCAGAGTTAGGTCAGAGGTAAGTGAGTGCAGATTTTCTGCCCCCATTGCAGAACCAGCAAGGTAAAAAACACATGAATACAAAGAAGCCCACTTCACATCAAATAAATGTTCAAAATTAGAGATTTTAAAAGTAGAGAAATTAATCTATCCCAAGTAATTGAAGAGCAGTCTGATTTTGATGTAAAATTTGTGGCTTGTTAAGTTCATGATGTCCATTAAATGCATTTTAAAAAAATTATTCACTGTAAATATGTTTAAGTAAGTTTTCTTTAAAAAAAAAAATTTCTGAAAACAAAAGTAGCAATTAAGCCATGGATAATTGAGAATAATTTGTCTGGTTGCAAACTTCTCAGCCAAGAAGGTTTTCATGTGGGCAATGATAGTCTATGAAGCACAGTCTCACTCTGATGCTTTTAGCAATTGGAATAACTGTATTCTTTTGCATGTCATTGGTGGAATTAATAATATAAAATTAAGTTGTCCCAATGTTGCAAAGAAATCTGAAACCATAATAATTTCCAATATTAAACCCACTGCTGCATTGCTTAACAGCTTGCAGGCATTAATATTAGCTTGTGCCTGATAGGTTTAATTTAATGTCTGTGAGAAAATGCAAGAATTATATCAACTATATTAATTATATTTTTATCATCTAAAGAGGGATACTTTTTCCTATAAGCACTTTTCACATGGAAGTCCAACACAAACATTTTTCTTTCTTTCATCAAAGTGATGAGGTTTGATGAGAGAAAAAGAGATGAAAAAGCTTATTAAATCACTTAATTCATACTACTGCCAGCACAGGATTTTTCTTTACATTTTTCAATGTTTTGCCATCTGTATTACTCGTACAACAAGGGTTCCACAACTTCTCATGAGAGGCTTTTCTACAGTCTCATAGATCTTAGCTTCAGAACATCTATCTTTGTGCTCTGTATGAAATTAAAACAAAGTTTAGGCCATGACTCCCTACAGTTTCCCTGCCTGCTGTAGTCCTGCCTGGAATACTTCACAGCTGGCTGAAAACTCGGTCCATTGCTAGTCCATGCTTCCTCACCATGGGCTGCACTGGGGTTCCAGAGCAGTCCCTGCTTAAACATTTCAACTGACACTTACGAAAGGTATAGGCTCTTAGCCTTGCAAAATGTGCCTACAGTGTAAATGAATTATCTTTCCAGGGTGAATAATTTATTTAGACCAAATTTCTTACTGGCCTGTTTTTTTTATATCAATTCACAGTCCAAGTGAATCCATTACCGAAAGAGAAGAGGGGCAAAACAATACAGTTTGGATACAGTAGTCTGAAAACGGCAATAAAATGAAAAATACTGATAATATATTAACAATAGCTCTTTAAGATGAGACAATGAAACATATCTGAAATCTCAAAGAACCATCACTTATTTCCATAAGTTTCATGACATTCATTTCACCTAACTTCTGGTGCTGTCATCTGAACTTGTTACCCAAGAGTCTCCTTCTGATCAACAGAGAGAAACTTCTCTGGCTCCACAAGGAAATCTTGGTTGACCTGACATATGCATTTAATCAAAGAAGGGCACCTTAACACCCTACACAAGGATAAAATCTTCATTAATGCAAAAAGAAAATATTCTAAGCTGGCCGAGTTAGGAGACATTGTAATTTCATGACATTATCTAGTAAATATTTGAATGTATGGATTTTGCTTCCTAAAAATGATACTCAAGTGGGTGAACAGGCAAAGGAAGGCAGAATTTAGTAGAAGAACATCAGCTGATCACTAATTTGATGAACTAGAAATAAAGTTATTTATGTTGAAGAAAAATGCTATTCACTGGACATTGCTATTAAGGCTCAAGCCACATTGCTGAAACAGTAACAAATCAGAATGTATCATTTAAAACCAAAGGTGAAGCTTTATTACTTATTTATAATAGAACTTGATCACAGACTTGACTGAAAATATTGACATAAAAATCAAGTAAGAACATACAACTACAAGCAAGGTGTTCTATAATCAAATTTAAACTAATAAGCTAATAAGCTAAGACTGAACTTGATTTGAATTGTAAATAAAAGTCATGTTGGCTGCTGCTAGCCTGAATGTAGATCCACATTCAAAAAATATAGACATCACCAATGACATGTCCAAATTTCACGTACCTGTATTTCTAGTGAGATAGAATAAAGATTTTAAAAGATTTTAATTTTCTCTGTAGGGATATTACTCAACTAATAATTCAAATTTAGATAAAAGTCCAGTAAAAGGACTTTCTAATTGGTTTGTGTTTGGAAGAAAATATACCACTTTAATGATAGGATACTTATAAGAGATCTAGTCTTGTCTACATATTCCACTGGAGATGGAGGATTATCTTTCCAGCAAAGGATTAATTTGGAGAGATAAAGAACGGACTGTTACTCAGCCATTGAGGTACTTAGATTAATATTTACAGAGCAATAAGTTGTATGGAGGCAAGGAGTCCAAACTCAAAGAAGCCCCAATCTTGGTATCTGTATGCAGCTAATCTTTGTGCTGTCCCATCACGGGTTCTGATGCCTCACTAACCAGGGAAAAAAAAAAACCACTTTAAGTCTTTCCCTTGCTTGTACAGCAGCAAGACCAACAATAAAAAGAATGCTCAGTTTTTGTGGCAGAATCAGCAAGAGGGTGGGCAATGTTTTTGAGAACTATTACTGAACTGTGTTTATTAGTACTGAAAAAAAGAAAATATTTATCTTTATGGAGTGCAAAAATAGTTTGCAGTTGATCTGTCCTCTTCAAATTACACATCCATAATATAGTTCAACAAATATGAATATATGAAAACATGCTGCAAATATTTTTCTTGCACTCTCCATAAAAAGGTTAGTGCATGTACTGTATTTTTTTCTTGAGGGAAACAGATGTCAGGAACTAGGTACCTTACTGTTGCTGTAAATGTCCTCTCCCTCTCTGAAAGTGTTGTTTATTCCTCTTACACAGTTTTTCACTTCCTTTTCATTCCCTCTTTGACATCAGTTTATCTTTGAATTCAGATTCTTAACTCGAACATGCTCTTCGGAAGTATGACATGCTGTTATTATCAAATAAGTGTGCTATTACCAGATGAGAGAATCTTCCGCTAACCTGAATGACTGCTTACAAGAGGAAGGATTTAAATCACAGGGACTGGGGTGATTTGTAAGGCTATCTTACTGTCAACTGCTTAGACGTTTTAAAAGTACATTCCTTTAAACAAACGGCATATGCATTTTTCTTTAGGATGTCAGTAAGGCAGACTTCTCATTTTCCAAAAGCCTTCTGGATTCTTTCAGAGTCTGCTGCCTTTTCACATCAGCATAATACAGCATTCACATATTACAACAAAAGTCAAAACCTTACATAAAGATTTTAGGTTTAAATTGTCCAAATGCCCAAAACTAATTAAAAAGACATTTTTCAAAGCACAGAAACAGTATATAAGCATACAGTGTAAGAACATCTGTTAAGTTTTTAAACTTATAATTCAACAGTGAAGAGTAGATACACAAATGCTATGGGAACAATTTTTAAAAACAGGTTTTAAAGGCTTTAGTAGAGCTAGTTGCTACACATTAGCACACAGGTTATTTCCTTCTGTTTCAACCAATGATAACCTGTTTAAACAAGTGCTATATTATGCTTTTCCCAGTATGGGAGATAGACAGGGCACAGCACTTAACACTGTGAGATATTCAGCAGTGCAATTGTAAGATCCTTAACATTAGCTGTAATTTCCATGTTAGTTTTGAACTCATGCTATTTGATTTTAAGCCGTAATTACACTTGTTACCAGCTAAAGTTTGCTGTCAACACATAACTCTGAAGAGAATAAGCAGAGTCTTCGGGCACTACAGCCAAACTATATAAAAAATGTTAAGGAGAAAGGACACGTAGCAACTATTCTTCATAATCCTGGGACTGGCTTCCTAGTCCTGTATGTGGATGATTCATCTTTCAAAGATTAAAATAACATTCATTATTAGAAAATGCTCACAGTGAAAGACACTACCATCTGTCCTACAAACAGGAGCTTCATTAATACACAGTGAGAGTCTTCTTAGATATGCGCCTACGTTATTTGTATAGACTTCAGTTCGACAGATACTTGTGAATTCTACTTTAGATATCACCTGAAAATTTGGACTGAAAAAGGAAATCACTATAAAAGCAATGAAGCAGCAGAAATTAAGAAGCATTTTGTATTTAACAAGGTTTTGGAATGTGGAGGTGATAATGAGAGGAATTAAAAAAGCCCAATTAATTCATGTTATTGTTATTACTCAAGATGTGATATCATAAAGTCCTAATCTAAATTAGCATGTCCAATTATATTTTAGGTACAGTGGCATCAAAAACATACTAAGCACACACATATATACAGATATAATTATGTATATATAAAATATATGATGCCTTTTAGTGTTAATATTGTATTTTAAAAAGTAGGACACCAAAATAAGTCTATAATTTGAAAATATGATCACATTAAATATCCAGTTATCTGAGAAAAGATATCCCAAGTTTAACCCATGACAGTCCAGGAAGGCCAATCCAGCCAGTGGCTACAAAGAAAGCAATGAAGTTGACATATTGGTAGGACAGGTGCTGAATTTAGACCTTCCAAGTTCAAAGCAATTAAGTACATGATCTTGTGTGTGAAGCTCTGATGGTTGTCCAACCATCCTTATGATAGCAAAGTTGAAAGTAATTTACTGAGGCAGAACTAATATAATAAGATTCATAAGCTAGTCACATATCAAATATTATGGAGGAGCCAGACAGAATATGATACAAAATTCAATATGTTGATGATAAGGACCAAGACAGGAATTTTAGACACATTAATGAGAGCATAGCATCAAAAAAGGGAGAGAATAAAACATTAAAGAAACAAAGGAAACATGACTTGCAGATTATAGATTTAAATGCATTGAAGGATGGTGGCAGTGTCAATTGTTAAAGAGAAAAAGGGAGCATGCAAGAATTTCCAAGGGAATATACAAAGTCTAGTTTTGGCTGCATTATGCTTCCACTAGTGCTGTGACATCTAGGAAAAATACTGTGTACTGAAATGATGGATTGGATGTTACAAGGCAAGATGGGAACAAACAGACTGAGTCAACAAGACAGAGTGGTAACCGAAATTTTCAGTGGATCAGATTATTGACCTCTTGTCCCTTCAGCAGAAGTACAATATGAGAACCATTGGGCAAATGCCCTCCCTTGTAAGGAAGGGCACTCAAAGGAGATGTGATGGAACGTCAGAGATGGAACATAAAGATGATTATGAATTCACAAGATGTTACACCAGATGTTCTGAGTGATTAGAAATAAGCTGCAGCTGAGAAAGTGAGTGGAATCCTGAGACTTTGTTAAACAAGTCGTGAGAGACTGGTGCAGAAGCTCAGATGGAATAAAAAAGATAATGAGCAAATGGTGGGGAAAGTAGGAATGATTGGTAAGATATTATCATTAATTTTAAAGTGCTGAAAATCTGAACTATGGGTCTGGATGAAAAGAAATTGTTTGGCTTATAGTAAAACATAATAACCTATCACTCCTCTCTTTGAAAAAGAGTGTAAGATCTAAAAACAGACAAGATTTTCAGCAGACTAAAAATCCAATAGGGTCCTAGACCCTGTTCCCTGTTTTTAAGTTACAAGTCCATGAGTCTTGTCCTTGTTGACATTTGTTCCTGAGAAAAATGCTAAACTACTTACAGTGAAAGAAAATATTTTGAAGACAGCAAATGGAACTATCATAAACTAATATTAAAGTACCAGGAACCAAAGGTGGGAACTTAAGATTGAGTGTCGAAATGTAAGGAATGTAAATACCAGGAATATATAAAATACTTTATTAATTTATTCCATGTTTCAGATGATTTTTAATCTCCGATTTGATTTTAAAGTTACATTACAGCATTTTCATTTATATACGTAGATCAAATAGCCTTGTAAGAATGCAGCACCAAAACCTATTTGTTTACATGGTTTTGCCTTTAGTTTGCACATATTTTATGATGTAGTTTTCCCTTCCTAAAATGATTAAACTGCTGAAATGAGAACTTATCTACTAAATCAACATCTTGAAAGTTTTAGGTGGCAAAGTTTGCAGATAGCAGACTAAAGTCAACATTTTCTTATATTACTTAAGTTTATATGCTTCCTTTTCTATCAGAGATCTCACAAGATCTCTGTATCTGCCTGTCAAACAGAAGCTGTGCAGCTGTAAGTAAAATGAAAATTGGAAAGATAATGTTAGAATTTAGGCATCTCTCTCAAAGTAGCCTAGTCATATGCTGTATGGAAGAAACCCAGGACTGGCTGAGTAAGGGAATTTACTGTTTCCCAGGAAAGGAAATTGCCTGCACACATCTGGCAAAATGTTCTAAATGTTTAGTTTTGACAAAATACACATTTCAGCTCTGCTTATAAGGTGAGTTCTGTAGAGTGGGTATCTTCTTTCTAAAAAGGGAAAGAACGAATTTGTACTTTAAATATACCAATCCACTATTTGCTATTTTATGGCATGTACTGTATACACTCAGCTCTAAAGCAAGCAGGAAGTCATGGGCTAAAAGCTGTATTTTAGCTTACAGGAAAAATGTATCATGAATGTAAATACAACACTCCATATCGACAGCAGAAATGAAAGATGAAGAGAACAACGAACATGAAAGAAACACTGAGAGGATGTGACTAGTCTGAATTATAACTTTTAACTCAGTTTCTGACATTTATAAGACTCCATGCCAAATTATTTAAATTCCTCCCTACTTCAACATGTCTAACAAAGAAATGGTCCTTCTCATAACTGACAGGGGACAGATCTTCTCAGTCATTCAGTTTTCAGAATAAGCCCTCCCCTTCAAGCAGACTTGTTAAAATGCCTCTAAGGCTCAGTAAAAAGGCTGTATTCAGGCACCTTCCTTCCTCTTCCTCGGATTTCAAGGACAAAAATGGATTTAACTTGCCTTACTTTTCACACCAGTTTTCTAAATTTAGCTGTTACTACTTTCTTTCCCCCTGAACTCTGATTGGCTTTGACTCTCTGGAGAGGCAGAGAAGACCACTTCCTCCTCCACAGCTGGGAAAGCTGCTCCCAAAGGGATAAAAAGGGTGAAGGATCACAATCAACTGCTCCAAAAGATGCACCAAATACGGCACTAAGCTGTAGCGAAGGGTTAAAGGGATGTATATTTATTTCGTTGGCAAGGTGAACACTCACTAACTTTCCTGGACAGTGGGAAAGAGCACCTCATTAAAGCAATATGAGTCCATTGGAGCCAGATGGGGAAACAGCAGAACCCTCTGTCGGCTATGCGTGTGTGGGGGGCTGTGTTTCAGTTCCTGCCCCTCCAGCCTGGGATTATCAATGAAAGGTTGGGGAAATCATTACCACGGTGCACCTCAGGGTGTTACTCCAAGACCTAGATGAGAAGCGCAGTGAGTAGTGGCTAACTGGTGGTGCCTGCTGTGCTGGTAAGAGTCTTCCATTAGAAGCTGGTTGTGGCTTCTCAGAATAATACCCGTGCTTTCCATACCTTTTCCCCGAACTGCAGACAGCTGCCATAGCAACTGGCCATTTACTCATCCATTCATTCACAACAACAACAAAAAAACCAAGACACAAAAGCCAAGCCCAGCTTAAAACACAGCAAAAGGTGAACTTGTTTCTCTTTCCAGTATTCCTACAACCACAGTTCTCCCTAGTGGAGGCCCAGGATACAGCAAGGCTTCTTAGGCAGTCTCTAAATTCAGTTTTGCTCCTGGCCTCATTACAGCACAAGGGCCTCCCAAGGTCATGCTTTGGCCTTTCATAAAGGAAAATAGACTCCAGTTCAAGCCTTTAGAGACACTCATCTCTCCTCCGAAACCCAGCAAAACTGAGCTGCCAGATTACAACGGTGATCTGACTCACTAGGGTGGCATACAAATGGCAAGCTTTATAGCCATTCAAAAACTACTGATTTAATCAAGGCTCTCATGGAGATCCTGTCTAATGAATTCTCAGCAGATTCTCCCTTAAATCTTGTCTTTTATGTGTGTTCAGTCCCTTGAGTAGAGCTCTAATAATTAAAAAGAAAATGTCTGAAAGACTACACTGCTCTGTCTCACATTTTCATTTAATATCTAACTAAAGAATTTTAAAAAAAAAATCCATGAAAATATAATAAGAAAAATAAAGATTATCCTCCAGTTCTTCCTCATTAAGACACATATGTTTTCAGAGCTGGAGCAATCTAATTTTCAGCACTACTCTGTTGAGTATACATCCATGGTGGTGAAAGGAAGGATGACTAGTAAGATACGGCCCTTTATTTTTTTGGGCTAGCTGTGCAAGGAAAACAGGGAACAGACCAATTTAAGGACAAGTCGCAATGGGAAATTCCCATTTAACTAAGCAAATTAATTAAAGTACCCAAATAACAGAAAATACTGAATTGGAATGTCTAGTTAGATACTTAGAAATGCTTCACACAGTCTAGTGTATTAATCGAATGCTATATTCTGTCCTCATTGCATAATAGTAGGTTGGTCAAGTATCTTGCAAAGACTGTTATTCACATGGAATTAAACATTCTTTCAAAGACTTCATTGAAAATTAGAAATCAGTATGCAAGAAGTTTGAAACGTTATCAGCTGTCACATTTATCTGCTCTGCTATTGCAATACAAAATTGAAGTGATAGAGAATGCATACATCATATACCAAACCCTCCAAAATATATATATTTTGTTGCAAATAATCTTGACTGTTCCAAACATATTCCTCTGTTTCCTCTGGTTAGAAGGGCGAACAATGGCATATGAATACTCCACAGGAAAAAATCTGACAAACTAGTTCCACTAATCACAGTCCAAATATAATCAGAATCTTTCTGGAATTCTCCAGAATTAAATTCTAGAGATTTTCCTTTCCAAAGGTAACTATGTAAAGAAATATCAGCAGCTTCCAACAATCTAAGACATGAATTTTAGCTGCTACAACTATTTTTAACAACTCCTGAACACCACTTCCATGATATAAAAAAAGTAAAGCCACATTAATACAGTGTATGAGATAAAGGAAGTTGTGTAAGAGTCTGTCCTAAGAGATCCTGAGACATGCTGGGAGTTTCCTTGAATATGAGAAACTTTGGTCAGTAATTTATGTTAGTTTGACTAGCACGGCATTCCCTTTGTTTATTTTAATTAAGAAAAATCTATAGTTTCCAGATCCAGACCTAGCCAAAATCTCAAGCAGTTTGTCTTCAGGAGTCAGTATCCTATCATGCTGGTTTCAAGAAGACAATTTCTCCTTACAGAGAAGTAAACTTTTCCAAAATTTCAGTGGAGTGGACTCTTTCCCAGGGTCTGGTAAGTTGGCTAGTAATTTTCTGCTTTTTCAAGATGACTGATCATTGCAGAGACCATGGGAGTTCGGAAGTAGTCCTTTTTACTCTTACATATAAATTTCAAATACTTTATTAGAATTTCCCTCCCCTTTTATGGGTATTTCCCACTCCCAAGGGCACAGAATTGGGCTAGGGAGAGCTAACAGGGTAACTCCTATTCAGCCACGCCACTTCCTGAGCCATGCCTTACTGCCACTGCCTCTGGATGGTTTTTCCTCTTCCAGTCCCAGCTGACTTGTGATTTCTAACTCTTTTATTAACATTAGCACTTCCAAAGTTAGCCATGTCATACAGACAAAAAAAGCCTTTAAAATAATAAATAAAAAGCTTGTAAACGCTTAACTCTTGAAAGACATACCTAAAAATGAGTGTTCAAAATACAAAGTCTGTGTTCAACTGAAAACCTTTAATTACTGCCCCTCTTGTTCTTTTCGCAAGGACGTACCCAAGCCTGCTTCTGTATGCATGGGACAGTGTCTTTCTCTGTAATTCCACAGTGTATTAAACACCAACTAAATTACATCTTGGTTCAGCACATTTTAAAGAAAATAAATTAAGAACAATCAAGCCCAGGGACTTCTCTGTGCGTGTGTGTGTCGGGGGGGTGGTCGAGGGGAAAGAGCTTAGAAATGATTACCATGGCAAATAATTTACTAGCATAGTTGGAGGCTATCGGAACTGATTGCTCTGTCTAGGAAACTCTTAATTAGAGCCGTGCTGCAGGAATTCGCAGGGGTCCTGCCGCTGCCGGCTCCTCCCTGGGGTTTCCTCTCGCCGCCCCGCTCCCGCCAGCCGCTGTGCGCTGCCCCCGGCCCCGGCGAGCCCGGGAGGGAGGAGCGGCTCCGCTCCACATGCGAGCCTGCTCTCACCAACTCCTGCTATAAGGGCAGGGGAGCGATCGCCTCGGCTGGCGCGGCGGCGGGGGCTCGGCGGGGCTCGGCGGG
>VWPU01015613.1:0-32729 GCA_013398955.1 Callaeas wilsoni | reverse complement strand
GGCGGGCCGGGGAGGGGCGGCGGAAGCACCGCCACCTGCCCGGCGGGGCCGGGCCGCCCTCGGGGTATTTAGCGGAGCGTTGGGCGCGGGTGCCGCTTGCAGCCGCGGCTGGCAACGGCCTCGGGCGCCATGAAGGACGGCGGCATCGAGAACCCGGCCTTCGAGACGCCCAGCTCCGACCTCGGCCGGCGGTACCACGCGGGCCCCGCCAGGGCAGGTGCCGGAGCTGCGACCCCCGCCGGCCCCAGCCCTGGCCCTGGCTCTGGCCCCGAGGAGGGGCCCTGCGGGTGGGGGTCCTGCACGCCCAGAGCTCTGCAGCTGTGCAACAATTCCGAGGGGTACTTGGCTGCCTACAGCCTGTTGGCCATCTTCCAAGGTAACCTGTCCCTGCTGCCCAGGGCACACGCTGGCTGTTCACCCTCCCGGGGCTGGGAGGAACCGGGCGAGCAGCCGGGCTAGGGAAGGAGTGGTGATGCTTTGAGTGCTAAGTAAGGAGAGACGGGATTCCTGTAGTGCAATTGCTGAACAGTGACGGTAATGGTTTGACTATGGGAAGAAAGTACACTTGTGCCCCGGATGGGGAAGTTGCACAGTATTGCTCTTTGTACTTCGCTCTGTTTCTCCTTTCTTCTTTCCCCACGTACTTTATTGACCACTGGTGAGTCCACGGTCCCACTAGCCTTTTGCTTCATGCTCTTGTCAATGCTGCATCCCCATTGATCACAGGGAAATAGTGCTTCATGTGCACCCACAGGCAGAGACTTACAAGCCAAGGACTAAAACACCAATATAAATATAAAATTGTAGTACTCCACCACTTTCTTACCTGCTTGCTAATTGAAACACTATCCTGGCCTGGTTGGGTGGGACTTTGGGTAAATTTGAAACCAGCAAAAACATGTGATTTTGTTCTGTGGATCCCACTGCAGCCATCTTCGTAAAACTTAACTGATGGTTTAAGATGACCTTGGGAGTAACCTTAAGTTTAGCTTGCCCGAAGTTCCTGTTGTTCAGCTTCAGAGATTCTTGTCCATATTTTTGGTTTTCTGTAACGATTGGTTAGGGCCTTAGCAAGCCTTAAGAATGTAGCAATATTGACTAAGGGGAGGAGAAGAATTACTGTAAAAAATATACAAAATTGAGGTTTCTAAAACTTGGATACTTGTCTGCCAAAAGGAGTGATCGGGTCCATGTTCATAACCTTTCAACTTTATTTGACTAGCTAGAAAACAAAAGGATGTTTCCTGAACAATTCACTTCAAAGCTCATTGTTGTTACTCATAAAGGGATTTCTATAGGGAGGTGAAGGCAAATGCTGGATATTTGGTGTTAGAGGAGAGAGCAGCCTTCACCAAAGAAATACAGGGTTTGGATGACTCCATTCCACCTGGAACCACACTGAGGCAACTGGAATGGTATGAGGAGAAGAGAATTGGAGGCTCTGCTTAAAACCTAAAAGAACTTTAACGCTCCTTGTGATGCTTGGAAAGTCCTTGCATGAAGTAGTGTCTTAGTATGCATTTCTGTGAACTTTTTCTCATTTTAGCCCCTTCAGATTCTGATCTTGTCTTAGCATATAGGTTTAGTGTTAGAAAATAAGTATTTAGAAAGTTTTGGGGTAAGCCTGTTGTTTCTTGCTTTGGATTTGAAAGGTCATGCTACAGCTGGTGAGATCAGAAGATGATTATTGTTGCAGTTGTCCTGCCAAATTTGTTTTCTCTATAAGTAAAAAGAAGGGGGGGGGTGTGTGGAAGAACTCCTTACATCATAGGTTTCAATAGCAGCTGAGTAGTAGAAGACTTTTAGAATACATATATAAATTTTTTGAGTGGCATAAGAATATGGATAGGCAATTAAAAATGCCCTGAATATGACACTGAAAATGTTGTTAAGCTACCCAAAGTGTCTTGAATATTTCTATCGTGTCTAAATTTCTTAAAATCAGTCCTTCTGTTCTGATCTGGTTGTTGAGCTGAATAACAAGCTCAGCATACTTTAAAATCTTGTTTGTAGTCTGGATAGATTTCCAGCCATAAAAACAACTTATATCATAAGAATCTCTGTCCCCTTAGGAGGTTATGGGTGTTGCTTGTGCCACTCATCCAGCTGTTGCTTCTGTTCTCCAACTGTATGTATATGTATGCCAGGCACCTAACTAATCTAGTTCAGGTTTAGGGCCTTAAAGGAAGGAAACTTATGATGTTTGTTTTGGAAGCTGGTGTAGGCATGGCTGTTACAGATCTTATAACATTCTTGATGTGTTACTTGGATTTTCTGACAAGAATCTTTCCTTTGCTTAGAACATAAAGGAAGTTGGGTGCTGAAGACAAGCTGCAATTCTTTTTGAAATGTGGGGAAAACAAGGGTCATCAGCAAGAAATTCAGGCTTGTGTGTGAAACCTTGTGAAAATATTCAAGTCTTGCGGCTTCAGAGTTTAGATAAAAGCACACAAAATACAACTAGGATTTTGAAGTTACGTGACCTAATACTGTACTCTAGTTTGGGTCTAATAATTTGATTTACCCTCCAAATTACAGAAAGCATCACTGAGTAAGATAAAATATATCTATTAAACTTGCTAATGCACCTCTAGAAAAGATTATTTCTTAATGCGTTGGAGATTAATGAAGTAATCCATAACACACTTCTGATGAAAGTAAGTTGTTACACTAGACTTTTTAAATGAGTGAGCATAGGGGGTGATTATCTGCAGTGACCTGGTATGTTGTGAATCTAACTGAAAGTATGTATTTGTCAGATTATTTTCTAGCTGCTCTTGAAAATAGACTATCATTAGCACCTGATATGCTGTATTGCAGCTTCTCAGAAGATTTCAGGTGGAACTTTAATTTCTGGCTCTTTCTGTCTCAAGTACACGTGAAACCTGTATTTCCAGAATACAAAACACTTCTTTGCCTAGAATGTTTTTACATGAGTAATACCTGCTCTCTGTACGGCACTTAGAGTTGCCTAAATGTATGATTGCATCTAGCAATACAGTAACTGGATATGCTGCAGCTCATAGCTGTAGTGGGAAACAAGGTAGAGGTTATCTCACTATTTTGAGTACAAGAAGGGCTGTTTATTTCTCATGCCATTAATAATTTTTAGTAAATAAAACAACAGAACCACAGTTTGAGACTGGTCCAGTCTGTTCTACCTAAAATCTTTGAATAACGCTAATATTTTATAGGCCGATTAGACCTGGTACTTTTACCAAGGCCTTTTTAATTGTTATTTTTGTGTGCCTCTTGTTAAAGCCATCCTTCTTATAACAACTGCAAAACACATATTTTTGTTGAATGGATGGAAGAAAAATGCTCTTGTGTTTTGTGATAGCAAATAAAGCTGGTTTATAATTAATCTGTATTTTATGCATTAGTACACACTGTACCTAAATCTCTAACAGATGTGGCAGGACAATAAAGTTTTGGTTGAGAATAGTTAAAAACTAATTTCTATACTACAATTTTAAGTGTTGGGATGTCCTTACTTGTTTTTCAGATCAAGTTAGTATCAGCCAGGTTCTGTCTTTCTTGAAGAGACTTTAGTGATTAATCACTAGATGATGTAAATGGAGAAGTTATGCTGCCATTCATCACATCTGCATTTTTACAGATGAAGTCTAATTATCCAGTATAATTAACTGGAAGGTTTTATGGCTTTTAGGATGCAAATTAAAGGTAGTAACTTAAACTACAGGTAAAAGACAATGCCTTCTAGCTTTGTGATCCACTTGCTGTGTAGCACACCTTCATACTAGTGTTTTAAAACCTTAGTAAATGTTTGAAGTTCTGGCAGATGGGAAAAATTTGTTTGCTCATTCCTTCATGCTAGTATTGTTCTTTGGTTAATGCTTCTTAAGAGGAAAATAAAGTTGCCAAATGTGTAACTAATGGCACTGGAAGGACATCTAATACTTGTGTCAATCCCATATGAATATAAGTGTGATGACTAAACTGACAGGTAAAATTGTCAGCCTTAATAAAGAGGCCATAGAAGGGTATTGGAATTAAGATTGTGCCAAGAGTTGCTTCCATATAGAAAGCTGAAGTTTGGCCATTCAAAAATAGCTGGTTTGTTTGGAGTAATTTTTTAAATACATTAGAGCGCTCTAACGAGATGTTGACCTTTGGCTTGAGTAGTTATACTTATGGATGGTGCAATGCTTGCTGAAAACTAACTTAAACACATTTCTGTCACTAGTCTTGTGCTGCCTTCTTAGAACGATGGTAGAGAATAATTTTTTAGTTTTGGAGTAAGAGTAACTCTTACTCTAGTAGGGCCTCTGTCAAGGGAGACCCTTGTCAGTCATCTGTAAGGTTACAGAACTCAAACATATTTGCAACTCAGACTCTAAGAATTCACAACTTTCTTTTCAGGTATATATTTTATTATAGGCACAATTTAATTAGACTGTGATTAAGTTATCTGACAGCGTTATAATTACAACTATCTATCTTGTAACTGAATCCTATTTTGGGAGTGCTTAAACCAAACTGCTTAAAGTTTAACTACCTGGTCTTCCTCACAGAAACAGAATGTGAAGCAGGATAGAAGATTCAAATTAGTCTACAAACAATGCTTTTGTAAAAATGGACAGAGTTTAAGCATACACTGACAATTGTAGCTTACTTCTACTTTTGGATAATTTTTTTTCAGTTCATCTGTGCTTCAGTAGGGCAGCTTGTGCAATGCTGTTTTTCCGGGTTGTTTGATACTTTTGCTTCAGGGAAGTTACAGATTCAAGGGGCAAACCTTTTTTGCTCAGTTGAAGTAAATCACCCCAGTTGCTTTGAAACGGTTGCAAAGAATTTTTAAATAGCTTTACACTTTTTTTATATTATACAGGATGTGTGTTGGTTCAAAAGCCTTTTTTTATCTTCCCTTTGTGGTGGCAGGGAGTTGGATGTTTGCAGTAATTTGAAAACTATGTCCTGAACTTGCTTCAGTCATAGCTTTTATTCTAAGGCAAGCTATAATCTTGACTAAATTACTTTTAATTTTAAAAATATCTTATGACACAGTAATGCATTCTGTTTGAAATCTGTGCTTCAGACAAATCCATAGGTCCTGTGCAATTTGGCTGGCTAAGCTGGCGCTATATTGATCTACTAGTTATCAGTATTTTACAGCTAATAAATACCTTATAAAGGAGCCTTGTATAAATATATATTAATTTTAACTTTTCCATCACATAAAGGTAAATTTACCTCTGCAACTCTATTGAATTAAAGTCTCTTCGACTAATTATCTTGTTTTTTTTTATTTTTGTAGGTATCGTGGTAAATGGCCTAGTTAACATTAGTATTTCAACAATTGAGAAGCGTTATGAGTTGAACAGTTCCCTCACTGGCTTAATCTCTGCAAGCTATGACATTGCTTTTTGTATATTGTCACTGTTTGTATCTTACTTTGGAGAAAGAGGGCACAAACCACGATGGCTTGCTTTCTCAGCATTTATGCTAGGACTGGGCTCACTTGTATTTTCCTTACCACACTTCAGTAGTGGAAAATACCAGTATGGAGGTAAACTTGAAGGTAAGCTTATGGTTGTTTTGAAAATTACTCTAAAAAATTAAAATTTCTGTATCAATTTGGTGCAACTCTTAATTTGGTACAACATAGTTAATCTCTGTCAATGTCCTAAAATAGGGTGCTATCTGTAACTGAAAATTGATTCTGTGAAATCCATAAGTTCAAGAGCTACCTCTCTGCACAGTGAACTTTATTTTTCCAGAAGCAATCTGAGTGTCAATATCAGTTCTTACTCTTAAGCAACGTTTGAATATAATGCTTGTTTTTCTTGCCTTGATGAATGCAATTAAAATTCACTTTAAAGAAAAAATTATCTGGCATCTCTTTGTGACTAGAAATCAAGTTAGGTCAGCAATGTAGGAGAAATGTCGAAGCTGTTAGACTTACCATCTTGCTGAAAGGTGACTACTTCTTGCATTTCTTTGTGGCTTTGAACTATTAAAGGCATCTTGATTAATTCATTAACAAGTTTCTCTACGTTCTTTTAAAATATGTTGATTTTAACTTGTGGATTTATTTGAAATAAAGAGGAAACAAGCAGTACTGAACTGTACTGAACAAAGCAGTACTTAAATCATGGGCGTAGCTATCTCTCAGTTCTTAAACTTTTCTTATAAAACAAGACTTAGAGCAGTGTGATTGATGCCAACTATTAGTATTTCAATTCAGTGGCACACCTATAACTAATACAGAAATGTTCAGATATGTTTAAAGCACAATGACTTAATCTTTTAGGATTGTCTTTGTTATTGCAGTCTCTAATCAAAATTATGCCTTCAATGACTAAGCATGTTAGAGTGCTCACAAAAAACAATCAGTAGCTATTAAGCAACATGATGAAAGGTTGTTGATTCTCAAATTAATTTCTTTAGTAGTAATAATTTTGTCCACTTCTATGAGGTGTCTAGATGTTAGTTGAAAAAGTTTGGCAAGCTGTTTTTCCCTATCTAATAAATGAGGATCTGAAATGGAAATTAACTGAACTTTTAACTGAGCAAGGTAAAAAGAAAACATCTTTAGTGTTTTGGGGGCTATGAGCAGATAATTACTTGTTAGCTCAATAGAGGGACAGCAGGTTACTTGCTCCTGGCTCTGTTACAGTCCCATTTCCCTACAATTTTGGTTTCAGTATTGACCTCTCTACTTCAGTATAGGATGAAAGGGAAGCTGAATTTAATACATAAAAGTTTAAGTCTGATTTTAGTGGTGGGTTTGTTTTTTTTTTTTTTTTTTTTTTTTTTTTGTTTTTTTTTTTTTTCATTTGGAACAAGGTACTGATAGTGTGGGAGAGCAGATTACTAATTATTGGGACTGATCTTTCCCCTTTCAAACAATTTTAGTTGAAATCCCAAAGAACATATCACTGTTTCAGCCAACATCCATAATAGCAGATAGCTGTCAATATCCAGATGGCTGGGTATTGATACCTTTATTAGAGACATGTTCTACATGAATTTTGCAATCTAAAAGCAGTGGGGAATTTTTGAATTGGAATGTGTTTTCTTCACCATAGCACTGTCAGCTGACAGCATGCCTGCTGTTTTGACTGTTGTAATGCAGGTGCCTATGCTGTGCCTGTGGTGAGCCCATTTAACATCTTAAGCTGACTTAAACAAAACACTATCAAAGATAAATGACTAAGAGTGCAGGGAATGTCTGCGCTATGGCAGTCAACATAAATCTTCAGGTACAGTGCAACAGCATCTCTTAACTGTCAAATAAAACATGGCACAGGATTATGGTATGTCTGGTTTAGCTAGTTCTGAGGTTGATGAAACACTTTAACTGTACAATTAGTTGCAGAATTTAATAGCACCACACCCCAGAAGCCTTCCTTTTAAATTATTTGTTTGCGAGACAGTCGCTTATAGAGTCGCTTATAGGTCCTGTTACTAGTTGGTTACTTCATCATTAATGTTTGTCTGTTATATGTCAGCACAGGGAGTTTTGTATGCAGGATAACTTTAAAGTACAGTTCAATGCAATACTTAATATGGCTGCCATATGAATTAATAAGTCTAGTCTGAAACAAAAATACATCTAGCCTCCAGCATAAATCTTACAGACTTCCTGGAACTGACTGCTTTATCTTGAGCTAATAATTTACTTTTATTCTGAGTATACACATACCCTACTCTACAAATCTATTTGATCATTTATTTATGATAATATCACTTCCTAGAAATAGTTTAATCCAGTTGAAAGATTTGCTAATCAATAGTCTGCCTATTATAATTTTTCTTCTTTTTAAGCCATGGTAAACTGTGTTTTCTATTCTCCAGAAAGGTTTTAGACTCAAATTTGTAAGCCAGGTGTGACCAGCTGTTTGTTCTGGTGACTCTTCCAGGTTGCATGGGCCGCTGGTGCCTCATCTGGCTCCGGTACGTGCAGTCAGGGCCTCCCCCTGCTGGTGCGTCCCTAACAGAATCAACTTGATTCGATTAATCAGAGGCGGCACAGAGGACTGTAAAAACTGCAAATATTACAAGCAGTGTACTTTTAAACTTCAGTCTCGGATTTTATTTTGAAAATCGAACATGTTTCAATATGTCTGTGACAGCAAATGTGAATCCTAGTTTCTCACTTGACACAAGGAAAATAACTTCATTGTGATGACAGTCAAACATTGGGACAGATTACCCAGGATACTTCCTAAGTTGAAAGGAAGGAAAACTTCAAAGACTCTTCCTTTTGAAGTAAAGTTTTCTTATCCCACAAGCTGGCCTGTTTCTGTGCAATGGCACTGTATCACCTATTGTGTGCTGCAGGAAGTAATGATTAAGATAAGTTTTCTTTAAATACCTGGTGTGTGGCCAACACTTCCTTATGCTTTGTTTTGTTAGCCCATAGTGTGGATTGATCTTGCCCCTTCTTTGTGTAACTAAAAAGTATTCTCAGATGTAAAAGGACTTAAGGAAAATAAAGGCTGTAATAATTTTGTAGTGAAATAGTGTGAATTAATCAGTCTACTTATCTGATCTGGAGGGATATTTTCATATGTTTGTTCAGTGGGGCTCATTACTACCAAACTGATGGGTTTATCCTCCTTCTTAGGATGTTATGCTCTTATGTGGAGAACCACAGAAAAAACTATGCTCCTACATCTTGTCACTTGGTACTCTGCTACCAAAAGTGCAATGATAGTGAGAGAGAGGAGAAGACAACACAATACTCCCTGTCTTCAGTTCCTCTTTTCTCTTCCCTCATAGTGCCAAATATTACAGCAGCAGGCACAACCTTACGCTGCTGTACCACTACTTTCCTCTTTGTGCGTGTGCACAAGTACAGAGGTTTACATTAACTTCTCCTTTTGGAGACATGGCAGTGTGTGTTCTATGACAGATAGTGGTGTAGGTTTTTAAGGTTTTTCCCTTTTTCATAGGCAAACACTTCTCAAAAGAGTGAATGTAAAGGGGAGTTATCTTTGCTGATGACTGACTGCACTTTCCATCAGGCCCAGATTTCCTCAGGTTGTTTGGGCTGCTGTGTCCCTTAAGAGTGGAAGTTGTTAGCCCTCCTCAGAATTGTTATAAGGTACAACAATACAATGAAGTGTCTGTCACACAGGAGCATTCATAACCTGTGCAATGACCATTTGACAGGTGGTTGGTTGTTTGGTTTTTTCATACATCTGGTTAATAATACTTTCAACAAGCCAAAGCATTTTAATAAGGTTATTTCATTCGTGTTGCCTTCCTGGAGAGGAAACAAAACCCAAGCCCTGCTAGTATTTCTTTTGGAGGATATGATATCATGGAAGGCTTGGCACTGCCATATTAGATATATTAATAGGTGTGAAAACTAAAATGCGAGCCTGACATAACAGCATTCTTTTGTAGTTTAGCTTTCAGTGCAGATTATTCTGCAGGTTGATGAGTTAGGTAACAGAATTGTAAAATCTTGCTGTCTCTGTTTTTCAGACACGTGTCAAACTGCAGAAACCACCTCTGCTAATGCCACTTGCAGTGCCAGCACAAACTCTTCACTTCACAAGTATCTGTATGTCTTTATCCTCGGACAGCTGCTGCTAGGAGTTGGAGGAACTCCTCTCTATACTTTGGGGACAGCTTTCATTGATGATAGTGTCCCAAAACACAAGTCTTCCCTTTATATAGGTAACTTTAAAAATGTTTATAACACATTGTCTGGCTAGATCATAGACTGCAAGGCCTTCCAAGTGTTTTTATGAATTTCTCTAATTAAACAGTCTTGTAATTATTACTTATGTGCAGAAAGTATTTCTACATCAGTTACTGTGCAATTTAGATATTAGTCTGCTTTAAGTACCAAGTCTTTTCAATTTTTATTTGTAGAGCATGGTAAAGCTCCTTTGAGCACCCCTCCTGTCACCTTTTCATGTCAGTAACTGAAAATTGTTAAATGGTTAATGTAGCTTGTCTGTTAACAACCAAATAAGTTGTAGCAAAAAACTTACTTTTTAGTCACAGTTGTTGAAAAATACTGTGTATCAGTCAGGTCAGTAGCAAGATCATATTGGATCCTTTAATAACTTTATTTACTTAGCTTCTAATAGTAGGCTGTCCATTCCGTGCATAGACACTGGAGTGCCTCATGTGACCAACCCAGTTCTCCAGCCACACACAAATTTGGCACTTAGCTGTACTGGAAGTACAGAGATTGCTTCACTGGGGCTGTTTAAAAGCTATGGAATACTAATACTTAGCAATGGTTTTTAATCTTTTTCAGTCACTATTCTCTAGGTTATGTGCCATTTTATTGCCAACTTCATTGCAGTTGAAGTGTGTTTTCTATGGGTATGAAGATTTTTTTTTCCCCATCTTATATGTAAACTGATTAAAAACATTTTATTTATACTTGTAACTTGCAGGAGGAATTCAAAGCATCTCAAATTCCAGGACTGTTTTCCAGACTAAACTGATATTTTAAAGGGCAAAATTGAAATAATTATCTGTTTGCATGCAATTTTTGCACAGTTTTTCCAGGCAAGCTACTTCATTTGATGCCAACAAATAGAATAGGTGCATATGATAAATCTTAGATGACAAAGACAAGTTTTGTTTTTGCTGTTTCTTTATTTTGAGAGAGGTAATATTACTTTTTTTCTTGCTCCTCTGCCTTCTCCCATGAAACTAGTTAAATAAGTAGAGCAGAATTAGGGTTGTCTGCATGATTTGGGGAACAAGAAGTTACCTGAAAACTCAGGAGAATGGTGGCAGTGTTCATACTAAAAAAAAAAAAAGACCAATACGATAAACTAATGCATGCACAGTCTTCAGGCAACTGAGTTGAGTTCAGAAGAGCAATGTATTCTGCCTAATATAACAAAACTGGAATGCAAGTGAGTGGGTAGGTAACTAAGCCTTGATTCTTTTTCTTCCTTCATGCAATGTATTAAGTATTAAAGCATGTTGTGTTGCTTTACCTTATAAAAGAAAGCTTATGCAAGGCAGGAAAAAAACCAAAATCCAAAAAAATAACCCACAAAACAAAACCAAAATAAACCCAGAACCCACACATAAAACTGCCCATAAAAAGGTGCTAGCACCTTTTACTATAAGCCTGCAACTCATAAGTTGGTATTTTCTGTCTCTTCGACACTGGGTAGATTTTCATGAGGACTGGGACATCTACAACTAAAGCCACTGAAGTTAAACAATTCCAAATGGTATTTAAATTGAGTATGTGGGAGAAAGTAGGCACTTTCTAAGCTCGGTTTGAAGTTCTGTAGGATGACTATCAACTTAACTCAGAAAGTTCCTATGACCATGTCTCTATTTCCAAAATGTGGGAAAACATGGGATATATCTACTCAACATTCATTTTGACTTACTTCACTGTCACATTTTGCATTGCTTCACTCTCTTGTACCCCTCTTACCCTCCTGACTGCCCCATCATTTTCTCTTACTAACTAGAGGGAAATGAAGTACTTGTGATCCATGCACTTCAGAAACAAATGAGAAATCCAGATTACTCCACCTGAAGAAACAGTAGCAATGCATGTTTACTAATTAAAGGTGGATCTAGTTGCTATTAATTGCAAGTCTTTATCTGCAGAGAGTGTTCCTGCTATGAGTGAGTGCTAAAGTGCAACAGAAATATGTCTGGTAGGCCAGGAACACTGTTGTGACATCAAAAAGGTCTTGTACTCTTTTGTAGGGTATGGTTACACCAGCAACTTTGTGGGTTGGTGTTTTCTTTTTTTTTTTTGGGCGGGGGGTGGTGGGCCAGGGAGTTTGTTTATTTGTTTTACTGTTTGGGCTTTTTTCTTTAAAACTGTCAGGAGCTGTTAAGAGCCTTGGCTTTGTATTTTAAGGCAGATATTACTCTAGTCAGACACTTTAATGTAACTCTGTCTTCTGGTTTTAGAAGATCTAGACAAAAATGTAAGATTCAAAAACATAAATAAGCAAGTTCTTAAAGATTGTGGTTAATACTTTAATAAATTGGTTATTAATTTCACAAATTTTTTTTTCACCACTTATCTTTTAAATGTAGGCATAAAATGGGCAAAAAAGCAATCTAATAGTCCTTAAAGGTGCAGTCAGTGAAATGCCTTTTGTCTTCTGATTTGAAGCTTCTGAGAGCTGCAAATTTCCTTGTTGAGGCATAATTATAGGTTTTGTCTTCTATATGCTATAACTGAAGTAGTGACAGTGAAAGAACAGCGTGACTTACAGAAACCTTTTGGTCTGAAGTTGATTTAACAATTTCATTAAAAGGAAGCTTTTAAAAAAATTGAAGAAGTTATGGTGAACTTGATGTATTTTCTCTTCTAGGAATTGGCTATGCCATGTCTCTGCTGGGTCCTGCTATTGGCTATGTCTTAGGAGGGCAGCTGCTTAAGGTTTATATTGATATCCAGATCCCAAAAAGGCAAGATACAACTTAGTTTATTGCTTCCTATTTTCTTTTCCTATTAATTTTTATTAAAATCTTCAGCTTTTCTCCCTGTGAGGAGAAAATTTTTCAGAAAACACTGCATTTTCAAGAGCTTCATAAACTTGGAAACAAGTTGCACTTAAAAAGGCTTCAAGCAAGTTAGTTACTTCCCAGAGCGAGTAGTGACTCCATTGTGTGTGAAAGCTTCTCCGTAGTGCAAATAGTTAGTTCTAGCATTTAAATATTAGCTATTTTAAACCTCAGTAGCAAAAAATGCTTTTTCTTTTGCTTAGTCATTTATTCGGGGTTAAGCTGCACCTACTGATTTCTTGTGGAACTGTTTCCCTGAGTTGGAATATGCTCCTTAACTCCTAGGGAAGAGCTTGCTAGAAAATCTATCCATTGAATAATAGTCAAATATTAAAAAAGGGTTATAAATTGTTCTAATGTCTAAACCAACAACTTCATTTACACTTTTATTTCCTCTGTTTCGGAGCCTTCAGATCCATGCAATGGCATTCTGAACTTCTGAAATGGTTTTGATATAACTCATTGATTGTGAGGAATCTTTCTAAATCCAGCTTTTCCAGTATCTTCATAATGCCTCAGAATCTTGAAATCTGGGCCAAAGAAGAGTCTTTAAATTGGAGTGACATTAACTAATGAGTTGAAGGCTACATTTGGTAGAATTCACTATTTTTATAATTGCCCAGTGAAGTTGGTTTAAACAAGCAAATAATAAATTTAATACATGTAAGAAAATCGCAATATTAAAAGACTTTATGTTAAATAAGTATTAGAAGGAAATATTCCAGCTCACTGAAATCTGAAATTCAGAAAGGTAAACCTGCTTTTTCTGAATTACTTTTCCAGTACAAAGGTGGATCAAGATGACCCACGTTGGCTTGGAGCATGGTGGATAGGATTTCTTGCATGCTTTTTTGCGATTTGGCTTCTTATAATACCTTTTTCGTGCTTTCCAAGGCACCTACCAGGTAAAGGTTTAACAATACTTGGCTACTTTGGAAGACACATTTTTTTCATATTTGCGGGTTATAGACTACTGAACTGCATCTTTCCTCTTTGATTTTGTTTCTCAGTTAACTGTCTTTGACTAAAATCTGGGGACAAGTACTTTTTTTTGTTTCCCCCTCCAATATGCAGCCTTTAAAACAAGGTGAATCAGCTAGAGGGAGGATCTTGTGTACAGTGGTCTTGCCCATGGCCAGGGGGTTGGGAATAGGTGATCTCCAAGGTCCCCTTTCAACCCAAACCATTCCATGATTTTATGATTCTCTGTGTGATGTACAGTAGGACTGGAAACACATACCTAAGCATGGAAACTGGTGGTCAAAGTTTGAAAGATGCTTGTAGCTAAGCACCCAGGACTATATTTCAAGCTTCTGTGTTACCCACCAAGAATAATGTGGAAATTCCATGAGCATCCAAAGGGACTTACTATACTAATATTGAAGGAGAAATGATGGAGGAAAAGAAAAAATAAAGTAGGAAATGAAAGAATGTGAGGATGAATAGAAGAAAATAAAAGGGCTTCAGCATACTCTGAAGTTTTTAGGATGTCCCTGATAATATTTTATTGCAGCCAAGACCTTCCAAGATGGAAGTGATGCTTTCAGCAGAAATTTTCTTTCAACAATACGTTATTGATCCTTTACAAATCTGTACCATTAAAACAGGCAAGAAGACCTATAATATCTGAAATAGCTTTCCCAACTAAAGGAAACACAAATTTTTGTTTTTTGACATCGTCTAAGAGTGCAGGTATTCAATGTTTTCGTTGTCGATAAATATGACTGTTTGTAGGAACTGCAAGAATTCAGGCTGAAAAAATCTCTGAGACTCATGATGATGGAAGTCAGGTGCTGGTTCAGACCAACAATATTGGACAAAGTTTTAAAGACTTTCCTATGGCTCTCCTGGTAAGAAAAATCTCAAATTTGCTAAAACCAAATATATTCTAAGAAATGAATTTTTTTCAGATGTTAGAGGTCTTTAGAAATGGCTTAATGTGTTGTGATAGGGAAGACTTTAATGCTACTGAGAATTTAATGCACACTCATTTTGTTGATACTTGAGACTGTTAGAAAAGCGTATTACTGAAGTTCCACTTCAGAGTATCTACTTTTAAAATATAATGACGTCTACTTTAGTTGGTACCAAAATCAAATAATTTCCAGAGCGTTATGATAATTTCTCCCCATAGATACTGTTGAGGAATCCAGTGCTTATGAGTCTAATAATAGCCAGTTCCTCAGAAGCTTTAGTTGCCACTGGATTTGCCACATTTCTACCAAAGTTTATAGAAAATCAGTTTGGAAAGTCGCCAAGTTTTTCAGCAACTCTTGGAGGTAATATGGCTTTTTATTTTTAAATCTTAAATGTATTGTGTTGAACACTTCATTAACATTACAGGTGGAAGATTAGATGGGTATCTTTTTTATGTGAGATACTTGTGAATGTACTTAGACGGAATGCAGTAATCAGAACAATATTTTTGTTGTTCTTCCCTGCCTGAGTACTCTAGTACTTAATTCATCAAGGATATAGCTCTACTTGTTGTTTGTAAGTTCTGAAGACTTGATAATCGTATTCAAAGTAGACAGAGGATTTTGTGTGCTGATGAAACTGTAGTTTATTCCTTTCTTAGTCTTGGTGAAAAATGTTTAATTTTCCTTATTTAAAATTGGCTGAAGGAACATTAGTATCTTAGTCCCTAATAAAACAATCAAGATGAAGGGCAGCTAGAAAAAAAGCAGTGCTTATCATAAATAAGAAGTTGACTTTGCCTTTCTCTTTTTTAATTCCACACTGACATTACAATGAGTTTGCAATAAAATGACTAATCAGAATATGTAATAAAACTATTACATAACTGGTTCTATAGTTGGCTTACTGTCACCTATTTATTATCTGATATGCAGAAGTAATAGGTAGAACAAGAGAAAGCTATGAAAAACTGAGTACTGGAGAAACAGAAAACACCTGATCAAGGAGCTGTGCTCAGTAGGCTCACACGAGCCTTACCTTTGACACAATTAATTCTGAAGAATAGCAACCAGATCGAAGTAGAAATGTCCATAATGCCAACAGATGCTTGCAATATGCAGATTTAATATTTCTAGAATGTGTCTTGCTAAGCTGTATAGTGCTGCAATGTAACTATGGTAGATGAGCTGCTCTTTCTCCAACAGAAATGTGTTCGGGAAAGACTTTCTGAATTACTTCTCTAGGCAATACTAGATAGAATTGTTGCATGAAAATGAAGCATGTGCAATTTTGCATAAAAGCACATTGGAATACATGCTCAGTTGTTAACCAAAAACTAGGAATGAAGTGGAAAAACTGAGTGTTGCATTTTTTTGTCCATAGACCTTGTCTGAATGTCTTTGAGTTGAAAATATTGATAGTGCTTATTAAATATACAGCTTTAAAGAAATGCCTACAATAATGCTGAAAGCTGGCTAATTAGTCTAAGCATTACCAATGACCATGGAAACTATCACTGAGTGGAATGCCCAGGCTGTGGCCTGGGCAGTTTTGTCACTGTACCTGAACTGTCCCTAAAGTTAGCTGTCTCAGGTCAGTGGAAGTTATACTGAGTTCTGTGTTGTATTATAGATTAGCCATATAAAAATGCTCAGTTATTTATCTGAAGTGCAAAGAGGATAAATCATTGTGGACTCTATGGACTATGACGGCAAACTGACCGACTTATCTAGACTTTAAATCTTTCAGTAAATGTCTTATTGCTTCTTGTGCTGTCTCTTGTATAATAGTGGTTATATTCTCTTATTAAAAAGTTCATAACAGATGTATAAGAAAGAACATGGACATGTCAAAAAAACACTGAAAGAATGAAAGAGGTTTTTCTGTTTTCCTGGAGACACCTACTGGTGTTCAGAAATCCCTGCCCCATACTGCTCCCAAGTCATCTAGTTTGGCTGTGTTGAAGTTGGGTTTTGGACAACTATAACTTACACTGTCCAGTTAAACCTCAGGAAAGGCTATGGGTGATGTAACAGTAGAATAAATTACTCATGTGGTTAGATTCTGTTAGTATGGTTTGAAAGCAATATCACATGGACTGCATTTTGCAGGTAACTGTTTTGATTTTTTTCTTAGCATAAAATTGCACTCTTAATTGCGTCACAGTTATGTCTTGCATTTTTACGTAACTGCTTCTGTCTCGTTTTCCTCTAGGACTTGTACTAATCCCAGCAGCAGCACTAGGCCAAGTCATAAGTGGTGTCTTGGTTTCCAAGTGCAAAATGGATTGCAAAGGCATAATCAAGTTCATGATAAGCACCTGTTCAGTGGCTCTGTTATTAAACACAGTGTTTTTATTTGCTAAATGCGGCAATGAACCTTTTGCAGGTGTCTCTGAAACATATAATGGGTAAATATATTTTAATGCACTCTTGGGTTTAATGTTAATATTTATTCTATTCCCATAGTTTCAAATCATATGCACTAGCAGCGTTTAAAAGTGGGAGGACGGCAGCTAACTATTCCAAAAGTTTGCTCTCAAGTGGTCAGTTACTCCATTACGAATTAACAGAGCCAGAGGCAACACCAGCTATTTGAGGGTTTGCCAAAGAGCCAGGTGGTGCTGTGCAAAATAACTCTAGTAGGCTGGTACCTAGGGACTGCTAGATGCCGTCTGAAAAATCATAGGCATGAATTGTGTCCTGTGTAAGTTGGTTAATAACTTACAATACCTTTTTATTGTTTTCCCAAATCCCCCATTTTAAGGCAAGGCTAGGTACCACTATCTTGTATAAAAGCATAACCTGATAGTTCTGCTCCAATGCATAAAAAGGCACTTGAAGCTAAATAAGATGGGGAAGAGGAGTATTGCACTTTACTGACACAATAGCATGATGTGTACCATGAAAATGCAGAAGACGGGCTGGGGAGAAAATTGGTTTGGTAGCCTCTGATGCACATGCAAGTTGGTGGAAAGTAGAAATTTACTGCTATGATACTGTAATATTCATTTGTATTTCCTTTTCCAGAAGGTATGCAAACTCAATCAACAAAGGTCCATACACTGGTGACTGCAAGAAAATAAAAAACCTTAAAGCCCAAGTTACCACTCTTTCTGATTTCATCTTTACAACTCACTATATAAATTGACAGTATATTTAAAGGCCAGTATTGAAATTTGATGCCTAAATTATAGCTTTGCCTCAGTGTCTAAAAAAATTCTAGCAGACAGATGACTTGGACAACTCAGAACTGTGAAAACCAGAATTCAGATTTCTGGTTGTAGAAAGCTTATAGTTACATATTGAGCAAAAGAATATGTATTCATCAACAAAATGCTGACAATATGGTATAGAAAATGGTATATGAAATTATCCGTATTTTTATACTGGGTCCTATGATAACAAGCAGCTGAGAAAAGTTACAGCTGGACTGAATTTCATCCCAAGTTAAACACAGCTAACATGTATTTTACAGTTTTGTGTAACTCAATCAGTTATGTAGCTTAACTGTTGCTGAAGACTACTTATCTACAGCAATTTGAAGTTAACCAATCCTGAAATACATTTCTTCCCTTGGTATCCATTATAAAAAATGGCTCAGTTCTACCTAATTCAGTGTTACATGTTGGACAATAATTTACTAGACATGTGCATCAGAATAGTTAGTGGGACTATTACACTGCCAGTTCTTAAACTGTTTTCCATGAAGAAATAAAATATGTAGCAATAGCTTTAAAAAATTAATAAATTTATAAACTTGTGGAGGAACAGCCAAGTGTTTGCCTCCTGCTTATGCTACTGAACAAATTCTTCTGAAAGAATAAATTGAGACTGCTCTAAGAGTTGACTTGGACTTTGATGTAGATTTTTGTGAAGAATTTAAAGACATCCTTCATGGCAAGCATTATTTTCCTATTGAAAAATAGCCTGGAAAGGTGAGGGAAGCCTTTGCAGGCTGTGTCTCAGAATTCTATGAGTACTTGGATCACTTGTTTCTGTTAATGAAAACAGCATCTTACTTTTAGTAACACTGTTTATTACTAATTTAGGCGATCTGCAGAACTAACATGGTTTATTTTGTCTGACAGGCACTTCAAAGAATTGGTTTTGCCAAATTCTATTGCCCAGTGCTTCCTTGAAAACTTGAAGGAAAGAAATGCAGTGACTGTTTCTGTGCTTTGTTCATTTCCACATGTCTCTGTGACTCTTGTTTAAAAACTCCTATTCAGTTTTTTAAAGAGCAATTGATAGCGTCATTTGCTAGATTTTTTAGAAAAGCCAGGGATATTTTTTTGTTATGTTTTTCTCTGACTGTGTGTAACTAAATGTTCAGTCCCTCTTTGGAGGTCAGGAGAAAGAGACACTGTCTGCACATGTAAACAGGACAAATGCCACCAAACTGATTATATATTTTAAGGCTTTGCATGCCTCACAGGCTAGCAAGGCACTGAATGTACAAATCTGTGATTAGTGAATTTGCTTATGGTGCACTGTAGTTCTTTCTTCATACTTAGAAGAGTTGAAGTTAGTTTGCTTAGGCTTAAAGCACAAATTAATTTAGTGGGATTCTGCTGTAGTACAACAAAATGGATTTTATATGTAGTTATGATGTCCCTAATATTCTGTTTGAATGTATGTACGTTAATTCCTAGATAAACTATTTCTCCTATTAGTATTTTTTGCCATCTCAAATTCTCATGAAAGAACATCCCTTTTAGTTAATGAATGTGGAACTTTCATTTTACAGTGCAATATTTAAACTCTACTGGCAGTGTCAGTAACCTGGTTTTAGCTGACTGAACTTTTAACCAGTAAAAATTCTTTGCTTATTAATGAACTACTACTAGAAAATCAAAGGATGTTTTTGTTGTCTCCAGTTATGCCTTAGGACAGTCCTCACACAAGCCAAAGTGATTTTTCATGCTAATAATATAGTGGGACTACTAATAAAATCATACTATGACCTGTATTGGAAGTAAATGCCTGAATTGAGAGTAAATATAGTAAGCAAAACTTAAAGTAAACTCTGTTAGTTATCAGTTATTCCCTAAACATTCAGAGAAAATCTTTATGGTCCTTCAGGGTGTGTCATTGCACTCTACATTTAACGTGTGCAATTGTCTTAGTGTTCATACAATTTAGATGTCTGCATGGCACTGTTAAAAATGGTAAAAATTAGGTGGCTTTGCAACTGGACTCACAAAAAAAGGGGAAAAATCTCGGAGTATTATCAGAAGAATAAACAGCTTCAAATACTGGCTTTAACCTATTTCTTTTCTTGAAATTATAAATTGAAGAAATTCAAATACTGAAGTGGGAGGGAGAAGATAACATAAGAGTTGGGCTGAGATGCAGAATTTTGTCATCTCTTTTGTGAGTGGAAATTGGAGGAATAATCTTTGAAAGGAATAATAGCACAAAAATAACTCAGTATATAATAAATGGAAATTGTAGAGCTCTAACTACTATGCTTATTTTTAAACAACTAAGTGCATAAATAACATGAATAGAGTATTTTAAAATTTATTATGCTATAAATATTGCATTACTTATTTACATATTTTCTGTTTTTCAATTGCTTTATTAAAAGCCTATTAACTTTTGCTTTTCAGAACAGGCACTCTCTATAACTTAACAGCACCCTGCAATGCTAACTGCAGATGTTTGCGCTCCATGTACTACCCAATTTGTGGCAGTGATGAAGTACAGTACTTTTCTCCCTGTTTTGCGGGATGTGCCTCATATCTTTTTAACAACGTGCAAAAGGTACTTTATGCAATGAAGATAGCTGACACGGTTTGTTGTGGTTTCCTGTAAAATGCACTATATTTCAAAATGTCATTCCCTTAGTATGACAGGAAATTGCAGTATTTATGAATTTAAGTAGCAGTTACTAAAAGATATGCTCTGACCAGGTATTTTTAGACGTTCTACTTGTGAAGATGTGATGTTTATTATCAAATTTACTTACTTGATGACAGTTGCATGTTTCATGGGGTTTCTGATTCATCAGAGTGATACAGAATATGCTGAAAACACAATACAAATATAGGTTGTATTTATCAAAATCCAGTGATTGCAATACAGAGTTCACGTATGGTACCAGTGTGTCTCCCACTGCTGGTCTCTCAACATGTCACAGTGCTGGGCCTCTCCAGCTGTTGGGAAGGCATACATGAGTTGAAGCCAGGTCAGGCCCATTGCTCTTTGAAATGTTTCTGGCAGTTGTCTGGATTTTTATACTCTGTGTTGGGACGAGCCACACTCCCTGCCCTCCACCCCCATGTTCGTGCTGGTCTGGCTAACTTAGGAAAATGTTTCCACTCCCTTAATGAACTCAGGGAGAAGCATTTACACCACTGCTGATTCACTGAAGTGGCATAGCTGTTTCTTCTCTGTATAACTTTCTTTGCAGCAGTTCTACTCATTCACAGCCTGCATTGTTCTGTGAGCTTTCTGGGCACATCACTTTCCCATCTCTGGGCCTTCTTTTGTTGTAAGGGTTTACTGGTTAGCCACAGTGTTTCTCACTTGTGTGATGCTATTTTGCAAATGTACTTCTACTAGACTTTCTAATCCTGAAAAGTTAAATCTAAATGCACTTTAAATAGAATCGACAGTCAGAAAAGTCAGCAATTGTCTTGACATTACCTGAGGTTCTTATCTAGATCTTTAAGCAAACTGCAATGTTTATTGTGTACATGACAACCTGCTTCCATGAGTTTTGAAAACTTGCATGTCAGTAGCCCCTGATGCAGGAATGGTAAGCCATGAAAGTGCCTGGGTTATTATCAAGCCTTCCCAGAACTTAGGGGCTTTCTGTGCTTGTCTCTACTAGTACAATAAACTCTTGAGCAGGGATGTGGTAGCAGTATAGAGAGATCCAAAAGGCAAGCTGACCCAGGAAAGGCCTTTATACTTTTTAAATTGGAAAATGAGAGGCAGTATTATCCAGAAGAAAATGTAGGCGACTAACTGCTTCTTGCTGTTGAAACTTCACACTTCACTGACACATTATATTTTTCCTTTGGAAACAAACTTCTGTGGATTTAGCTGAAGAGCACATTCCGTTTGTTCACCTGCTTATAGAAGTGTTCCTATATTGCTTCTATTCTTTCCTGCTTAAGTCTTAAAGAGTAGAACTCACCTCTGTCTGCATATGGTTTGCCTCTAACTTCTGCAAGTTTTTTATGCTTGTAGCTAAAAGCTTGCTCCATACACAATGGAGACTATCACTGTCTTGTTAGGTTAAAAAGCCAAAAATATCTTTTGCTCAAGTGAAGAGGATCAGTCAGGTTCTGATGAACCAGTTTTAAAAATTAGTGTTAGTGTCATGTGCTCATCAGGAAATGGGCTGTTTCCCAAATGGTAAAGTCAATGTTTATTTTTGCCCTGTGTGATGCAAATGCAATGAAAATTTACCAAAATAGTGTCATTTTGTGTCATTCTTTGAGCTAAATTTTGTCTTATAAATTATTTGTAGACATACTACAACTGTTCCTGCATTGGGAAACCAAAAAGAGAAAATGGTTCAGAAGACTTTGTCTATGAAGCTGTCCCTGGGAAATGTCCAACACAATGCAAATTTTTACCTTTATTCCTGACCTTCTTCTTTTTTGCTGTTGTTTTTACATTTATGGCTACTACTCCAACAACTGTGGCCATTCTCAGGTATGTTTTTTGGTCTGAAAGAAAGGTAACATTCTTCTGAAAACTAGTATCACTGAAATACTATTATTTGTTTTGCTTTGCAATGCACTATTTGAACAAGGTTGTGAAGTAAGCAAGCAGTACTTTAAACAGAGCAAATCATACCACTGTTCACTCTTGTTAGTAGGGAAGTTTTGGATCTATTAAAAAAAAAATCTAATATGTAGCAAAATCTGTTTTATGAGAGCAGTCTTGACTGTTTTAGTTAAAGCAAAAAGGAATAAATGTGCCGTGTGCTTTGATGAAGAAAATATTTGACTAGCCTGTCTATTGATAGTGTCAGCATTTCAAATTGTATGAGGAAAAGGACAAAGTAACAGTTGGTCTTGTATTCTCAACCTTTGATTCCTGTCTCAGTTCAGCGTTCCAGCTTGAAAAATTGTAGTCTGTCAAGAACTGTAGACTACTTCCCATGATATTGATGTTGTGTGTATGGTGGTCATTAATATAAAATGTGATAGCAAGTTAACCAGTGGTTTTGCTGTCTTTCAAATTGCTGAAATTCATATGTGTGAAAGCTAGATATTTTTTTGTTTTGATTTTTAAAATGTGCTTTTCATTCTGAATGTAGAGCTGTTTTGCTTTATGTTGAAGTTTGACTTGTACTTCTAATACTTCTGAAAAGAAGTGAAAAGACAACCATGATGCATAAGGATGTTGCTTTGTGAGGATGTGGCTAGCTGCCCTTTAGCAGGGGGCTGAGGAAATCAATAACATCCTACAACAGGGCTTTGTAGTAGCCTCCTGTCCAGGTTTGGTGTAAATCTGGAATTAACAGCTTGTCATGTTAGTGTGGGGGCAGAATAATGTGAAGTTCTGCATTATCTTCAAAATTGAGCTGTCATAGTTTTATTTCAATAATTCTAAGTAGTAGCATTTGGATATTTGAATCCTTATATAATTCAGCTGAGCTAATGGAACAGTTTTTATGGAAAAAAGGACTCTAAGTAGTTTAATTTTTCAAAAATTAATTTAAATAGCTAAATGTCAGTAAATTTTACAGTATATTCTGGTATCTTTTCAGTGAGCCTATTTTGTACAATTCCAAACATAAACTCATATATTCATGACAGTGTTCTAGTACTAGAAATAATGACCTGCATGATGTGAAACTCATTCTCCTTCTCTTAATTGCCTTTATGGGTAATAGAATCCTAGCATTGACTGCTGATAAGTGCTCGTCTTGGATGTTTTGATGTGGCTGATTCTCACACATACTCCAGAATGTGGGAATAACTTCTGAATACTTAAATATGGTCTTTTTCAACACTGGGAGTTTATTAAAAGACATGATACAGTTTATTAAAGAAAATAGTTCTGGAACTAAATTGTATAAATTAGGCAAGTTAGGTTGTATTTAACTTTTAGGGTAGCACCTTTAAGACAGTGCCATGAGAATGTTTGTTCCTGGAAAAATAACTTTAAAAAAATATGTAAGAGATAAGCAGGTAAATTCTGCTACTTGTTAAATCATTATATTGGTTTGCATAGCATAGGCCAGCACAGTTTATTTATAAGGTCAAGTGAATATAGGCAAAGGTTATGGAAATACATAGCGTTGTGCTATCCTGTAGTCTAGTCTCAATTCATATATTGCTTCTTTAGATATAGTAGCTCAGGATTGCATCCTAGCACTTTAATTTCCTGGGTTGTTCTATGGAAAAAATGTTTAACAGTGTATCAGGGTGCTGATAGCAAGCTTCCTTTTTATTAATACTATTTTGTTAAACTAGTTAAATCTAAAAATCCTTGATAGGCTATTGGTGTTTTTTCTATCTTCTACCTAAACATCATTTGAAATAGTTTGGTTACTTGTTCTGCACGCTGGATTTCTAAACCTCTCAGCAACTAGCAGGTTAAAAGAGTATATAGAGACAAAGCATATTCACTGAGGGACACATCACAGAAGTGGAACTTGTTTACTCTGTCTTGAACTGCAAATCTTGTTTACAGGTGCGTGCCAGACAAACAGCGCTCATTTGCTCTTGGAGTACAGTCAGTGTTTCTGCGACTACTGGGTATGGCTTTCCTGTTGAAACATTTGCCCCTGAATAATCTACTTATTTGACATTTTTTCTAGACTTTTAAATAATGCACTAAGAAGCTTTCAGAGGAGTTTGAAGCAGTCTGTCATTGGCTTATAGGATACACTTGTTTTAAGGTACCATCTGGATTCAAATTCCTCATTAATAGGGCATTCATGCTCTCTGTAGCCTTTCTCGTGCTTATGAGCACAAACCAAATACAGGTAACTGTCATTCTTTCAGTAAAAGGCATCTGCTGCTACTTTCTCTAGAAGAAGGCCTATTCTGAAAGCTGAGATAAGAAAAACTGATGCAACAGAAAAGAGTTTCATGTAGTTTAAGATCTAAAATCCAGAAGTTAAAAGAAAAGTGACTAGTTGGAGCCTTTGCTCTTCTTTCTTTCTTGAAAATGTCTGACTAATTTTAGTGTTTATTGAAATTATAGATAATTGTACATAAATAATTATAGAGTATAATGTGGGAAATATAATACTTACATTCTAAATCTAAGCATCGCCAGCATTTCAGTAAGACAGATGAATCTCCTTAAGTAAAACAAAGCTAAGCGTAGGTATTTTCTCGTCTACATGCATTTGAATTTTCATGGGCATAATTTAAATTCTTGTTTTAGTAGTCGACAGTTTTTAGGTGGCATATTTAATTCAAGACTGTGACAAGACACAGTTGCTGATTGGACTTTTATGCCACTATTTAGTACTGCAGCCATTCCCTCTCCTTTGAGATTGCATATCCAACGGTGTGAGTTCTGCTTTGCTGTATTCAAACTGTGATTAATCTAAGCCATTCTAGTGATAAAGTGTAATAAAAGCCAACATCCTCACAGGTAGAAATTAGCTGGGAGATAGTGCTCAGTGTTGTATGAAGGTCTCTCTGTTTCTCTTTACTCAGAGTTCAGATATTTCTGCTAGAGCTCTAATTCCTGACTTCACTATGGAGTGATAGAACTTTTTGCATTGCCTGTACTATGACTGAAGAAGGCAGCAATTAACGGCAGCACTTACCAGCCAACATATTTTTGCTGTAGGCTTTAGGAATCACACAGGAGTTTTAGGCTGAAGACCTAGTGAGGGACAGAGCTACTTGGTTAGCTCTAGAAGAGTTTAGATGTTGGGTAGACATGCAGTGTTGTACCTGGTGTGTTTATTCTAAAATTTGCTATACCTGGATGCAAGATACTTGCGCATTTTAACACATAAAAATCACACAGAGTTAATAAAATCTATGCAAGAAAAATTTGAAACACTGCCTTTTTTTGGTGAAATTTTTACTGGAAGCTTTGCTACGTAGGAGAAATGGGGAGAAATGTGTAACTGAACAAATTAACAATGATATTTTAGTTCTCTTAATTTGGAACAGATTGGTGTGTATGATCAGAAGAAAGGGACTTTTTTCCTTTCAGTTAAATTCCAGATTCCTTGATTAGTTTTTTTCACCGCTGATTTTAATTACTTTTTTTCCCAATGAAGACAGATGAAGTCAAGAAGCTCAAGACTTTGCATAAACTTCTTGCTTAACGAAGTGAGAACTGTATAAAGAATTAACTCTATGCATCCTACCTATTAACTGAGAGCAATGTTAGGTGCAGATTTACTATGTAATATGAGGCCTATGACTTTAAAATGTTATGTTTAGTGTTTGGTTCTGCCATTTTACCTTCCCCACCAGCTTGGCATTTCACTGTATGCATGAAAACCAGGTATGCCAAATAACTCAAACATTCTAACATGTTACTGTGTTTTTTAGGCACTATTCCTGGACCAATTTTGTTTGGTGTTGCTATAGACAACAGTTGTACTCTGTGGGATATTAATGAATGTGAAACTAAAGGAGCTTGCTGGGTATATGACAATGAAAGAATGGCTTATTTGCTGATGGGCATAAGTAAGTCTTTTCTATTAAATACATATACTAGGTAATAGATACACTGACCTTGACTGCTAGATGGGAATTATTTTAAAATAAAACCTTACACTTTTCATTTTTAGCAGCAGTGTTTTTTAACTTTTTTTTTCATAAATGATCAGCAAGATATTATGGAAGGAGAAACACCACAGTAAGTAAACCTTAAATGTTACTTAAAAGACTCTTTTAATAATAACACAAAATAGTTTTGGTCTTTGGTCTTGCTTCATTGCCACACTTTATTTACTAGATTTTTAAGGGACTGGCTCACACTTCAGTTTGTGTTCAGGGCAATGAGCATGATTAGGGGTGTGAAGATGATTAGGGGGATGGCACACCTCTCCCATAAAGAAAAGGCTGAGCGAATTGGGTTTGTTCCACCTGGGAAAGTGAAGTCTCCAAGCTGACCTTATTGCGGCCTTTCAGTACCTGAAGGGGAGCTTACAAGAAAGATAGACAGAGAAGGACTCTATCAGATAGTGATGGAACCAGGGGTAATGGATTGAAACTCAGAGGGTAGGTTTTGGTTAGATATTAGGAAGAAACTGTATTGAGAAGGGTGGTCAGGCACTGAAATAGGTTGCACAGACAAGTTATGGTTGCCCCATGGCAGGAAGTGTTCAAGGTATGGGGCCCTGGGCAACCCAATCTAGTGGAAGGTGTCCCTGCCCCCAGCACAGAGTTGGAACTAGACAGTCTTTAGGTTCCCTTCCACCTCAAACCATTCTGTGATTATCTGGGTTGGTGCATTGGCAGTTTAAGGTCTGGTGAGCTTTCTTCCTCTTTTTGTATTTCAGTTCTTTTCCCCAACTTACATAAAGTTCTTGGAAGCATCTCTGAACACTAGTCAGAAAAATTCCTAACTTGTTTAACAAACTGCTCTCTTCAAATGTGAAGTATATATGCCAGTGGGAGAGAGGGCAGGCTAAGCTTGCATTGTGATAAATGCTGTTGTCCTGTCTTCTAGCAACTGTGATATTTACAGTGTGTAAACTGACATACTGATGTCTAATCCTGAAACTGAAAAAGCAGTAGTCACAACTTGAGGTTAAGGATCTCATGGCATATTTGTGATAAAATACAATCCCTCCTGGTTTG
The DNA here is from genome assembly GCA_013398955.1 of Callaeas wilsoni. Taxonomy (NCBI): domain Eukaryota; kingdom Metazoa; phylum Chordata; class Aves; order Passeriformes; family Callaeidae; genus Callaeas; species Callaeas wilsoni. The sequence continues at coordinate 5,563 of VWPU01015613.1, read as the reverse complement.
CCCTTCTCCTTGGCCTTCCAAGTTGCACAAACACCTTTCTGTAACCTTTTAAGACAGCTGATGAGTGAATACTTAACAGGCATTCTATGTGGGAAGTTTTAGCTTCTGGAAAAGAAAATATTGATATAATGAATGACAGTACTGAAACAAGAAGTAAGAAAGACTTGCACTTCAGGCTAGAATGGGTTGAAGAAATACAGAACTAGAGCAAAGGTAAGAGCTCCTGCAAGCAAAAAACTGGCAGGCAGGTGAGGGGTCAGAATTCAGCTGGATGACTGTCTTTATCTGCCCTTTGCCATTCATGTAAAATACATTTAAATGGAGGCTATTTCAGTCTTACAGGGTGTATGTCACTCACCATATGAAGCTTTATAAATGAGTGAAACACTGTGTCTGCTACTGAAAGTGATGCAATAAAGACTCTTCTGTTCTTTGCATTCAGGTGCTGCTTGCAAAATCATCACAATCATCTTTGTGGTCATGGCAGTGTATTTCTACAAGCCTCCACCATTAACTAAAGTCCTGCCAAGAAAGACTTCAGAAAAGATATCTGTTATACACACATAAATTATGAGTAAATCAGAGACTTTTGAAAGAAAAATGTGAAAATAACCATTATTACAACAGTTGTACCAAAGTTCTTGTATACCGTTGCCTAAATATAAAAGATAATATTCAACATTTGAACAACTTGAAATATTTTGAATCTATAGTGTTCTCTAACTTGCTAAACATTGTTTAGCATTCCATTGTGGCTATCCAAAGAAGTTACACTGAAATTTGCAGTCTAATTTTAAAAATCTAGTATGTAACTTTATGGAATACACTGATCATAAAACAGGAAAAATAAACTGAACTGAGCTGACTGAGCCCCATTTATCCCTAAATGTTACTGTAGTGGGAGAAAACAAGTAACTTGGTATATTGAAGGGAACTGTGTATGTTTAAAAAGGACTTAATATGCACGTAATCTGGGCTAGTGCCTTTGGGGATTTGTCTATAGGAACACTTGGGAATGTGTGAGTTTGGCTATGTTCTATAAATATTTTTACATGTTATCTTAATGGCATAAGTTCACTTTTTAGTATTTGTAGGAAATTGTAAATATTATTATGATAGAATAGCTGGGTTGCAAAATCAAAATATTTGTTAATTTAAGTACTTGAGTTTCTATCAGGAATATATACAGAAACTTGCTGTCCAGCTGCCTTATTTAAGCATTCTTAAAATGTTTCTATAGAATTGGAAAATAAAACCTAATTTCTGACTACATCTGTGTGGATGCTGAAATGCTGTTAGGGAAATTTTCTCTTCTTGCATTCATTCTGTGAGAACTTTTCCTTTGCTGTGTAAGCTATGTAAACAATAGATAGGGTTTTTGTAAATAGCATTCATATCTGGTATCTTCTGACCTTGTGTATATTATATTAGGAAAAAACATTTCTAAGTGGGTGTCTGAGACTGTGACCAATCACCCTAGGAGAAATGTGAACACTGTTCAATTGCTTTATGGAACTAGAATATATAAATGGTATTGTAAATTTAATAACTAATTCATTCCTCGCTCTAGACTCCTGCCTCGCTGCATCTCTGAACCCCTGCTTGGAAGCCCACCCATCTGTGTATGCTTTGTCATTTCCAAATGTGACTGAGTTCTTCTTGACTCAAAGAAACACAATGCTGAAGGCTAACAAAATGAGTATGGAAGCATCAAAACTAAAATATAGCTTTAGTTGTTCTTTTTAACTTGTGTTATATCTCTATTACGAATCATTTTATTAAAGCCATATTTGTATAGTGCAATGCAAGTGGTCACACGTTAGCCACAGTTATCAGACATTAAACTATATTGCCTATTACTGAAATACAATTCAATATTGATAGGAAAATTTTAATGAGTAAGATATCCTTTACACTTGCTTTACTTTGGTAGTAACTTTTTTTTTTTCTATTGCATTGGCTGTTCATGTCACTCTTATGAAGCTGTGAGCCCTCTTCCTTGGGTTACAAGGACTGTGCTCAGTGACTCTGCCAAGATTTTTAAACAAGTGCTAGAACAAAGGATTATAGCATATGGCTCAAGTTTCATCTAATTCTTTAAATGTAGCTGTTAAATTAGGTAGAGGTTAAGTATGCAACTCAAGAAGATCCTCTGTTTGTAAATAACTATTCAGGAAATAAAGCAAAATAGACTACACTCTGTGAAAGCACAAGACGTGACGGCTTTTCAGGGAGAGAAGGAAAGGAGCAGGATTTGCTTATTTCATATAGATGAATGTCTCCTGATAAGTTTTGTGATTGTTTCCTGATGAATGGGTTCATGGCAAGAGATTAACTACCCCTGAAAGAATAAAATACTGATCCTCCTTAATGCTTGGCAATGTGACCTAAAACTCTGGATTAATTTTCCAGCTCTGACATGGATTGTGTGGGGTGTCGCAGATCATTAAAAGACATACAGTACCATAGCTCACCTGGTAAACTTGCTTCTTTTTTCTGTCGTAGACTGTGAGATCGTGGTTTACAGTTTCTGCCGCTTAATGCGGTTGCATAGATTACAAAACTTATGGGGCAGAGAAATGAGAGCTTTCTCTTCTGAAAAAGTTATCAGCAGTCTTACTTGCACTGGAGTGGTTATTTAGGGGGAGAAGGAAGGAAGAATTGATGTTGTAATTTATAATCTAGCTTTATGACTCATTAAAGATTTCGCTTGCTGGTTTAGGAGTATCACAGTGACTAAAAGACAGACCAAATAGAAGTTTATCCATTTACCTTGTTTCATAGCAATACATACTGGAGGCAAGTAGAAGTTGTGTCAAAGGTTTCACAAAGTGAAGGTAAACATCACAGACAAGTGTGGTTAATGTATCCAGACAGGGAGGGTGAGCTAAAAACTGGCCCAATAACTGTGCCCAGAGTGTCAAAGCACAAAGTCCAGGTTGAGTCAAGTCACTCGTGCTGAACCCCACAGATCAATAGTAAAATTCAAACTCTTCTTTAAATGGGATATATTGTGCTCTGGACAAGTGCCTGATAGACGGGATGGTTGCTAGCCTCGAGAGGGACCTTTAGAAGATTAAGTAATGGGCAAACAGGAACCTCATGAATTTCAACAAAGGAAGCACAAAAGCCTGCATCCAGGGGAAAAATAATGCTATGCACCAGTAATATGCAGGGGACCACCCAGCTGGAAAGCAGCCCTTCAGAAAAGGCCCAAGAGTTCAGAGTGGACAAGCTGACCACAAGGCAGCAATACACCCTTTCTGCAAAAAAGGCCAAGGTGTCTTAATCTGCATTAGGCAAAGCACTGACAGCAGGTCTAGGGAAGTAATGCTTACTCAGTGCTAGTGACACCACGTCTGGAATTCTGGGATCAGTTCTGGGCTCTCTAGAACAAGAGTGTTACAGACTCACTGGAACGGGTGTGGTGCAGGACTACAGAGAAGATTAAGGGACAGGAGTATCATTCATACTGGGAGCTGGGGCAGTTCCTTCCGGCCAGCATATCAGGCTCAAGGGAGTTCTGAGCCTTGAAGAGGTAGAAACCAGACTTATCAACTCCCAACTTTCTGGACAGTTGGGAAGCAGTGCATACAAAGTGAACACCTGAAATCTCCTCTGAACACAAAAAAAATTTTCTTTACTGTGAAGGTGGTCAAACATTGGAACAAGTTTCTCAGGAATTTGTGAAGCTGTTCTTGGTGATTTTTAAAATCTGACTGGACATGATCCTGAATGATCTATTCTGGCTGACCCTCCTTGAGCAGAGGGTTTGGACTAGATGATCTCAACTGTTCCCTTCCACCCTAAATGGTTCTGTGTTTCTGCGCGATGGTCCTCAGTGGGACTTTTGCCCCATTCACTATATAATGTATAGCTTCTATATGTGTTCTTACAAGGACAGAGACCTATCTGGTTTTGCACAGTGTTTTTTGGTTTCTTTTCTTGGCTTTTGTTGCTGTTTTGTTTGTGTGTTTGTTTAACAGCAGCTCCTATCTCATATTAATATTAAATAACACCTAGCGACTAATATTAATGTATGTCTCCCTGGGTGATTATAGTTCTTTTCATGGTAACAGTGGTAAAACTGTTCAAACAGGAGCTGACAGTCCTTTGTGATTTTTACATGCTCTGTGAACTGCTATTCAGAGTGGCTGGACTGCTAAATTCATGGACTCTTATATTTGAGGTTATATCAATTATCACAGATTTAGGGTTTAAGAAATTCAAGTATTGTCCAAAATAAGGATGATTTAAGACTTCTTGAAAGTTGCTTCTTCTAACTAGCATGATTACTTTTAGAAACATATCCTATTGTAAAGACTGTCCAACTAAACATTGTAGTGGGAAAAAAGTTTCAATTCATCTGTGAACCAGAAGTTCTAAAACTAAGTATATTGCTCTATATGGCTAGTGCAAATAAATTATCCAAAACTTTATTGGAGCCTCTGCCCAGGAAATACGTAGGATTCCATGAATCTTACAAGGGAGTAACTATAATTAACTGTTGAGACTAAACTGATCTAAACTTTCTGTGTTGCTGTATTTTTTTTAATCTGAAAACCAAGACTGCACACTACATTTTCGCTCATTTGAAGAGGAAGGATGATGATAAGGTAACCTCAAGCTCTGTCTGGACAGTGAAAGTAGAGCTGCTGTTAAAAAAGCTAATTCTTTTTGTTTGAGAACTTCTCCAAATTTATTAGCTTATGTATTGGTTTGGCATAGCCTGGTTTTTGGTAGCAGAGGGGCCACAGAGGTGGCTCCTGTGGAAAGCTGCTGGAAGCTTCCACCATGTCCAGCATAGCAAATGGCTGATGGGTCTGATGATGGACATGCTGCTGGCCAAAGCTGGGCCAATGAGAGAGGCTGGTAACGCCTCTGTGATGACAGATTTAAGAAGAAAAGCAAAAAAAAAGTCACAGGTTTTTGCTTCTAGTCAGAGGAGAGGATGAGGTGAGAACATGTGAAGGAAAACAACGCAGAGACACCAAGGTCAGTGGAGAAGGAGGGGGAGGAGGTGTGCCGCGGTCCGGTGGTAAGTTCAGGTCAGGCTAGCTCAGCATGCGGAGGCAACCACAGCGGCAGAAGGCACGAGGGTGTCCTCGCTGGCAGCGACTCTCGGTGGCTCAGCACCGACACAAGGCGGAGTACAGCGCGGAAGACAAAGAGGCGGGAGAGGTCTTCTGTCTGGGTCTCCAAGGTTTATTGCCTCAAAGGGGTCCAGGGACAGAAGAACCTCGAGGGGCGGAGAGCAGGGACTCTTATAGGGTTAAGGGGGATCAGGATACAACCAATGGGTGAAGGGCAGGGGGGAGAGGAGCAGAACCGGATTGGGGGAGAACAACCAATGGGGTGAAGAATCAAGAACCAACCAATGGGNGGGGGAACTTTCCAGAACTATGGCCTAGATTGACCGGGGTGGGGGGAAGGCCCAACATCCTGACTGACAGGGCTGGGGGAGGAGAATGAGGTACCGCAACATCTCCCCCTTTTTTACTTTTTGAAATTGGAGTAAGGCTGTTTAAACAAAAGGTCTAAACCAAACTAAACATAAGGAGAA